>OY821521.1:62966194-63388694 GCA_963682025.1 Cordilura impudica
CATTTTTACATAGACAAAACGGATTAATTAAAAAAAATGATTTGCGTTTAGAGACCCTATCTCTTAGGTCCAAGTAATTAGTTATAAAAAATAAGCATAAACCAAATTTTAGTGACTTTGTATAAATTTTTTTGCCTTCGGATATGAAAAAGTTTATATCGGATGCTACATTTATATGGGGATTCGGTCGAAAAACGGACCGATCTTGGTCATATTTTGTGAGGGCACTTATATTTTGCAAAAACATATACAAACTAAATTTGAGAAAAAAATGTGCAATATTTTTTGTTTTTTGATAGTTTTAAGCGAAGATCGGGAATCAACTTCATATGGGGACTATGACTAAGAACTTTCTTATTGGATTTTTTTTGGACTACTGATAAATATAATAGGCATACAAAATTCAAATTTCACCACGATCTATACGATAATTTTGAGATTATGGCAATTTAAGTCGATGTCATAGAATTATATTTCCATATTTTGAATAATAACACAATTTTAATTAAGTTATTTTAAGAATTTATTTTAAATAATTATTAGTTTGACATTAACAATTGAACTTAAAATCATAACTAACTCTAACTTTCTTTAAGAATATTCACTTTTATGTTATAAAAATATGTTTGAAAAAATTTAATTAGAATTGGAATGCAGCCATAGTATTCGGGGACTTTGATATGTTCATCATTGTACAATTACCTAGGTCTTAGGGAAACTTAAGTTCAATTTTAGAACAATCCTAGATTTTTCAAGAATTTATTTACATTTAATGGTTTGATGATGATTTTTGTACAAGGGTTTCATAAATGGATCCACAAATTAACTAGCGGAAGGATAGACGATATTGTTGAATAAGCGATATTGTTAGTTATAAACTTCGGCATAAACTTATAATACCCACACTACAGACTATATATATATATATATAAATATAAATACACTAAATCAAAGTCGCTTAAGTAAAGCAACTGCCAGTCAATAGAAAATCATTTGCATATACAAATGAAATGAAGAAAACTAAGCAAAACGATACGAAACAGAATTATACTTAAACGAACAAAGGACAATCATGACAATATTTCAAAATAAAAAAAAAAAAAAAACGAGGATGTTTGACGTTCAAGTGTGTACGTTAGGGCATTTCACCCAAACCTTTCGTTTTTCAATTTATGCAACCGATAAAATGGTTGACCAAAAAGATTTTCGATAATTTTTCCAGATTTTTTTCACATTTTTTCAAGGTCGCTGAAATCGATTTTATACAAAAAATTAGATTATGAAACATATTGTATTTTTTATTTATATTTTTCTGGTATTTTATTTTTACAAAATACGGTAAATCACTTCAGGCTACTAAACCAAAAATATCCGCGGTAAAAATTATTGTTTAAAGTTCACTTTGATGACCTTAAAAGTTACAATTAAGTAAATTAAGTTCAAATAAAATGAATTCAGTGGTTCTTAGAAACACCATTCATTTGCACTGCAACGGGAAATTTGTATATTTTGTACAAATTTAAGGATTAGGGGGAATGGCTGGGTGTACAAAATGATTGGTTTTAGTTTTTATTATTTCTACTAAAAGAGACTTATCGACTTCAGATGAAAGGTATTTTCAAGGCCTCTCTAACGAAATTAACTACATTCCTTATTTCTTGAGTAATTGCGGCTTGAGCTTGGGAAACACATAATTTTCTGTTCTTTTATGGTGATCGAAAATAGAACGCTTTTTACCAGAGAGAATATTTTAGTAGACTCTTCAGAAGTAATTCATCTGGTACTGTGAAAATAAAGCACAAGAGAAAAATAATCAAAAAATGTTATACATCATAAACTCAATTTTTGACAAAATCGAATTCAAAAACCCCTTACCAACCTCCAAACAATCTGAAAAATTCTCAAAAATCTTTAGACTACAAAAAATCATATTCCGCTTTAAATAAAATAAAATAAAATAAAATGAAAAAAAATGGTGAAACGTCCTAGTGTACTTCTATACAATTTGCAAGTGCATGTAAGTGTATATGCGGATTTCTAAGTCCTATATGTTGACAACAAGAAGTACATTGATTACACAGTTGTATTAAAGACATGTATACAAAGTAATACTTAAATATTTACATACATAAATCAACAATCAAGCATATGTTCGCTATTAGTTGTTTGTAAATACCATTGCATAGTATAGTAATATTTTGTTTCATTTCAATATATTTAGTTGCATTTAAGTGAAAAGATTTCAATATATACGATAGATTGGAGCGAAGTTGGGGAAAAATATTACCAATATGGATGATGGATTAAAGAAAAAAGTAGCGGGCATTATCTATTTTCTAATTATATATGCTAGCAGATTCCAGCACTCGAAATTCGAGTGCAAATTATAGGAAATTTTATTTTTTCATTTAATAAAGACCCTAAAAGTATGCTAATGAATTATAGCCAATTCACAAATCAACACAAAAACAAAACCATTTTTATTACAAATACATTAACAATCAAGTAAGAAAATTATAGTCGGTCTACACCGACTATATGATACCCTATCCCATGCGTTTGAAACTCTATCTCTTAGGCCCAACTAACTGGACATAGAAAATAAGCAAAAACCAAATTTGAGTGGGATTTTTATTAATTTTTTTTTTGGCTGCAGATATGAAAAAGTTCATATCGGATGATATATCTATATGGGGACCGATCCTGATCATGTTTGGTAAAGTCTCTTTTATTTTGCAAAAATATATACAAACAAAATTTGAGAAGAATCAGTGCAATATTTTTGTTTTTAATAGATTTAAGTGAAGATCGGGAAGCAGCTCTATATGGGGCCAAAGGGATCATTTTTGGACTACTCATTAATGGATGTAATGAACGCATACAACCCCAATTTGAGTAAGATCTATATGACAATTTGCATCTTATGGCAATTTATGTCGATTTCATAGGGGTAATTTGTATGGGGGCTAGGTCCGAACATGGACCGATTCTCAGCAATTTCGATAGCTTTCATCCCATGGCCGATAAAAGCTTACATACCAAATTTCATCAAAATATATTCATATTTGCGACCTGCAGTTTGATTACAAGGTTTACATGGACACACAGACGGACGGACGGACGGACGGACGGACGGACGGACGGACATTGTTAAATCAACTCAGAAAGTGATTCTGATTCGATCGGTATAATTAAAGATGGGCCTAGGTCAAATATTTTTGGTTGTTACAAACAGCAGCACAAAGTCATTATACCCAAACCACATAGTGGTATAGGGTATAATTAAATAAACACACACATACCATTGTACAATTTTATGTATGTGTTTGTAGCAACTTTAAATGCAATTTACTCAAAATAAAGTAAAAAATTTAAAAATCTGTAAATCAACAAATCGGCTAAAAAGAAATACCTTTCAAATAATATACATTTGGTCAAAATCGGGATAAAATGGTAGAACAAAACAACTGTCACAAGAAATCGCCTAGCCTATTAATATTATAGATATCTATATTAGGGCGGTCCTTCATTATATGGAGGGGTAAAAAAAGAGTTCGAATTTTAAGTCTCACTCCCTAGAAATATGCGAATAGCAAAACAAACTGAGAAATACAAAGCTTTGGGTCAATCAAAAAAAATGTAGAGGTGCCTCAACGCGACTGAAAATTTCAAGTGTGTTTATATGGGGAAAATATTACTTTTTTCAGATTTTACAAAAATTTCGTTCTAGAGTTTAATTTTTTTCGACAAGTTGTTATATGAATTGATATCAGTACTAAATTGTCTATTCAAGGAGCTATATAACTTCATATTCGAATAAGAACTCGCCAAGAAATTTCAAATGCCCCAGACCACCTTTGTGCCAAAAAAAAAACTCTAGGTCATGAAATGTGACGAACAATTTCTCAACTTTAACAAATTTTTTAAAGCTATAATTTTGTTTTTGTTCTCTATACCTTTAAGTACTCAGATATGAAGTATTGCTTTATTAACACGTTGCTAACCTATTGCGAAATGATACCAAAAATGGAAAATTTTTTTGATAAAATTGTGAAAACTCCTTTTTCAAGTTTTAAAAAATTTTCTTAAACAAAATCTTAAAAAATTGATCTGGGACTTTACAGTTTTTTCCAATGTATGCTAGAGATTAACTGTGTGAATATTTAAGTAAATTCCTGTGCCAAAATTTTTTTTATCAAGAATTATTTTTTGCGGATTTCGAGAAAAATCAGTTTTTTGTGAAATACTCAGTAAATGTACTCTTTCTAAATACTTTGTATCCAGAATTTATCAGTTTTCTACTTTTAAATGTTATATTTTTGTCTTAATAACCTAGGGTTTCTGAAAAAAATAATATGCCCCCATTTACCTCTTGAACTTTGGGTCATATATGTCCCCAAACTAATGAAAGATAATTTATTAAAAAAAAATCAAATATTTTGTTAGTGCTGTAAAATTTTTTAGATGTAACGCTTAAAATATAACAACCAAATGTGCAAATCTTCCATGCTTAAATCTTCGAATAAATCGAACAACGTTAACCCATTCCTTACCTGTCCAAACTTTGAATTTTGGCATATTTAAAAAATTAATTGTTCTACTAAACTAGATGAAACCCTTACTATGGGTTGGGAAACAGAATTGTGCTATATTTTACCGATTTTTATGATTTGATGCTATGATGATTTTATAATTTGACGTCATTAACATATTTGGACTTGACGCCACTAATGACCCCAAACTAGTATAGGACGATTAAGTCAAAAAATTCAAAAATTTTGCAAATACTGCTGAATTTTTGATCATTTTAATCCTAGGAGCACATAAAGGTAAGTTTTCGTAAAATATAAATATCTTGACAGTTATATCAGAGAAAAGTTTGAAATCAAAAATTAATAATAGATAGCACTTTTTGAATATAAGGCCTCGATATATCTTTTAATGAATAATTTTGAAAAAAAAAATTAAAACTAGGACACATTTTGGGACACGCGAATTTCAAATTGTTCTCTGATATAACCGTCATACATATATAATATTAATTTTGATATCATACATGATTAATTAGTACGACTATTTCTTAATAGATATTGTAGCAAATCGATCGACAAATACTTTCAAATCTTATTAAATTGGTTTTATAATTATTGATGCAGATAGCACTTGTTGTATATAAGCGCTCGATATACAAATTTATTTATTAAATATAAAAACTAATTAATCTAAATATTTTCATAAAATAACGAATCAATTTGAGGAACTTTATGAATACATTAGATTTGCTTTATTTAAAAAAATTCTGATGAAGGAAATATTTATAGATTTTCATAAAGAGTCAATATGACATCAAGAGTACCCCACTAGTTAATTTCAGAAAATAAGTCCAGAATATTATTTTTTAGAAATATTAAAATATTATCGGTAAGTTTTATCGCAATCCTTCCACAAATATATATTATCTATATATTTCGTTTTAAAAAAATTTAAATATCCTTAAATTTGACTTTTGACCTTAAAGAGGGACAGTTTATAGTGTTTCAATTTAATCTTAACTTACAAGATTAAGAACTTATATCAAGTAGTATAATATATTGATACAAGATATTTGAAATATGAAAACACCATAAAGATGTAGTCTAAAAGTTGAAAAATTATGAAAAATTACATTTTTCTCCAAATCCGCTGAAATAAAAACGCTGCCCTCGCCAAATTACGAACATAATATCTACAATATTTGGTATTTTTAATCACATACGTCGTTTTAATAAGACCTTAAAGTCCAATCGTTGAATTCTGTAAATTTCTTAAACAAAATTTTTGAAAAAGTAAAATTGGAAATTTTGAAATAATGGTAAAAAATACGTACCGTTTTGGCATTAATTTAGAAAGGCATAACAATAGATTTTACTTAAGATCATTTAATACTTTACATAAGATCATTTTGGGATCAGGAGAATGAAAAAATGTTGTTGTTGTAAATTATTTCAATGTCTTTAAAAATGTGAGGTCGATTTTCTTAATCAAGTGGGCTGCGTCGCATTTATTGCGATTATGGTTTATTAATTAGTTTAATTGAAACGCAATTATTAATATCAAAATTTTTTTTGAAAAACGATTTTTTTTTTTGATTATTTTTACATATAAATGCATATTTGAATTTTGACCCCAAAACGCTTGCAGAACGCATTGTCCGATTTGGTTCAAAATTTGTGCACTAAAGTTTTAGATCCAGTGTCACAATAATCGGACCCGCACACCTTAAAATTCGACCTAAAATTTTATTTCATACGAAACGCTGTCACCCTAATATATATGTATATCTATATATGTCATATCTGTAAGTCTTGAGTAGGGTGGCTGATTTATACACGTAATTTGTGAATACACTTAACACACACAAACCAAATTTGATCACAATAATAGGGTTTGTAAGGATATTTAAGTTGATCAGAGGGGGATAGTTTTACAGGGACTTGGTCTGAATATGGAAAACATAACATAATTTTTTTTAACTGCTTGCATTCTACTTCACTATATAAAATATTTATTTGTTGGGACATTCTTAATCTCATTTAAACTGCAAACGAAGAGGATCCAAGTACTTTCTGTGATAAAAAAATTTGCAATAGTCGAGTATGTAAACTTTACAAAAGAAAATCTTTCGATATGACATTTTTACATTTATTGACTAGATTAGGAAAAATTTATGAATTTAAAATATAAATTAACAAAGGTTTTGTTTGATTTAAATTTTCAATTAAAAGTTTTCTTTGAAAATATATTTTTTATTTCATTTTATCTAGGCTATCTAGGCTAGGCGATTTCTTGTGACTGATGTTTTGTTCTACCGTTTTATCCCGATTTTGACCAAACTTATATTATTTGAAAGGTATTTCTTTTTAGCCGTTTAGCTGATTTACAGATTTTTAAAGTTTTTCCTTTTATTTTGAGTAAGTTGCATTTAAAGTTGCTACTAACACATATATAAAATTGTACAATGCTATGTGTGTGTTTATTAAATTTGTTAATGTGTTTGTAATAAAAATGAGTTTGTTTTTTGTGTTTATTTGTGAATTGGCTATAATTGATAAGCATACTTTTAGGGTTTTTATTTAATGAAAAAATTAAATTTCCTAGAATCTGCGCTCGAATTTTGGGGGCTGGAATCTGCTAGTATCCATAAATTAGTCATTCCATTTATAATAATAAGAAAACAAAATCTGTAACCCGATTTTTGACGTCGGTGGTTATTGTTTTTTTTTGCGATTTTTGATTTTGGCTATTTTTGTTTCTTGCGATTTTTCATTTCGGCGTTTTTTTGGTTTTTGTGATATTTTTTATTCGCGATTTTCGGTTTTGGTGATTTCTGATTTTGGCGTTTTTTGTGATTTTTGTTATACGCCATTTTCGGTTTTGTCAGTTTTTGATTTATGCGATTTTATCGATTTTTGTTATTCGCGATTTTAATTTGTTGGTGATTTTTGACTATGTCAATTTTTGTTTTTTTGCAATTTTTGATTTTAAAGATTTTGGTTTTGGCGATTTTTAGCTTTAGCCATTTTTATTTTTTGTGATTTTTGATTTTCGCCGTTTTTGATATTCGCGATTTTCGGTTTTGGCGATTTTTGTTTTTGGCAATTTCTGTTATTCGTGATTTTCTGTTATTCGTGATTTTCGGTTTTGGCGATTTTTGTTTTTGACGATTCCACCCATAGTTTCCACGACAAATGTAAGTAAAATATTTTTAAAATTTAAACAAGTTATAAACCTTATATTTTAGTTCATATCTTGGCACAATGATGCTCTATTTTAAGTATCAACCTGCTTGAAATATTGACAAACAATATTAAACCAGGTAAGTGGTTTATTTTATGAATGAGCATGATTTCAACAGCCAGATGGACAGACGAACGGACGGACAAATGAACATCGCTATATCGCCTCCAGTTGTTGTAAGTATCGGAAGTGTGTATAATTTATGTGGTCGCAAATACATTTTTGTATGCGTTAGAATTGAAGCGCCCGGTAGGTGAGTAGCTAGCGTGCTCGCATATCATGCGGAGGTCGTGGGTTCGGTTCCCATCAGAGGCTTTGGTATGTCGCTGCAAAAACTAGCTAAATCTGGCTTACCGGAACTAGGCTTACAAAACAAAAGAAGAAACTGGTGCATACCATCTGCACAGTGATTTGAAGGGTGTAAAAACACAAATTTGTAGCAGAACCGGATTTCGAAATTTGTGTACCAATTTTATTGTTGTTTCTAGGCTTCATAAGGTTAATATATATTTTTGTGAAAATTTCAAAAATAAAAACTAAAAATCGACTGATAAAATCTGGTTCACAAATTGAGAGTTCTTACGAGAAAAACTGCTTATATCGAAAATATTGCAAAAAAAAAAAAATATTACAATCTCATTAATTTTTATTTTGATCCAAATCTATAAATATTTATTTCCTTTCAATTTATTTTACAATACAATCACAAAAACAGCGTATCCGTAAGCGTAAGACAAAATCGACGTGACTTATGATTGTATTTTGAAAATGAATAATAAAAAATGAAAAACAAAATATGAAAAATGAAAAATAAAAAATGAAAAATAAAAAATGAAAAATGAAAAATGAAAAATTAAATATAAAAAATTAAAAATAAAATATGAAAAATGAAAAAAAATAATTAAAAGTAAAATATGAAAAATGAAAAATAAAAATTTGAAAAGTAAAAAATAAAAAATGCAAAATAAAAAATGAAAAATTTAAAAATAAAAAATAAAAAATTAAAAATAAAATATGAAAAATGAAAAGGAAAAAATTAAAAATGAAAAATAAAAAATGAAAATTGAAAAATAAAAAATGAAAACAGAAAAACGAAAAATGGAAAACGAAAAACAAAAAATAAAAAATTAAAAACTAAAAATATAATATTTAAAAAAAATTTAAAATGAAAAATAAAAAATGAGAAATAAAAAACGAAAAAAGAAAACTGAAAATAAAAAATAAAAAATAAAAAATTAAAAATAAAAAACGAAAACTTAAAAATCAAATATGAAAAATGAAAACCGAAAAATTAAAAATTAATCAGTTGAAATAATAAATATTAATGCGGTTGATTGCTATAAGTGATACGTAGATGACGCTCTCTCTTTGATTTTAAAAAAGTGAATAAAATAATCTTTAATTACTAGATGTTTAGACATCTCCCCTGTGATCGGACACACATGATTTTTGTATTACCCTATACCACTATGTGGTTAGAGTACAATGACCTAGACCCATCTTTTATTACACCGACCGAATAAGAATCACTTTCTGAATCAATTAAGCGGTGTTCGTCCTTCCGTCTGTCCTTCCGTCTGTCCGTCCATCTGTGTGGCCATCTAAACCTTATATTAAGACCACATGTATCCATAAATATATTTTGATGAAATTTGGCACGTAAGCTTTTATCAGCCGTAGGACGGACATTACTGAAATTGCTAGAAAGCGGTGCCTGTTAAGCCCTAGTCCCCATACAAATGATCCCTTTGAGATCGACCAAAATTACCATAAGACGCATGTTATTATATAGATCTCGGTCTAATTTGGTTTGTTTGTGCTTACTACACCCATTAATCAGTAGTCCATGTAGGAGATTTCTTAGTCATAGCCTCCATATAGGGCTGCTTCCAGATTTTCACTATAAAAAAAAAGAAATATTCCATATATTTTTCTCATATTTGATTTATACAAGTTCTTGAAAAAAATAAGTGACTTTAGGAAATATAGCATCCGATATGAACTTTTTCATATCTGCAGACAAAAAACAAGATTAACAACAATGCCACCCAAATTTCGTTTATACTTACTTTCTATATCCAATAAATTGGACCTGAATCTCCCTCTCTAAACGCCTTGTATATGGTAATGTATAATTGGTCCAGACGGAATAAAATTTTCTTACTTGTTGATAAGTAACAAGGTACTTCTTTAAGAAAATTTACTTTATTATTAGTTTCCTTTCATATTGGCGATTTTTTGTATTCATTTCGGGATAATGTTAAAAAAGTGGCAATACCGACGTAAGCTAATATTACAACGTGGAGTGTAGCTGCACACATACACCCATTAAGCAAATGCTACAAACATAACGACTCCAACAACAACAACAATTACATGTACCACACACAAATTTCAAAATTTAGAATAACAATAGTAATAAGTACATTTCCATCCCGATATTCAGGAATTTAAGATTTGAAATACTGCCTGCTCAGAATGCCAATGAATCATTTTCACAAAAAATTAGCCATCCAGTTTACCCATTGAAGGCGCGATCGTGGATTCACAGACGGAAAGGCGGACAGACCGGCATAGCAATATTAACAGCATAGCTATAGCCTAAGCTGTATCAGAAATGCATTATGACTTGCCGATACGAAAAACTTCATACCGGATGTTATTTTTATATGAGGACCGATCCTGATCACATTTTGTAATGTCACATATTTTTGCAAAAACATATACAAACCAAATTTAAAAAAAAAAATCGATGCCATAGTTTTGTTTTTTAATAGATTTAAATGAATATCCTGAAGCAGCTTTATATGGGCACTATGACTGCACTCGTTGGTATAAAAAAAGTATTCATTAACATCCTGAGAAGTTCGATATTTAAAATCGTCCAAATCGGTTCACTAGGTCTCGAGAATCGAATGAAGAAGTAAAAAAAGTCTTGAAAAATATGATTTGTCGACGTTGTATTTGTCGCGATCACGCCCTTAATAGGATAACTGGGGCGCTCGTTTTTAGTGAGAATGATTGACTTATATCATGAGAAGGTTCCTGTTTGAAAAAATCCCGAGAAATCACTGAAGAAGTAAAAAAAATTTAAAAATATATGTTTCCGTATTGTTATTGTTGGTATTCTAAATGTTGTATTGCTGGACTTGTTGATTTTGTGGTCGCTGTGGTAATAATATAATAGAAACTAACCCTTTGTACATTTTTTTATCAACTCTGGTAGAAAAATTTTAAAGTTTCCATTGTTTTCATCACTTAAAAATTCGTTAGATAATTGTTGTCATCGCCACGAGCCTGCCTACAAAGTTTCAGATCGATTCGATCACGGGAAAGGGGTTAAAAATCGATCCTAAATTTTGTCGACAAGCAGACACAACAAGTTAATATAAAAGTAGTAAAAATTCACCAACATCTAAGCAATTAAAGCTAACTACCTGGTTGTTGATAATAAAAAACAATATAAATTTAGCAAAAAAAAATTTTATGTATTAATTTATTTAAAGAAAAACAACAATAACTTTTGATGTTGTATTTTTTGTGTGTAATATTTACATATACATACATACATACATACATACATACATATAATAAATAATAAAATAATATACATATTTTCTATATATTTACATGTATACATATATTCTACATATGTATATTCATAAATAAATGCATGTTAGAAATAAATCGTTATATTATTTTATTTATATAAAATTCTTCAATATGTATCTTTTTAATATTTGAAAAAATTAGCAATACAATAAATATAACTGTCCCTGCTGTCAAAACTATTTATCGGTTACAAAACGCAAATAACAAAAATAAAAACAACTGTAAAGATGCGGTTATAATTGTTAAGATGTGGTCTCCATATGACAAAAACTACTTTTTAAAATCATTTGCTAATTACCGTAAAATTAATAAAGGCTTTAATTTCTGTTTAAAACACCTTGGAGAATCTTCAAACAATAAATTTTTTGTCAATGAAAATCTTACTCAGTATAATTTTACCATTCTACGTGCGGCAATAAAACTAAAAAAGGAAAATCGTCTTCACAGTGCCTTTAGTATGCGTGGTCTAGTATATATTAAAAAGACTGCGGAAAGCAACATAATAAGAATTGATGATATAGAATATCTGGATGATTTATTTCGAGAAACAGAACCCGCACCTAATGCTAATGAACGTTTTCATACAACTTCTTATTAAAATCTTATTTTCTAACTATTTTGTTTTATTTTTTACACTTTATACCATTTTAAATACATTATTATATACGTTTATACAAATTTTAAATTCTTTTCAAATTAATATTTCAACAAACAATGTTAACTATAAATTTTTTATCAAACTTATTACTTCGTGCGTTACTCGATCATTATTTTTAAAACTTAAAAATGAACAATACTTATAGAATAAATTCCAGGGATAATGTTGCGAATATGGTTAGAGTCCTTGCCAATCAGAGGAAAGGTATTAAAATATGTCATATCAATGCTCAAAGCTTAAGGAAAAAGATTGACGAATTTAGATTGATTTTTGAAAACTCAGGTGTCGATTTTATATGTGTTTCGGAAACGTGGTTTGATTCCGAAATTACAGACTTTTCTGTTTCCTTAAATGGATATAATTTACGTAGAGTTGATAGAGAAGATGGATATGACAGCGTTGCTATGTACATAAAAAAGGGGATTTCTTTTAGCATCAAATGTACATCTAAGGAAAATTGTGATTTTGAGGACATAGATAATACAGATCCTCTAAATCTAATTGAGTATCTATTTATCGAGGTAAATAATGAAGGTAGGACATTGCTTTTAGGGAGTGTTTACAGGCCTAATAAGAATCTTTGTACCAGGCGATTTTTTCGAACTTTGGAAACGCAAACAGATGTTATCATAGCAGGAGATTTTAATTCAAACCTTCTGGTAGATTGTAGTTTCTCTGATGAATGTGCCTCGATTGGTTTAATATCACCTAATATCTTACATCCTACACACTTCACTGCAACTATTAATACGCTTTTGGATTTGTTTCTTGTGAGTAATGAAATTAATATACTACTCTACGATCAACTGTCTGCATCATGTTTTTCCAAGCATGATCTTATTTTCATGACTTACAATTTCCAACTTGTTATACAAGTTGAGAGGATTACTTTTCGAGACTTTAAAAACATCAATTTTAGACTCCTTGAGGAAGAATTTTTTAATATTGATTGGAATGCTTTGTATTGTTTAAATTCTGTGGATGACCAACTCTCTTTTCTGGAGCAAAACATAAATTATCTGTTCGATCTAACTGTACCAATAAAATCGAAGATTATTAGTAATAAACAAAAACCCTGGTTTTCTTCTGAAATTAAACATTGTATCAATCAAAGAGATTTTGTCTATGCACGTTGGAAAAGATATAAAACAACAACATTACATGATGATTATCTGACTGCTAAGAGAAACACAAATAAAATGATTAGAAAGGCCAAATCCAATTTTTATGCTGAAAAATTTTCTTCTGCCATTGGCTCCAAAAGAACATGGCAAACGATACGCGAAGTTGGTATCGGTAAATCTACGCATCGAGAACCATGTTCGGTTGATGCAGATACAATTAATACAAAGTTTTTAAGTGTTCCTATGGTTCAAGCAGATAAAGATTACTATATCAATAGTCACTCGAATAACGATGCTGAATCTTTTTTTTCTTTTGCTGCAGTAGACCAATGCGACGTTTTATCTAGTTTATTGTCTATAAAATCGAACTCTATAGGAGTGGACGGGATTAATCCTAAGTTTCTCAAGATTCTTTTACCTCAGCTACTTCCAATTATAACTTTTTTCTTTAACAAAATATTAACTACAAGCCACTTCCCATCGAATTGGAAAATAGCTAAAATCATTCCTATACCCAAAGCTGGTTCCGATTATAGACCAATAGCTATTCTTCCATTTCTCTCTAAAGTATTCGAGCGTATTATGCACAAACAAATGACTAGTTTCTTGGATGACAATAACTTGCTAACAGATCGTCAATCTGGGTTCAGGAGGAAACACAGCTGCCTAACAGCCTTAGTTGATGTTACAGAGGAGATTAGGGAGAAACTTGATGATGGCAAGACTACATTTTTAATACTTTTAGATCATTCAAAAGCGTTTGATACCGTGGATCATAACATTCTTTGTTACAAACTTAAAAACTTTTTTAATTTTTCTTCGACCGCTACTCAGTTATTGTCAACATACTTACGTGGCAGGTATCAGTATGTTGAAACTAGAATCCAAAATTCAATGACACTGCCTGTAGCAAGGGGCGTACCTCAGGGGTCCATTGTTGGGCCACTATTATTCTCATTGTACTCAAATGACCTCCCAGGCATTTTAACAAATTGTAATGTAAGAATGTATGCGGATGACGTTCAGCTTTATACCAGCTGTAGTAATGCCCTAATCGACCAGTGTATTGTGTCTATTAATCAGCAACTCCATCGTATTTATACATGGGCAACGGCAAATGGATTAGAGATAAATCCGAAAAAATCAAAATGCATTGTAATTCAAAAGCGACTTTCCAAACTAAATATTACACCTAATATAATTATAAATAATCAGAAAATTGAAATCGTTAAATCTGCTAAGAATCTAGGTATTTTTTTTAATGACACTCTTACGTGGTCGAACCATATTAACTATGCCTGTGGTCGTACTTTCTCTATGACTAGAACTCTGTGGCAAACCCAGCATTGTACACCTATGAAAATAAGAATCCTACTTGCCAAAACTTATCTGATGCCTGTTTTACTGTATGGTTGTGAGCTATTTGCGAAATGTGATACAATTAGTAAAAGGAAATTGAACGTTGCATTTAACAACATAATCAGATATGTGTATGGACTTAATAGACGTTCTAGTGTATCTTTGTTTTCATCGCAGCTATATGGCGTTTCTTTAGATAATCTTTTAAATATAAGAGTTTTAGTTTTTTTACATAAAATAGTGTATACCTACAAACCGGAACATCTGTAGACAAACTTTATATTTCAGATATAAGCAGGGGAAAAAGAATTAGATCAATTAGATATAAAAGTTTAATATCGGAGTGGCATTTCTACATATTCGCAGTATCTCTCTGGAATTCTATACCCCATAGCTCTCAACATTTAAGTAACGCACGAAAATTTAAAGAAAATATTTTTAAACTGTTTTCAGCATAACAATTTAAAACATTAAATATTATTTGATATTATAATACATTTGGTTAAATTAAATTTCAAATATTTCAACTTTATTCTTTAATTTTAATTTTATTGTTCTTTGCATTTTATATAAAGAAAATTTGTAATTAGTTATTAATTTATTAACGATTTTATAATTTTAAATACAATCAGTTCCATACTGCAAAATAAGACTTTTAGTCTTGTGTATGGAGCAGTTCCAATAAATAAAAGTTTGCGACTGCGCTGCGAGATTACCTATCTCGTATACGTACATATCGTGCACTCGCCACTCGCCACCCGCTGTATTTTGTTTTAGGGAAAATACATTTCTTTTGTGTTAAAAAAACAGAGTATCACTCCATTTTGCTCATTGTTACTATGCCACAGTAGATGGCGCCACAATTTTTGTTCTTTGCAATCGTTATTTCTATTTTAACATGAATGTCAACATTTTCAATTAGACATCAAACACAACAATGCTAAGAGTATGCACAGGGCTGGTCTTTTATTTCATACGTTTTTCCATTATTCTTTTACAAATATGACCATAAGGTTGGCATATTAACTTTTTGTTTTGTCTACAAAACAGGGTTATCGAGTCCCTCAATGAGTTTTTTGCTTTCAAAACAGTTCTACATAGTTATATAAAATTATTATTCTGCTTTACCTAAAAAATATCTGATTGCAACTACATATAATTTTTAAAAATTGTTTATAGTTACTAAAGCATTACTATTGAGATAAATACAAAATTGCACCTTTTCAATTTTCCATTCAAATTCATTCCATTCAAATTTCCAATTATAAATTAGAAAATATCAGCTGAATTTCAGAAAATCATATTTATCTTTTTAAAACAAATTTGTTTCTTAACAAATAACCATTAAAAACAAATACATTCTTAAACAAGTACATTTTGTTAAAAATCCACCTTTTTTTAAAAAGAACATTTTCTTAAAATCTATTTTTTTTAAAGTTCTCTTTTTTTTCAAAAGTACCTTTTTTAAATGAAAACTGTCTTCTTAAAGTAGATTTTCTTAGTAAGTTACCTTTTCTCGAACAAATCATCTTTTATATAAAATAACTTTTTTGAAATAATTTTTTTTTAAATAAATCCATTTAAAGTACTATTAAAAAAAGCACATTTTCCTGGTATATAGCAAACCTAAAATTGCCAGGGTTTTTAGAAACTTTTATTTTGAAATACCGCATAATTTTAGCTTTCGAAACATTGAAAAGTATTATTCCCTATTATGACTATTGGTAATCTGTTGTAACGCATTGAACAATGAATTGCGACCCCATTTGTATTTGTATTGTATTCTTGGTATTTGTATTCTTAATCCCTACAACAACTCGAGTCCATATAATGTCCGTACTTGCGTCGGTCTATCTGTATTTCGAAATTACGGCCATTCAATAAAATAAACCATTTACCTGGGTAAAGTTAAAGTAATATTGTTTGTCGTTACTACAAGCAGGTTGGTATTTGAAATGGGTTAAATCGGGCATCACTGTGTCAAGATATGGTCTAAGATATGGAGATACATCCAAAAATGCTAAAAAATCAGTGTATTGCTGAAATAATTTGGTAGTAAGTTTAACAAATTGTTTACTTTTTCAAATATTTTGTTTATATTTATTATCAATTCTCAAACCGAGCTGAAGGGTATCAAAGATTCGGCACAGCCGAATTAAACACTCTTACTTGTTTATAGGTAAATATAACAAGTTTATCTTAAAACTTATAACAATAAAGAATTTATACGCCTCGGTAAATTTACCGAGGCCTGAGTATTGGTTTCTTGCTTCTTGCCATATATATGCCAATGTGACTGCGGACCATACACCGAGGACTGGAATCATGTTTTTTGGACATGCACATATTACACGGACAGACGGGATTTAGATTATTGAGGTGTCGTATTAACGGACGATGATTGTGATATCAGTGGTGTGTTTGCGAATAATGCGAGAATAAGTTGTATGAATTGTATGCATATGAAGCCTTCCAGAGAAGACTTTTAAGAAGGTTTGATTACACATATCTTCTGGTACCACGGATAGTCAGGGACCCCTGTAATCACAGATTCCAGCTGGGTTAATGGGTATGGCCCTTAAGTGGTGGTTGCGGTTTAAACTCAAAATCACGGGAAGAGCATAGTTCGACATGGGGTTGCATTCAACCGGGTGCTGTGACCCATAGAACAGCAGAGGTGTACACCTAGGATTGGGATTTGTTGCCTTAATGCACAAATCTTAAAGTTGGTACCGGAGTGTAGTCTTACTGCATAATGGGATGGTGGTCGGCTCATATTCCGATCCAGTGTTGAGAGCACAGTGAGGTTATGTCAACGAGACAGGTACTCACGTAAAATACAACAGACTTATAGCTAGAATTTTAAAAACTGCTCCATTCATGGGCATTTAAATATTCATTCGTTGTTAATAAGCTAAACACTACGAGGTCTCGTTTTTTTGATCAACTCATCGTTACAATTAATTAAATTTTAAAATTTTTATATATATTTTTTTTTGTTTGCTGGGATATTTAGCACGACATTTCATGAAATGAAATACTTTTGGGTTTGATAGAAATTCAAGCATATTTGTTACTACATGCGCTTCTATTGTATGTGCATTTTACGTGTGTGGGTTTGCAGTTTGAATACCGGAAATACCAACTTGTAAAAAAAGTACGAACAAACAGTGTAATCAGTGGTAACATGTGCAGGGATTCTGATTTATTGTGACCGTTTGCATATGGAAAAAATTCAATTGGATTGAAATAATTTCAATAAGTGTAAGTATGAATATAAATATAGAAAAAAAAAGAAAAATGTTTCATTGTGATTGAGAAGTTTTAAAATCAAGAAAGGAAATTAGCTTTTAGTGCATCTCCTGCTTTGAATTTATAAAATTTCCAATGATTAAAATTAGTATTTTAATATAATTTTTTTTTTCTCCTGGTAAAAAGTGAAACAATTATAAAAACACACTAAAGTGGTACAGCTTATTTGACTTTAAGTTTGAAACTTGTTGGCGTCTAATCATAAACGTGAAAATAAATAAAACATGCCACAATCGCTAACAGAACTTAAGTGCTAAAACCAAAATTTTAGAGGAGAGGGTTTTTATACCATATACCACTATGAAATAAGGTAAAATAATTTGGTGTTGACGTTTTTAGCTACCAAAAATATTTATCCTAGATCGGGTTTTTATTATTTCGCGCAATCCGTCCGTCTCTCCGTCCGTCTTTGTATTCTTGTAAACCTTGTTATCACACTATATATCGAAATTATGAATTTATTTTGGTAAATAAGCTTTTATCTGCCAAAGGACCAACGGTATTGAAATTGGTAAAATGGGCGCATGTTTAGTCCTTATCCCCATACAAATCACCCCTATGAGATCAACTTAAATTGCCGTAAGAACAAAAATATGATATACGTCTTTGGTTTGTTTGTGAAAAGTACGTGGAGTCACATAGAGATGGCGTGACAAGTGTATTTTCTTCTGTTTATTCAGTTGAGCCAATAAATTGCGTGAAGATTCCATAACATTTCATTAATTAGAAAAATAGTTACCATTATAAAAATGCTACTGATTTTAATGTTTGCAAAAAAAGGATTTCAAAGATTTTCGCGTTTCGATTAAACATTGGTTTTTGGTGGGAAAAAATACTGCCTAAGCCAAAAAATGGATTGATAAACGTTATAGAGAATCTTAGTGAATCATAATCAATGGTTAAAAGGTGGTGCTCTGAATTTAATCGAGCCCCAACAAGCACAAATGATGCAGATCTACCTGGTCTTCCAATTGAAGAAGTAGGTTGTATTGGATGATCGAAAGATTCAATAGAGTGAGATTGCTAGCCGCATAAAGATATAAACAGAACTAGTTTTGCATATATTACATAATCATTTATATATGAAAATGCTTTCTGTTCGATGGGTTCAGCGATTTTTAAAAGCTGAACAAAGCCTTAAATGTATTCATGACTCAAATTATGCTTTGGCGATGTTTGAAGTAAATTCGAATATATTTTGGCGTCGATTTATAACAACGGCTGATACATTATTATACACCGAAGACTAATAGACAGTCTGCGGAGTGGTCGCAAGCATGTGAAAGCCGACCAAAGCCGCCAAAGACTCAACAATCGACTGGAAAGGTAATGGCCAGTGTTTTGGGATGCAAAAATCTTCGAAATCAAAAATGGCCAAAATCAAAAATCGCTAAAAAGAGAAATTGCCAAAGATATTCGAAGTTCGAGGCCAATGGTTAAGTGTTGCCAGATCTAATTTGGAAAATCCATGTTCTTCTCATGGGCAGCTATATGTACCTCGCTCCAGGGTAAGAACGCCGAAAAATCTGATAATTGTTGTACCGAATGAAAAAACAAAAAACATTGTATATCAGCAAGTATCAAATAAAAAATCTATACCAATAATCTATACTAGCATAATAAAGGGGTAATGTGTGTTTGTTTGTTTGTAGGAGGTAATCTCCGTAATCTTCCTGAAATTTTCACAGGGTCTTACTGCGGATATGGGAAGTGCAAGAGGCAGTAATTTTTTAAATATTTTTAGTGGGCGCGACACCTCCCATAAAAAGTATATTTTTAATATCATATATATTAAGTACTATGATAGAGAGAGCTTTGCAAATTTGTCTGAGGTTATATATTGTTAACGTGAGGAGTCAGACAAAAAATGGCCGGGATTGGACAAATGCGCGTGGCACCACCACACAAACTTAAATTTAAATGTGATATATCTGAACTACTGTATTAATGAGAGCCTTGAGACTTTGCGTGAGCCATTTCATCACACCGGGTTACATCTAGTTTTTAATATTTTTACGAACATTCTGTCAGGCTACTGTTTTTTACGGAGTTTAATTGAAATTGTAGATTTTTTAAATATTTTACTTTGCTAACTTCACATGTATCTCTAAAGTTTCTATCCGCTTCTAGATATTGTTGTTCATTTTCCATAAATGTATCCTGCCTGAATTTTCTTAATAAAAGTAGTTTTTTGGTATTTAAAAATATCAGCACAAAACCCTATTATACCCTGACCACAAAGCCATAGAATGCCTAGCATTCCATAAAAAATTTAACACTTCATTCAGTGTATATACTTTGAAAAAAAATAATACATTAGAAAAAAAAGTATATATCACAAGTCATTTAGTTGTATTTTTTTTTTTAACATTCGCTATCCAAGAAAATGTCTATTACATTTTCATTCGTTTTTTACGACTATCAAAAGAAAAGGAAAGCCATAAATTTATATAAAATGCTTATTTTAATGAAATCAATGATGTTAGAAAAAAAAATAACAAATAAATGTTTAACATTTACCATGTTGATAAGGAAACAAAAAATCATTCTATATTATTTTATGGAATTTTATCCAAAACTGGAATTTATTGAGCTTTTTAACCACATTAGGATTTGTATATCGAAAAGTTGCCTCCGTAGTGGGTGATAAAGTTTTTTTTTTAAATAATTTTAATTTTTGTAACACTTTTAATCTACAATTACAGATCTCATTTTTAGAATAAAGAAGAGATATCACAACAAATAAAATTGTATTACAATACATCATTCCGCGTTTTGATAGAGCGCAAAAGGCTGACTTGTTGCTAAAACTTAGCAACGAAAATACTTGCAGGACGCAGGCTCATCACTGACAGTGTCAGATCAAAATTTAATTTCATAAATCTATATATTAATACGTGAAGGTCAATCTTTAGATCCCTTTTTGAGCAATATGCGGGCTCGGAGGAGTGTGAAAATTGGCACAACTATAGCTGATATGGAGAAGAAGCTGAGAATGGTAAAATTTATGTATAATATGTCTTAAAAATTTATTAAATTAAATAAAATATTTATAATAATTCGATGCACCCTGTTAATGCGAATTATTTAAATTGTATATCACACACCTTGTGTTGAATTGTGGATTGCTAAAATTGATTAGCATACCTCTAAGCTCTTTTAAATATTCATAAATTTTTTATACATACAGCTTAAAAAATGATATTTCCTAGAAATTGCTGTCGAATTTCGAGTGCTGGGCTATACTATTTTTTAATAATACGTCTGAGTATTAATATAATAACTAAGTTGGGTTAAAAAAGTTAATTTTTTTAATATTTCTCTGCTTAAGGAGTACATTTTCTTATAAGAATTTATTTTGCTTTTAATAAATCAAAAATAAAAAAAAAATAAAAAAATATTTTCTTGCAAAAATACCATTTGCAAAAAAAAAACTTTTTCTTAAAAAGTGTCTACTATTAAAAAGTACCTTTTCTTGAAAAAAGTAACTCTTCGTAAGAAAGCACAATTTCTTAAATAAATATCTTTTCATAAAAAAGTAAGTTTTTTAAAAAGTACCTTTTCTTAAAGCAGTACATTTTCTAAAAAAAATGTATTTTTCTTAAAAAAGTAATTTTTCTTAAAAATGCATATTTTCAAAATAAGTACCTTTTTCAAATATCAAATTTTACTTCAAAAAGGAAAATTTTTTTTCCCAAAAGTAGCTTTATTTAAAAAAAAGCACACTTGCTCAAAAAATTACCTTTTCTTAGAGGTGTACATTTCTGAAACCAGTACCTTTTCTAACAAAATTACCCTTTGCTATAAACTAATTTTTTTTTAGACATAAACAAATTTTTTTTAAAGGTACTAAACAGTATTTTGCTTTCAAAAATTGCCCGATCTTAAAAAAAATTAACTTATTTTACGAAATTACTTTTTTAAGTAATTTTTCTTAAAACAACAGTTTTTCTTAGCAGGTAAATTTTACTAAAGTAGTTTTTTGCGGAAAGGCTTATATAAGTACCTTTTTCAATCAAGAAAATTTTCTTAAAAAATTACCTTTTGAGTCAAGTACTTTTTCTTAAAAAAATAACTCTAAAAAAAGTATATTTTCTTCAGAAAATACCTTTGCTTAAAAAAGCACATTTTCTTTAAAAAAAAGTAAATTTTCTTAGAAAATTGTTTTTTTTTTAAGTTCCATTTCCTCAAAAAGTGCCAACGTGACAAAACTGTAAACTACGTAATATAGATTTGCCCAAACATGCGTTTTTAACCGCATATATGTATACCATTTCTGAAAAATTTACATTTTCCTAAAAAGTGCCTTTGCGTAAAAACTTCTTTCTCTTAAATGAATGACTCTTTTAATGAAGTACTTTTTCTTTAAAAAGAGTTCCTTTACTTAAAAAATATTTTTCTTACAAAAGTTATTATACCCTCCACTCCAGTGTGCAGAGGGTATATATAAGTTTGTCATTCCGTTTGTAATAATTAAAAAAAAAAATCTGGACCCCATAAAATATATATATTTGTGATCCTTATAACAAGCGATGTTGATATAGCGATGTCCGTCTGTCAGTCTGTCCGTCTGTCCGTCTGTGTAAATCACGTTGACGGCTTTAATCGGGTAGCTAGGGTCCTCGTTGGTATAAAAAATAATTCACTAACATCCTGAGAAGTTTGCTATTTAAAATCGTCCAAATCGGTTAATCTGGTCCCAAGAATTGAGCGAAGAAGTAAAAAAGTCCTGAGAAAATATGATTTTAATGTGTTCTTGTGATAACGCCGTCAATAAGACAGCTAGGGCGCTCGTTTTTAGTGAGAATGCTTCACTAACATCATGAGAAGGCTTCTGTTTTTAAATCATGACAATAGGTTATATAGGTGCCGAGAAATCACTGAAAAGGTAAAAAAAAATATGACGTTTTCCTATATTGTTTTCCTAAATTTTGTATTTTGTCATAGCTGTGCATGTTGTTTTTGTGGTCGTTGTGTTAATAATATAAAAATTCATCAATATCAATATTTTTGGTGCAATATTTAAGTTAATTAATTAATAAAAGAAACTATATAAAATCAATATTCTGCGAATTTTATAACATCACAAAATGTTACAAATTGATACATACTACTGTTGCCAATATCAAAATACTATAAATAATATTCATATATTCTGTAAGCACATATTAAATTACATCGGTATTTTATTTTATTTATACAAAATTCTGAAATTTTTAGAGTTGCAAAAATAGTATGGTTTTAAGAGTTGTATTTTTTTAGTACATGTATAAACCCTGCATACTTGCATTCAAAAGTAGTAAAAAAAATTGGTCTTTAGAAAAATACTATTTTTTGTCAGATGTTAAAAAAAGATGTTAATTACAATAAATTTTTAAAATTTGTTATTTAATGTCGGGACGAAGGCAAACGCCATTCCCAAAATTTTGTTTCAAGAGTTATCCACATTAAGAATAACCGCTTGCTTTGCCCTGGGAAACATGCATTCATGCTTTTCTTAACACAAACGCCAAATTTTAGACACGAGCTATTCACATTATGAATAGTCGCGGAGCTCAACTCAATCATAGTGCAATGATGAAGCTTCGCCCTGGGAAACATATATTCATGCTTTTGTTAGTACAAACCGAACTTCTTATGGCACATTAAAAATAAACTAATTGAGAAGTACAATTCATCGTTACGCTGTATTATAATACTATTTTCTTAATTTACTGGTAGCTAGTAAACAAAGTGATCGTATCATTGTGAACAAAATAGAATTGAAATTGTGTGAAGATTTGTTTTACTTAAAAAACCTGTTTCTACAGACAGTGAATAAAATCCCAGTAAGCATTTTATGCAATAAATGATCATGTAGAGTCTTTTTGACTCATATGTGCTACTAAAACAGTCATAAATGCGCCCTTTTGCTGATCACAAAATATTCTTTTGTTGGGATTAAATATTACCTTACCCGCGAATCTATTTGAGAGTCCTTTTTATCCGCTTTTCTGATCAGTTTCGACTCATTTTTGAGTCCAATTTAATGTAATTTTTCTATAAATAACTTTTTAAGAGAAAGCAAAAATCATTTTCTAGTCTTTTTCTAATAGCGCATGTGATTAATCAGTTTTTAATCATCAAAAGTACTCGAAGAAGACAGTAAGGTAATTTTTGCTAAAACAATCTTCGAAATGATGACTGGGATATCGTATATTTTTGTTAACACACAAACATATACATAGCAGCACGAGTAAACCGAACTCTAATCGGCTTCTTATATGGATACAGCCGAACAAAAACGAAAATACTCGCCAAAGAGTAAAGTAAGCAACAATTTCATTCCGTCTTATGGAAGCTTTTGAACATAGCAAGTCTACGTTGCGTTGACTTGTGAATTTTTACATTGTTTTTTAATAAGTACTAGTGATGCCAGGAGATTTTTTCAGAGATCTCTACACTTATGAAAAAAATTCCCTTTTTTCCCTACACCCACTTTTTCCCCTACACTACTTTTTTTAAAATTTATTTTTAATTTGTACGTTTTCAATTTCAATTATGTAAAAATAACATAAAAACAAAGAAAAAAAATATAAAAAATAAGATAAAAATATCATGAGAATTACATAAGAATAATATAAAAAACATACAGATATTATAAACAAAAAATTTTACAATTCTGTATAATTCATCTTTTTGATATGGCTAGATGTGCATTTAAAATTTACACAATTAATTAAAATGGCTTGCAAATGAGATGTTATAACTCAAACAGAATATTTGTTCTTGGTTTTCGGTGTTGCCGTTTTAGCTTTTTAGTTGCTAGATTTAGCAACTTTTTTTGTCGTTTAGCATCCAAAATTTATCAAAAGATGCTAGATGCTAACTTAGAATCTTTTATTAATAAAAAGTTGCTTTTAGCATCTTTTTTTTATATTTTTTTTTTATTTTTTTTTCATTATTTTTGAATATATAATTTTAATGGTATTGATATGTTTCAATTTCTCAAAGTGTAGTACAGTAATTTTGTGTACTACTCCTTTTACCACTCTGCTCGTTTCTTTCAACAAATATAACAAAACATTTTGAAATAGAAGAATGTAAACACCAACAACAGTTTTTAATGAATTAGAAAGTCGATTGCCAAAAAATATTATTGTATTAAAAAAATGCCAAAATTTTCAATACAAAACACATTAAATCGGGTAAAAGAACAGATAACCAATATATTAGAAGAGTTTAAATTTATATCATCTGAAACCGAAAAAATTCAAATCCAATGGAGTTATATCACAGAACAAAACTGGGATACAACACTGAATACAACCTCTTTATGGATTGAAAAATTCTATTGGCGAAAATCCATTTAAGGAGTTATCAATATTTGTATTGTCTATATTAGTTTTGTCTTTCTCAAAAGCCGAAGTTGAACGTTTGTTTAGTTTAATGGCTTTAGTTAAAAGCAAACTTCGAACAGAATAAAATCCGAGTTGTTATGTTCTGTTATACGTATAAAAGAAGGATTGAAATTGAAAAATCGGTGCTGTCACACTTACAATATACCGAGCGATGTCGTTGATAAAAGTCGATCGTCAGAAAAATACCAGAGCCAAGAAAAACTTGAAGATGAAGACATCACAGAAATGTTAGATTCCATAAACCAATTATTCTAATATAATCATCGTATCTTTTGATAATATTATTTCTGTTATATTTTAAATAAAAAAAAATCCCTCTAAAATTAAAAATATTTAATTTAAGTTTAAAATAAACTCAATTTGATGTTAAAAAAAATTTCAGATGAAATCCAAAATCATTTTAATTAAAATTTAAAAAATATAAATCTAAACATATGTTTTATATTAATTTTTCGATTTAAAAACCAAAGAATTTATTAATAAGTATATAATTTTTCAATATAAAGGTAATGAAATTTGAAAACAAAATTTAGCATCTTTTTTTTAGACTCCAGTACGTTTAAGCGTCTTTTTTTGCAATTTAGCATCTTTACAATTTCAAATTATGGCAATACTGTTGGTTTTAAAAGATTTTGTATAACAGTGGTTATAAGCATGTATACTTAGATCTGATTTATCGCATTTTAATATATTTTCAAAAGCCTTGTATCTGCATTTATAGTCGTCACCTTTGACCTGCTCCACCCATCCATTAGCTTCTCGTCTCTCAATTAACTGAAGCAAAATCTTTATGTTCTGTATTTCTTTGATGTGTTTTCAGCATCATCGAAAAACGAATCGAACATTTTTCTAAAATTAATTATGTTGAAATTTATAATATTTTAATGTAATGCACAAAAAAGTGTTTTATACTTGTCATTGTTATTAAAGAATCCACATATTTACTTCCTTCATATTATAGAGTTATTACCAGACTTAAAATTGAAAAAACTTATGCGATATTTAACAATTATATTCAAAATAGTTTTGACTGAAATTTTTGTCAGTTTTAGTTTTGCCTTGTATCAGTAAAATGTTCAGATATTAACTAAAAAAAACAATTTGTTAAATATTTTCATCTTAATTATCTTAATTAATTTAAAGACACAAATATAGATTTAATACAATAAAAACAAGTAAGAGTTGAAAGTTGATCTATGCGGACTCAGAAATGTGCCCTATACTAATAGATCTGGAAAATTGAAAAGCATTGTAAAAAATAAAATGCACCTTTATATTAAAAAAATTTAAATTAAAAAGAAAATTACAAAATAAACCATTTACCTGGTTAAACTTAATATTGTTTGTAATTATCTGGATCAGGTTATTATTTAAAATGGGATAAATCGGGAGTCATTGTGCCAATTTATGTCCTAAAATATGTAGAGACTTCTATAAAATGCTGAAAATTCGGAGCATTTGTTGTAATAATTCAGTAATAGGTTTATCAAAGTGTTTACATATTCAAATATTTTATATACATTTGTTACAAATAGTGGACGAAGTCCAGATATTAATGTAAACATAAAACCCAGGTGGAGGGTATCAAAGATTCGGCATAGCCGAATTTAACACTCTTACTTGTTTTTGTTTAAAAATAACACTAGCCAACAAGGTTTAGGACTGGAGCAACCAAATATCTAATCTAGGTTAATTTGGTGGGCTGAATTCGAATCTGTATTGGGTTTTTCTCTATCACGTCAGGTTTTCGAGATACAAAAAAAATGTTTGAATTCGTTTTTTACATAAAAAATCATTAGTTTATTTAACAATCAATTAATTTTCAAAAGAGAATGGCGTTATTTGAACGTCGTTTGTATTTTGTTGTTTCGGTTTTATGTATTAGAGTCCAGCAATAGTCTCCCAGCATAACTTTGTCCCAAAATCGTTGATAATTTCTTTCAATATTCATTAGATCTTGCTGAGCATGCTCCCCTTGTGCGTCGCTCACCACATTTAAGTTTTGTGAAAAAAAAATCTAAATGCAAATAAAGAAAATGCATTTTGAGTGATATTCGGGCACCTAATTCGTGATAATTTTTCAATAATTCAGCAACAATTTGTCTGTAGTTTTCACTCTTATTGTTTCCAAGAAAACTGTCCACGATGCTCTTGAAAGATTTCCAGGCTGCATATTCTTTCTCCAATAAACATTGTGGAAAATTGTCATCATTCAATAGCTTCCTAATCGGAGGGCCAACAAATATGCCTTCTTTGTTTTAAATGGTGCGTGGTAAAGAAGAAGAAAGCATATATTTCAAAAATTCATAACTGCACTGTATTCTTAATTGGACCGGTTTCTGGCATTTCAGCCTTCATCAGCGATTTGTTGAACATTGTGATAATTGTTATGTTTTAATTGAATAGGTTGTTTCTATATGAAAATTTTTTCTACTTTGATTTGAGCATATGAAGTTGTAGGGAAAACCGCTAACAAATATTTAAATGCTGCACCATCTTTGTCCAGAGCCTTGACAAAGTTCTTAAAAAGCCCAAATATAATGT
The DNA here is from genome assembly GCA_963682025.1 of Cordilura impudica. Taxonomy (NCBI): domain Eukaryota; kingdom Metazoa; phylum Arthropoda; class Insecta; order Diptera; family Scathophagidae; genus Cordilura; species Cordilura impudica. Next base: position 62,993,980 of record OY821521.1, read on the forward strand.
GCAGCGGCGGAAGAAGAACGTTATTTGGATCAATTAATGGTTTATATTTGGCCACTCTGTTCTGACATAATGAAGACATGTAGCGCGAATGTCCCATAGACAAATGAAACAAAAACATGTTGTGAAACCTCCTTGCATACCAGTCAACAAACCAATGACCTGAAACAGATTAATTTATTTACGACGGTCTATACTATCTATATATATATACAGATCTTCCATTTGCGATCGTTGTATTTGTGTAATGTTAAAATTTCAGTCATTGATTCTTAATTTTCCTTTGAATTAATGGCATGAGCAATTGGTATGGATGGTTTTGCATTCCCATTATGCAAAAGAAGAGCCTTTAAACTGTACTTAGAGCCATCAATAAATGACCTCCATTCAGTTTTGTCATATGGCTGGTTCATTTTTTGAAATAACCCATCAACATTAGTACAGTATAGAACAAAGTGTTTCTTTTCAAATCATGCAGCCAATTCCAAGCTTCTATCTCTATAGCTTGTTACTTTTGTCCCCACTGCAAGATCTTTCGACTTCTGCATCCGCGAAGCTAGCGTCTTGCTTCGATAAATGTAAATCCCGTATTAGATCATTCAGCTCAGCTTGAGTCACTAAATGGCGTCCATCATCAGCCTCATACAAACTACCACTACTGGTGAAGGATGTTTCGGACTCAATGCTCGTAGCACTGGGAATGACTGGTAATGGATCATTTGTTGGACGTTGAACCGGTGTGCAAACCGATGCGACATTTGCGTAAGTAATATTTTTTTCGATTTTTCGCATTGAATCTATCAACTCTTGTTAAACAGAAATATAAATCGGTTTGGTGGTTACTTGGCTCTCTCTAAAATACTGTAATTGAAAAATCGAAAAATATTTTCTTGCCATTTGACCACTTGTATAAAACAGTTCTGCAACTATTGCAAAACCTTGTCGGTATCCACGGTTTATGCAAGTTTCTGGCAGCAGAACCAAAATAATGTAAATATACATATTTTAATGATTCTAATATTGCATATCCTTTTTTTCCAACCAAATATTGATCACACACAAAGCAAAAATAGCTCGAATCAGTAACACACGATCTCCGTGACATGCTTAAATGCTACTATTATGAAGATTTAGAATGAATGTGGGCTTCAGTCAAATTAATAATTGTGAAATTGTAGTGTCAGTATTGACTGTTTTACAATATTGCGAGCATGCGAGAAAAAATTAACAAGACATGATAGCCCAATTTCTATGTCAGATTACAATTCAGCGCACCCAGATTAGCTAAAAAAACATGCTTCGATTCTTCAGTTAGTTTTTTTTTTTATTAAATTTGTAGACCAGTCTAATCTTTACTAAAAAAAAAATTTTTCCCTAAAAAAAAATTAAGAAAATTAGAAATTTAAACCGACATACGATTCTCATACCATGCGTTTAGAGACCTCATCTCTTAGGACCAACTGATTGCATAATTTGGATATTATGATAATTTAAGTCGCTCTCATAGGGGTTGTTTGTATGGGAACTAGGTCGGAACATGAACCGATTTCCAACAATTTCAATGGACTTCAGGCCATGGCCGATGGAAGCTTACGTACTAAATTTCATCAAAATATAATTATATTTGCGACCTGTAGTTTGATTACAAAGTTTACATGGACACACAGACAGACGAACGGACGGACATCGCTAATTTTACTAAGAAACTGATTCTGAGTCGATTGGTATAATAAAAGATGGGCCTAGGTCGAATAATTTTGGTAATTACACACATCAACACAAAGCCATTATACCACATAGTGGTATAGGGTATAATTACCTTTTCTTAAATAAGTACTTGCGAAAAAAGTTAATTTTCTTTGTTAAAAAAAAACACACTTTTCGTGCAAAATTCTTTATCTTAAAATAGTAAATTTTTCCTAAAAATTTACTTTTTATTAACCCTGCTGTTAGGTTAGAAAAACTTACGTATGTTAGTTTAAGGGACCATTTGGTCCGTACTGCAAAATAATACTTCAATCTTATTCTTTTGGTTCAGTGCTACGTAGATATTATTAATTTATCCTTTACACAACACAACTATTGTAAAAATGAGTTGAGGGATTCCCCTCTATTGAATTTTTCATTATTCGACACAGCTAGTGTAAAAAGGAATTGGGGATTCCCCGTTTTTGCTTTTTGTTGTGAAAAAGCACGAAAATTTTAACTGCTTCAATCAAATTGTATTTTGCTCTTTATCCCTTTGGAATACACTGTGGAGGACCAACTCGACTTGCAGTGTTTGCATGCAGTGACATGCTGTCAGCTTTCTATTTATTTTTACCGCCTCCAATTTAAAAAATTGTCATTGAAAACACTGATAAGTTCGGCAGGGTCAAGTTTAGCCACAAATGAAGCATTACTGATGAAGACGCATTGGTAGCATATACATATTATTGTGGTTTTTTTTTTGCAGGCAGATATCGGTATGTAGGTCCTTATGTTTCTTATTTCAATTGTAGATCATGCGCCTGAAATGCTTATCAATGACGACGACATGGACATACCACCCCCCGACTATATTCATGTACAAATAGCTATAGCCCAGCTAAAAAACAACAAAGTCGCATGCGCGGATGGCTTTCTAGCTGATCTATATAAAACTAGTGGCAAAGAGTTGGTAAGGTGCATGCACCAACTCGTATGCAAAATATGGTCAGAGGAAAACATGTCTGACGATTGGAATCTCAGTGTCCTCAGCCATATCCACAAGAAAGGAGACCCCTACGATTTGCACCAACTACCAGGGTATAAGCCCCCTTTCCGATGCACACAAGATATTTGCATCCTTAATATGCGAACGTCTTAAGCCGTACACCAAGCACCTTATAAGAAAATATCAGTGTGGATTTCGACCTGGCGACCAGATTTTTACATTGCGCCAAATCCTGGAAAAGACCCAAAAAACAAATGGACACCCCTTTCTATTCGTCGATCATAAAGCTGCGTTCGATAGCCCGATAAGAGAAAAATTTTATGTTGCCATGTATTCCACAGCAAAGATCGTTCGACTTTGTAAATACAATGATACTGCAAAACACAAAAAGCGCCGTCAAAATTTGAACTAAACCCTCCGACCCTTTTTGCACTTTAAAAAATTAGTGCCTTTTCTTAAAAAAAAAAAAAAAAAAAAAAAAACATTTCCTTAAATAGTATATTTTCTTAAAAAATTTGTGTGATATATATACAAATCTACAACATTTTCCTTATATTGTTATTATAATTAAACATTTTTTTTTTGTTAAAATTTTAAGGCATACTATTGATAAGATTGTGCTAAAAAATTGCCAACTACATTTGTTATTATCTATGATCCTGCAAAAACAAATCTATCATTATTAGTCTCAATTTTATCCATCTTAATATTCTTCCAGCAACTAAGTTTATTAGCAATATAACTAATGTCGGATGTTTAGGTTGATTAAGATTTTGCTTAAGTTCGTTTTTTATCATGAGATTCATTTTATCTTCCGGTGCCTTGTGTTGGTTTGCGTTGTCTTACAGAATGGTTGGCATTGTTTGACCCTTATATTTTCTGTTAAATTGTTTGTGTTGATCCTAATGTTCATTACGTCCGTAGTTGTTTGTTTATGTTGTTTATTCGTCTTTAGCATCGCAGTTTAAAGAGTTTGTTTTTTAGTGTACACTGGTGGTGCTTTTTTGTCTTCTAATTTTATATCTAAGCTTTTTTTAGTTGCTATTGTTACTGTTCGGATGGACGGTCGGTTGAATATGATGGGTGGACGGACGTATGAATGTTGGTTTGAACTGTTTATTGTTATTGTACATAAATGACTTTGCTATGTCTTAAGCGCATTAAACTGTGTAAATCTTTTGGAAGTCGTTATTCATTGTTCGTTTTCATTTTTTGTTCTTATTCATTTTTTGATTGTTTGTTAAACAAATTTAGTCGTCTTAAAGATTAAACCATGAAGGGTGTATTATGAAGCAGATTTGCTGTAGGAAACAAATACATTTCGTAGCAGAGCAGTATTAATGTTTTGCATTGAATTTAGCACTGGGTAGGTACTTAACCAATTTTGCAGTGAAATAAGTTGAAATTTTTGTTTTACAAACTATTTGGGCTCGATTGCTTTTAAGTATGATGGACTTTTCTAACCAATTTTTGACGGAAATATGAATATTCATTTCATTTCACCATTTTTTAATTTATGTTGTTTACTAGTATCCCTTAAGACATCCTTTATAATTTATTTTAAAATTTCTGAATTATTTTAAAAAATATATTGAGATTCAGCCAGATATTTTTGAAAAATCTCAATTTGTTTGCAATTATATATTTGTATATATATTTATGTTTGCAACTAAAAAACAACTTAAACATGCAAACAGAATATAATGATTTGTGGTTAACTCATACTTCAACTTAATGAGTCAGTACCAAATATACATCCATTGTTAAAGCTCTAAAGGTTGATTAAAGTACAATAGTCATAAAACAACAACAAAATGCCTAGAGCTTTTAATCAAAAGTACAATCAGATAACAAATGCGTGTAGTTGTTAAAATAAAGCCCCTTAAGATACCAATAAGTACAAGGCGAAATCGAAGTTAATCATCATTTGATGAGATTTTGCAATAATGAAAACTGCTAACTAATAATGATGAATGAAAATGATGAAAACGTATTTAATATCATTCGCTAGAAAATCTATATAGAAAGTTTATGTTTGTAGAGATTACTTTAATAATTATTTTTTAAGACAATGTAATCAAAAATACATTTTACCAATAGCAAAATTTCAGCAAAACAATAACTTTAAAGAAAGTGCATTTAAAAAAAGTACCTGTTAAAAGAAGAACCTGTTAATAAAATTCCCCAAAAAAAAATTTACCTTTCAAAAAAGTACCTTCTAAGAAAAGTACTTTTTAGTAAGGCACATTTTTTAGAAAAGTATCTTTTTTCAAAAGTGCCTTAAAAAAGTATCTTTTTGAAAAAGTACCTTTTCAAAAGGACATTTTATAAAAACCACATTTTTAAAATAGACCTTTTAAAAAGTTTCAATTAGAAAAAGTATCATCAAAAACATGCACCTATTAAAAAGTTAACTTTTAAAAAAAGTGTCTTTTAAAAAGAGTTCTTAAAAATAAACCCTTTTAAAATAAGTACTTTTTCAATAAGGTGCACTTAAAAATATTTTTTTTAAAGTACCTTTAAAAAACATTTCTAAAGAAAGGGCCTCTTAAAAAAGCACCCTTTAAGAAAATAACTTCATTAATAAGGTATATTAAAAAAAACAAGTAAGAGTGTTAAATTCGGCTATGCCGAATCTTTGATACCCTCCACCTTGGTTTTACGTTTAAATTAATATCTGGACTTCTTGCACTATTTGTAACAAATGTGTATAAAATATTTGAATAAGTAAACACTTTGATAAACCTATTACTGAATTATTACAACAAATGCTCTGAATTTTCAGCATTTTATAGAGGTGTCTACATATTTTAGGTCATAAATTGGCACAATGACTCCCGATTTATCCCATTTTAATTTTCTTTTTAATTTAAATTTTATAATATAAAGGTGCATTTTATTTTTTACAATCCTTTTCAATTTTCCAGACCTATTAGTATAGGGCACATTTGTGAGTCTGCATAGATCAACTTTCAACTCTTACTTGTTTTTATTGTATTAAATCTATCTTTGTGTCTTTAAATTAATGAAAATAATTAAGATGAAAATATTTAACAAATTGTTTTTTTTTTTTAGTTACTGATACAAGGCAAAACTAAAACTGCCAAAAATTTCAGTCAAAACTATTTTGAATGTATTTGTTAAATATCGCATAATTTTTTTCAATTTTAAACTTTAAAGTTCTTTTTAAGTCTGGTAATAACTCTGTAATATGAAGAAAGTAAATGTGTGGCTTCTTTAATAACAATGACAAGTATAAAACACTTTTTTGTGAATTACATTAAAATATTATAAATTTGAACATAATTAATTTTAGAAACATAATTAATTTTAGAAAAATGTCCGATTCGTTTTTCGATGATGCTGAAAACACATCAAAGAAATACAGGACATAAAGATTTTGCTTCAGTTAGTTGAGATACGAGAAGCTAATGGATGGCTGGAACAGGTCAAAGGTGACGACTATAAATGCAAATGCAAGGCTTTTGAAAATATATTAAAATGCGATAAATCAGATCTAAGTGTACATGCTTTTAACCACTGTTAAAAAAAATCTTTTAAAACCAACAGTATTGCCATAATTTGAAATTGTAAAGATGCTAAATTGCCAAAAAAAAAAAAAAAAGATGCTTAAACGTACTGGAGTCTAAAAAAAAAGATGCTAAATTTTTTTTTCAAATTTCATTAACTTTATATTGAAAAATTATATACTTATTAATAAATTCTTTGGTTTTTAAATCGAAAAATTAATATAAAACATATGTTTCGATTTATATTATTTAAATTTTAATTAAAATTATTTTGGATTTCCTGAAATTTTTATTAACATCAAATTGAGTTTATTTTAAACTTAAATTAAATATTTTTAATTTTAGAGGGATTTTTTTTTATTTAAAATATAACAGAAATATATATTAGAATAATTGGTTTATGGAATCTAACATTTCTGTGATGTCTTCATCTTCAAGTTCTTCTTGGCTCTGATATTTTTCTGACGATCGACTCTTATCAACGACATCGCTCGGTATATTGTAAGTGTGACGGCACCGATTTTTCAATTTCAATCCTTCTTTTATACGTATTACAGAACATAACAACTCGGATTTTATTCGTTCGAAGTTTGCTTTTAACTAAAGCCATTAAACTAAACAAACGTTCAACTTCGGCTTTTGAGAAAGACAAAACTAATATAGACAATACAAATATTGATAACTCCTTAAATGGATTTTCGCCAATAGAATTTTTCAATCCATATAGAGGTTGTATTTAGTGTTGTATCCCAGTTTTGTTCTGTGATATAACTCCATTGGATTTGAATTTTTTCTGTTTCAGATGATATAAATTTAAACTCTTCTAATATATTGGTTATCAGTTCTTTGTTGTTGTTGATGTTTACATTCTTCTATTTCAAAATGTTTTGTTATATTTGTTGAAAGAAACGAGCAGAGTGGTAAAAGGAGTAGTACACAAAATTACTGTACTACACTTTGAGAAATTAAAACATATCAATACCATTAAAATTATATATTTAAAAATAATGAAAAAAAAAATATCAAACAAAAGATGCTAAAAGCAACTTTTTATTAATAAAAGATTCTAAGTTAGCATCTAGCATCTTTTGATAAATTTTGGATACTAAACGACAAAAAAAATTGCTAAATCTAGCAAATAAAAAGCTAAAACGCCAACACTGAAAACCAGGAATAAATATTCTGTTTGAGTTATAACATCTCATTTGCAAGCCATTTTAATTAATTGTGTAAATTTTAAATGCACATCTAGCCATATCAAAAAGATGAATTATACAGAATTGTAAAAAAAATTTTTTTTATAATATCTGTATGTTTTTTATATTATTCTTATGTAATTCTCATGATATTTTTATCTTATTTTTTATTTTTTTTTTCTTTGTTTTTATGTTATTTTTACATAATTGAAATTGAAAATGTACAAATTAAAAATAAATTTTAAAAAAAGTAGTGTAGGGGAAAAATGTGGGTGTAGGGAAAAAGGGGAATTTTTTTCATAAGCGTAGAGATTTCTGAAAAAATCTCCTGGCATCACTAGTACCTATTAAAAAACAATGTAAAAATTCACAAGACAACGCGACGTAGACTTGCTTTGTTTAAAAGCTTCCATAAGACTGAATAAAATTGTTGCTTACTTTACTCTTTGGTGAGTATTTTCGTTTTTGTTCAGCTGCATACAAATAAGAAGCCGATTAGAGTTCGGTTTCCTCGTGCTGCTATGCATATGTTTGTGTGTTAACAAAAATATACGATATCCCAGTAATCATTTCGAAGATTGTTTTAACAAAAATCATCTTACTGTGTCTTCTTCGAGCACTTTTGATGATTAAAAACTGATTAATCACATGCGGTATTAGAAAAAGACTAAGAAATGATTTTTGCTTACGCTTAAAAAGTGCTTTATAGAAAAACGACATTACATACGACTCAAAAATGAGTCGAAACTGATCACAAAAGCGGATAAAAAGGACCCTCAAGAAGATTCGCCGGTAAGGTAATATTTCTTCCCAACAAAAGAATATTTTGCGACCAGCAAAAGAGCGCATTTATGACTGTTTTAATAGCACATATGAGTCAAAAGAGACTCTATATGATCACCTATTGCATCAAATGCTTACTGGGATTTTATTCACTATGTATAGAAACAGGTTTTTTAAGTAAATCAAATCTGCACACAATTTCAATTCTATTTCGTTCACAATGAAACGATCACTTTGTTTACTAGCTACCAGTAAAATAAGAAAATAGTATTATAATACAGCGTAATGATGAATTGTACTTCTCAATTAGTTTATTTTTATTGTGCCATAAGAAGGTCGGTTTGTGCTAAGAAAAGCATGAATATATGTTTCCCAGGGCGAAGCTTCATCATTGCACTTTGATTGAGTTGAGCTCCGCGACTATTCATAATGCGAATAGCTCGTGTATAAAATTTTTGGTAGTTGGGAATGGCGTTTGTGTTAAGAAAAGCATAAATGCATGTTTCCCAGGGCAAGGCTCGATCATTGCACATTGATTGAGCTGAGCTCCGCGGTTATTCTTTATGTGGCTAACTCTTGAAACAAATTTTTGGGAATGGCGTTTGCCTCGTCCCGACATTAAATAACAAATTTTTAAAAATTAACTAACATCTTTTTTTAACATCTGACAAAAAATAATATTTTTCTAAACACCAATTTTTTTACAGGTTTTACCTACCTACTACTTTTGAATGCAAGTATGCAGGGTTTATACATGTACTAAAAATACAACTCTTAAACCATACTATTTTTACAACTCTAAAAATTTCAGAATTTTTATAAATAAAATAAAATACCGATTTATTTTAATATGCGCTTATTATGGATATACGAATATTCTTTATAGTATTTTGATGTTGGCAACAGTAGTGTGTGTCAATTTGTAACATTTTGTGATGTTATAAAAATCGCAGAATATTGATATTGATTTTATATAGTTTCTTTTATTAATTAATTAACTTAAATATTACACCAAAAAATATTGATAATGATGAATTTTTATATTACTAACACAACGACCACAAAAACAGCATGCACAGCTATGACAAAATACAAAATTTAGGAAAACAATATAGGAAAACGCCATATTTTTTTACCTTTTCAGTGATTTCTCGGCACCTGTGAAACCTTTTATCATGACTTAAAAACAGAAACTTTCTCATGATGTTAGTAAATCATTCTCACTAAAAACGAGCACCCTAGCTATCCTATTGAGGGCGTTATCACAAGAACACACATTCAAATCATATTTTTTCAGGACTTTTTTTACTTCTTCGCTCAATTCTCGGGACCACCGATTAACCGATTAACCGATTGGACGATTTTAAATAGCAAACTTCTCAAGATGTTAGTGAATCAGTTTTTATACCAACGAGCATCCTAGCTACCCGACTGAAGCCGTCATCGTGATTTCCACAGACGGACAGACGGACAGACGGACATCGCTATATCAACTTCGCTTGTTATAAGGATCACAAATATATATACTCTAAGGGCTCCAGATTATTTTTTCTAATTATTACAAACGGAATGACAAACTTATATATACCCTCTGCACACTGGAGTGGAGGGTATAAAAATACCTTTTTAAAAGTCGTACCTTTAAAATAAATATTTAAACAAAAGAAATTTTAACAAAACATTTAAAAAAAGGTAATTTTAAAAACTAACGTTTAAAAAAGTATCTCTTAAAAAAAGTCCCTTTCATAAAATGTCCCTTTTGCAAAAAGTACTGTTTTAATAACAACATTTTAAAGCAACGAACTTTTTAAAATTTTTAATTATACCCTATACCACTATGTGGTTTGGGTATAATGACTTTGTGCTGCTGTTTGTAACAACCAAAAATATTCGACCTACACCCATCTTTAATTATACCGATCGAATCAGAATCACAATCTGATTCGATTTAACGATGTCCGTCCGTCCATCCGTCCGTCCGTCTGTGTGTCCATGTAAAGCTTGTAATCAAACTGCAGGTCGCAAATATGAATATATTTTGACGAAATTTAGTATTTGATCTTTTGTCGGCCATGAGATGAACGCTGTTGAAATTGGTGAGAATCGGTCCATGTTCAGACCTAGCCCCCATACAAATGACCCCTGTGAAATCAACATATATTGCCATAAGATCCAAATTATCATACAAATCTTAGTCAAATTGGGTCCGTATGTATATATTACATCCATTAATCAGTAGTCCAAAAATTATGCCTATTGGACAACTCTTAATCATAGGCCCCATATAGAGCTGCTTCCCGATCTTCACTTCAATCTATCAAAAAACAAAAATATTGCACTTATTCTTCTCAAATTTTGTTTGTATATATTTTTGCAAAATGCAAGAGACTTTACCAAAGATGGTCAGGATCGGTCCATTTTTGGGCCTAGTCCCCATATAGATATAGCATCCGATATGAACTTTTTCATCTCTGCAGCCGAAAAAATTAATAAAAATCCCAATCAGATTTGGTTTATGCTTATTTTCTATATCCAGTTAGTTGGGCCTGAGAGATAGGATCTCTAAACGCATGGTATAGGGTATCGGATAGTCGGTCTAGACCGACTATAATTTTCTTACTTGTTTTTTTTTTAATTTCTATTTTTTTTTTTTTCATGGTACCTTTTTAGAGATAATATTTTTTCTTTCATATTGGCAATTATATATGATTGCATCTACTTTGTCTTATGAAGACATTATGGAAGATATTTGGGATTTAGCATTTACCTAAAGGTACAATTATGGAACCTTCAATTATTCAAATTTACTATTGTACTTATTGCAAAAAATTAGTTTGCTGTTGTTACAGTTGTGACGCAATTGGTGACACACTTTTTTTCCTTTGATGATAATTTCACGTTTTAAGTTCCCTTAAGAAAAATACAGAAATGAGAAAAATGTAATTGTGACAACAGATATATATTTAACTATTTAGATTTGCATTAAAAAATTTTCACTCTTGGTCCCTTAGAAAAAAAAAATATTAAAAAGTTGTTACGGTTGTGACAGGTGCGTTACGGTTCTAACATTGTACAGAAATAAATTGAAATTCAGCATTTATCACAGAATCTATGTAAGCCACAATCGAGAAACTTTCAAGAAAGAAAAAAAAAACAAATGAATTGACATTAGTTTTATTATAAACAATTTCCATTACAACGAAAATCCCGTTATTATGAAACATTTTAGCGGTCCCTTGGAGTTAGTTGTACCTCTATAGCTATTGCAATATTGATATTACAATGTTATGGGTACACTAAATTAAAAAACTTGTTTTGTTATCTTTTAAATTCAATTTCACCCGAACTTCTTTCGGAATAGACATATAGCATTTATACCCTGTTTCTATAACACAATTCGTCACAGATGAACGAAGATTTGTGTGTATATTGTTTTTGTTCTTCATAAAAATTTTCGTTCGTCTGTGACGAATTGTTTTATGGAAACAGGGTAGTAATCTGTTCTATTCCAACATCAGTGTCAAAATTATCATTAGTAGGAAAAACGTAATATTGCATGAGTGTTATTCACACATCGTGTGATTGATTTACATTGTGTGCGATTATTGTTTTTACACATATGTGTTGTGTTTATTGTGCATATGCTCCTTATAATGGAAACAAACTTTCACCCTGTGTTTATAGTGCGTAAATAACAGCAACAAAAATAACACGTCAGAACCGAAACATTTTGTGTCACAACCGTAATACTAATTAAAAATAGTTATAACTGGGCAAGCAAAATTGCATTTTTGTTTATGTTATGTTTGCACATATTACCAGTATTATTTTTGATAAATTACACATGTTACAAAACAATACTGAGTACAGAATCCGTTTTATTCTCACTGAAAGAATACTTTTTGTTACGGCTGTGACATGTTAATTAGTTTTTCTAAAAATCGTATTATTTACCTTGGAACTTGAGGCTTTGCAATTCCATTGAGAAAAAAAAAACACCATTAATATTTCTACCAACTTAGAACATCAAGTCGGCCATTTTGGATTGCATCGCTTGCAGAAAAACATGTTACTAGATTGCAACTAATATGATAATTTAAAAATGTTGAGAACAATCATCACAGATATGGCTAACATTTCTTAAAATAATTAATTTATTTAGTTAGATTATTGACGTAGAGATCTTGTACTTTAATTTGATGTATTACATGTGCATATTAACAACAAATTTTTTTTGCTTGGTGTTCACCACTTCTCAGGATTTGCTCATATGCATAATTTTTTGTGTTTTTTTTTTTATGTAGTTGTGCAACTATTATGTTCAACCAATAAACTATTACAACAAACACACTAAATTTTTTTTTCTTAAAAGTGTCTAAAAATTTTTGCTCATATCTCAGCACAGTGACTCCCGATTTCCTCCAATTTAAATTAGAGCCTGGTGGGAATAATGCCAAATAATTTTTTCGTAACCTGATCCAGTTATATGGTTTGTTTTGTGAATGAGCGTGATTTAAACAGACAGACGGACAGACGGACATCGATATATCGACTCGAGCTGTGATAACGATCAAGAATATATACATTATGGGGTCGGAAATAGTTTTTCGATGCCTTACAAACGGAATTACAAACCAGTATATACCATCTAACACTGTGGTGTGGAGGGTCTAAAAAAGTTCTTTTGATTCTTTTGAAATTAAAGAAGTATTCATAATCCCGAATATTTGGAAAACGTGCAGACAAATTAAAAATTTGTCACTTAAATGCTCAAAGTCTTTTTTGTGAATTTGATGAATTTCGATACATTTTTGAAAACTCAGGAATTGATGTAATTTGCATATCTGAAACATGGTTCAATCCGAATAAGATAAAAAACTTTCAGGTCAAAATAAACGGCTATGATTTATTTCGAGCTGATAGGAATACTGGTAAATGTGCTGGAGGCGTTGCAATGTACGTCAAGAAACAATTACGTTCTCGATTTGTTTGCAAATCTATCGATGAAGAATATGATTTTGTGTTTATTGAACTTCCTTGTGGCGTAAGCAAATGTCTCATAGGTGTTTTATATAGGCCTAATGATTCACTAGATATTTCTCCGGTTGTTAATATGTTAGATGAAAACTGTTTATCTTATAGTGATATTATTCTTTCTGGAGACCTAAATGGAAATTTTCTCATTGATTCTGATCTAATTTCACTTTTCCAATCGATTGGGCTTATAGCTGTAAACACTACTATCCCCACTCACTTCACTTCAATGAGTAGTACCCTTATTGACGTGTTCTTTGTCTCAGATATTAGAAAAGTTATTTTGCATGACCAGTTTTCTTCTTCTAATTTTTCAAAACATGACGTCATTTATATGACCTTTAACCTTCCTTATTTTAAACACGAAAAACCACAGCATATTACTTTCCGTGATTACAGGAATAATAACTATGATGCTCTTTTAAATGAAATTAATATAATCAATTGGACCAGTATCTACAGTAATCCTGATTTAAACCAACAGACATCCTTTTTTTATTAAGCTACCACATACCTATACGACAAATACGTACCGGTTAGAAAGAAAAGTGTTAAATATTCTACTAAGCCTTGTTTTAATCAAAATATTTGTGATTTAATAGTTAAAAGAAATTCCGCTTACGATAAGTGGAAAAGATATAAAACTACACAGTCAAATGAAATTTTTAAATCGCTACCTAGATCTGTTACTAGGGAAGTAAAGTTAGCTAAGCAACGGAATGATAGTCGTGTATTTTCAGAGGCTATGGATACTAAAAATATGTGGAAAGAGATAAAAAAAATTGGTTATAAAGATGAAAGTGAATCGGTAAATCTTTCCACTTTTGAACTGAATGAATTGAATAGACAATTTACTTCAAATGACTCAACTCCTCTTCATTCTGACTCTTATGCAACATACTTTAAATAATCAACTTCACAAAATATCAAATACAACATCATTTAAGAAAGAACTATTTAAACTTTTTCTCAATTGATTTTTAATAATTCATTTTAATTTCTTTAGTTAATTTAATTCTAATTTCTATATAATTTTTACCTACTGTGCAGGATATTTTTACACTTTATTTTTACATTTTTATTTTATTTTTTATATATTTCATATTATATTTCAGTCATAGTTTGACCGTGAGTTTAAACAAACGTGTGTGCAAAACGTGTGTGACAAAATAACAATAAAAAAATATTCTGTTTTGTTCAAAACAAGCAGATTAGTGAAAAAAAAAAACAACCAAGTGGATCAGTTAATACCTTTTCTTTACTTTTCATAAACAACATTAAACGCTACCGCGATGTCGATATTAATGCTTCAAGTAGGCATAACATAATGAATAAAAAATATAAACAACAGAATAATGCCGCTTCTAGCAGCAACTACTATCAACCACTGCAAACGATTGACGATGATGATGATGAGTCTGAAATAATTGTCGCTAAAGCCAGCAAAGTGCAAATCCCACCAATAACAATATTAAAATGTAAAACAATACAATTACATGAAATTTGTAAAAACTTAAAAATATGTAAATATGCAATTAGAAAAATTTCAATTGGTCTTAAAATATTTTGTGATTCCATTGAAGATTTTAATTTATTGTGTGAACATTTAAAATCTAAATATGAGTTTTTCACTTACGGTTCAAAAAATGAAAAGCCATATAAAGCAGTTCTACTGGGACTTGATAAATTTGATTCGTTAATAATTAAAAAAAAATTAATTGATTTAAAACTACCATGTATTGATGTAAAACTAGTTACAAAACCAAATGGACCATACAATGAACAGGCCATATACATTATTTACTTTCAAAGAAAGTCTATTACAATGAAAGAACTTAGACAAAATTACTCGATAATCGATCATATCAAAGTAAAATGGGACTACCAAAGGAAAAGGTCTACCAGAATTACGCAGTGCTACAACTGCCAAATGCTAGGTCATGGTTCTAGCCGATGCAATGTCAAAACATTTTGTGCAAATTGTGCAGGTAATCATAAAACTACGGAATGCACATCTGAAACTATTAAGTGTGCAAACTGTAATAAAGCGCATAAATCGTTTTCTTCCGACTGTGAAAGCAGATTAAAATATGTACAAATGAGACAACGTTCTCAACCAAGAGCGTACAAGCCTAAGCAGCAACCATTATTCAAAAATGACCGTTTTAACAACAACAAAAGTTATAATTCAGATTTTCCGAATAATCTTAATCAGGGACTCATTACCCCTAATTATGAATGGAGACAAGAGCAAAACAAAAGCACAAATAGTTCCAACAATCTGTTTTCTCTTGAAGAAATTAAAAACTTAACTCTTGAGTTAATAACTAAGTTGCAGGGATGCAAATCTAAAGCAGACCAATTTGAGGTCATAACCTCACTTGCATGTAAATTTTTATATGAGTAATAACGATTTAAATATAATATCATGGAATGCCAGAGGTGTCCGAAATAAAAAAGATGAACTTTTCAGGTTTATATTAAACAATAACATCCATATTTGTCTTATATCGGAGACATTACTGAATAACTCAATATAAATAAAGCACCCAAGTTTTTATATATACAGAAGTGGTCGAGAGCACAACAGAGGAGGAGGCGTGGCGATCTTAATTAAAAAAAATATTGAACACATCTTGATACCTACTTTCAATACATTCCAAATTGAAAATATAGGTATTAAAATAAAAACTTCAAATGGAAACTATATAAACATTTACTCTTGCTATTTTCCGGGCGGTGCTGCTGGTAGCGATAATACCAAAAAATTACAATTTAAAACTGATTTGCGCAAATTTTATCAAAATAACGAAGCATTTATCATGGGCGGCGACTTTAACTGCCGTCATAGACATTGGGGTTGCATTCGGTCAAACTGTTGGGGAAACCTTTTATACGAAAGTTTAGATTCTGACATTTTTCGTATACTATATCCCAATAACCATACGTATATACCTTCAGATCCGAGAAGACAAGCATCAACTTTAGATTTCTTTCTAACAAATGTATTAAACGGTATATCATTAGCACGTGTTATAAACAATCTTGGATCAGATCACCTTCCTGTAAAAATAACTATGGCTTACGGATTAAAGACTACGGAAAAAAAATATTGCAATTTCAAACAGGCAAACTGGCCCCGATTCACTTCTTTCATTAAAAGAAACCTGAGAGTTCCTGATGGAAACTGCATAAACAACTTTGAAGAAATCGACTCCATGATCTTAACATATAATGACACCATATCTAATGCAATAAATCATAGTGTCCCTAGTAAAACTTACCAAGTGAAAACCCCAACCCTACCACAACATATAACACATATGATTCAAATAAGAAACATTTATAGAAGGAACTGGAAACGATTTCGTTATATTTCGGATCATTATTTAACAAAGCAATATAATTATCGCATTTTAGAAGAGATCAAGAAATTTAAAAATAATTTTTGGAACAATAAGCTGTCAACTTTGGAAAAAGGTTCTTCTCCTTTTTGGAATCTTTCAAAAATTTTAAAGAAGAAGCCTACAAATATCCCAATACTAAAATTCAATAATACAAATTACTACACGCAAGAAGAAAAATGTGAAATTTTAGCACACGTGTTCAAATCAAATCACTTACTTTCAGAAAATCTTAGTGATCCATTCACCACTAACCTTGTAAATAATTCTATAAGCAATCTTAGCATCATAGTACCTACTTCTCATAATGTTATACCAGTTTCAACTGATAAAGTTTCTGCTATTATCAAAAAACTAAAGCCAAAAAAATCTCCTGGTACTGATGGAATTAATAACAAATGTTTAAAAGCTCTACCACCGAAAGGGGTTAAGTATATTTCTACAATAATAAACTGCTGCTTGCGTCTGCATTATTTCCCAAAAATATGGAAAAACTCAAAAATTATACCAATAAAAAAACCAAACAAACCTGATTGCTGCCCTCTTTCTTATCGGCCAATAAGTCTATTATCATCTTTAAGCAAGGTACTTGAAAAAGTGATTAAAGAAAAGCTTACAGATCTTATTGATTCAGAAAATATTCTGCCTACACAACAATTTGGTTTCCGTAAGGATCATAATACTACCCAGCCACTTGTTAGAATTCGTAAACTAGTAAATTCAAATTTTAATACTGGGACATCTACTGGTAAGGTATTACTAGATATAAAATCAGCATTTGATTCGGTTTGGCACGATGGACTTATTTATAAAATGATACCATATATTATAAATAAAATAAATAATGTAAAAAGATTATTGTATCCCCTCATAAATAGAAACTCCAAACTTAATATCGAAAACAAAAGATTATTATTTTAATCAATTTTTCACGCTATAATGTTCTATGCAGTACCACTTTGGTCTACGGCTGCGCAGTGTCATATCAACAAACTACAAGTCGCTCAAAATAAACTTCTTAAACTATTACACAATTTACCTTGGCACTATCCAACTCAAAGATTGCGTACTCTTGCCAATGTTGAGCTCGTAAATATTAAAATCAACAGGCTCACCACAAACTTTAACTCCCGATGTATTAACTCGGAATTTGCGCACATCAATGAGATAATCTCATCATAATTTTACCTACTTATAAGTTGTAAATCCATTTTATTAAAAATCTAAAATCAAAAAGAAAAAAAAAATAAGTGGTTTTTTGAAAATTTTCTCCCTACATAAAAATATTAAAAAAAAAAAACTTTATGTTAAAGAAATTGTTATTCTATTTTTAAGTGGAAAAGGAACGAGTTGTCCTAACCTCTTTATAAATACTGTTATATCTTTACAATTGAAAATATTATGTAAATAAATTGAAATTGAATTGAATATATTATATTTTATTTTATATTATTCTTCTAATTTTAATTATAAATTAAACTTACATACATTCTTCTTATTGAAAATTAATTTGTTATGGCTAATGTTGTTTTATAAGATTTTAAATCTTGTTATATTAGGATTTTCATTAATAAAAATTAACAAATTAATTAATTCGTGTCTGATGTACTATTAATATTTCTTTTATCTGAGTTTAATTTTTTTGGTTATCTTGAGATATACTTTTTTATATGTTCGTTGATTTTCTACATTGCCATCTATCGTGTGGTTTTCATCTCAATTTTTATAACAACTTCTAGCGTAATGCAAACAAATTATTTATGTATGTGGCTGCTATATGTCATCAGTTACAATCTGTATTTTAATATTTTTTAAGATATTATTTAAAAGAAAAACTACAAGTTGGATAAGCCGAATTTATTATGCCCTACCCTGCGTGCTGTGCTCACCGCAATGAGCACTTTACCTTTCACCAATACGTCAGCTCGGGTTTTTCTGGGACCACCCTCGCACCACTAATCACTTAAAATCACTCAAGTTTGCTGGCTTCAGTTCGTATTGCATTCCAAATAATAAAAGCAGGAGAACGCTATTTACGCAAAGTTTGTGAAATGTAGTTGCCTTAAAATATGAGGTGTTGCAAACAGAATTACGAACTGTACGTGCCACCATCATTATATTAAGGGCAGAAAAATTACTTTAAAATATTAAAAGCTACACAATTTATAATGTCATTTGTATGAGCTAAGAAACAAACATAAAGAGAAATTTATTTGCAAAAACAAAATGTAATATATATAAAATTTCGACCAATAAAGAAAAGTACACATGCATATCAACAAAGATACATGAATTGCGTAAAATATTGTAGCATACAACATTAGATATGTAAAGCATTTGAGCTATATTGTATACAGAATACGATTAAATTTGTATCATATAAAAAAAGGTGAAAGATAATTTAAAAATTAAATAACGAGTTCTATAATAAGGTCAATATAACACTAGTTAATAAAAATTATATTTTGGATACGACTAATTAATACTAGCAGATCACAGTCCTCGAAATTTCAGTGCAAATTCTAGGAAATTATATTTGTTTCATTTAATAAGTTCTGTAAAGGTATGCTAATCAGTTTTAATCGATTCACAATTTTAGAATTTTTAAATATCGATTATTGTCGTTATTGGCTTATGTCCAATTTTTAGCTTATGTCCAAACTTATTTTACAATTCAACACAATTATTATTGTGAATGAAGAAAACAAACTCACAAACACATTAACAAATTTAATAAACACACACATACCCAGTTAGCATTTGGAAGATTGTTTTTAAAAAATCAATCAGTAAGAGTCTTCTTCCACCACTTTTGATGATCAAAAACTGATTAATCACATGCGCGATTAAAAAAAGACTCGAGGATAAATTCACGCTTACGCTTCAAAACCGATTTATTGAAAAAAACAACAACAAAGTGTACAGAAATAAAATAAATATAACTCGAAAATGAGTCGAAACTAATCAAAAAGTGACTAGTAGAAACTATTCAAGAAGAGTTGCGGGTAGAGTTGAGCACATATATGATTGTCTTCATCATGCAGGGGAGTCGAAATAGACTAGAATGTGATCATTAATTGCAGAAAATACTGGCTGGGTGGCATTGTATAATTTTATGTAAGTGTTAGTAGCAATTTTAAATGCATTTTACTCCAAAAAAAATTTTTAAATTTAAAAATCTGTAAATCTGGTTGATAGTTATAAAGAAATACCTTTCAAACAAGATATGGTTGGTCAAAATTGGGAGAAAACTGTAGAACAAATCATCGTTCACAAGAAATCGCTTTACCTAATTACATTAACTAGCAGATTCCAGCGTTCGAAAGTCGAACGCAATTTCTAGGTACTTTATTTTTCAACTTAGCCAATTCACAAGCCAACACTTTTTTGGTTTATTATTATTTCCAGTCGATAGCCTAAGTTGCTAGTGCTTTAACTTTAAGATTTATTATAATTTGAATTGTAATAAATATCTTAAAATAAATAAAATAAATAAATAAATATTATTGTGAATGAAGATAACAAACTCATTAACAAACACGTTAACAAATTTAATAAACACACACATAGCATATGTATAATTTTGTGTATGTGCTAGTAGCAATTTTAAATGCAATTTACTCAAAATCAAGGAAAAAATTTAAAAATCTGTAAATCTGGTGAACAATTTAAAATAAGTACCTTTCAAATAATATACGCTTGGTCCAAATCGGGATAAAATGATAGAATATTATTATTATTTTTTTTTAAAGTATTTATGTACGCATTGTGGCTGAAATTTTGATTTCATTGGCCAATAGAACAATTTTTTTGTCACCGATTTTTAAATTTTAACGCCATTTTGTAGCTAATATATCCAAATTGATGTGGCCATAAAACTAGGTTAAACCATTTCTAATTGTGGGCGTGGTATGCTGTCAAACTCAACTGTGTTTTTAATTTCAGAAAAAGGTGATTTTTTTTTTTGTTTTTTTTTTATGCAAAATAAATGGTTACTACTCGCAAGCTATTGTCGATAATGACCTGCGGTCTTCTTTACAAGGTTGGTAGGATTGCAGTCTTTAGTTGTTGTAAGCGGTCACAACCCTACCGATTAATATTAAGGATGTCCTGAAATATTTATTAAACTACTATATTTGTGTCAAATTTCAACATTAGTGGAATATAACTTCTAGGAAACAAAAGGGACCAAGAAACGTATACCACCCAGAGAAAGGCGAAACCTACCGTGTATCACAAAAGTTTGTGAATTTAACTGCTCTTAAAAGAAACACCAATTTTTTGTTATGAAAAAACATGTGAGTAAAAGTTTTTGTAACAATAATGAGTAAATTTATGTAATCTTATTTAATAGAAAAAACAATAGCAAAAAAATCATGTTCCGTTACTCTGTAAGAACCAAGAAACTATGTATGGTTGCTGCAGCTATGTCACAAAAGTTTGTGAATTTAAGAGAAAATTTTGTAAATTTTTATTAATAATAGTTAATATATACATACCTAAATACATAACAATTTATTAAGATGGCGTCATTTCAGTATTTATTCTTAATGAGTGCGGTCTAAAAATGCCTAGAGGCAAAGAGTTTAACGATTCTGAAAAGAAAATAAGTTTATATCTCCATAATGAGGGTAGATCAAACCAGTACATATCAGAAATGTTTGGCAGATGCCCATCAGCAATATGTACTGTAATTAAACGTATAAAACAGCGGAGTGTATGGAAAATTTGCCACGTTCAGGTCGCCCTAAGAAATTGTCAACACGGGAAGAGAGAGAAATTATCAAGAAAATACGTCAAAACCCACATCTCTCAGCTCCAAAAATTAACATTGAGCTCAAGTCAACCTTACATACAAATGTATCTGATGAAACGGTGCATAGAGTGCTTAAAAGTCATAATTTTCACGGACGAACGACTAGGAAAAAACCGTTCATTTCAAAAGTCAACTCAGTTAAGCGCCTCTCCTATGCCAATACCTACAAAAACAAAAATTTTGACTTCTGGGAGAACATTATACATATTTAGCGACGAAATCAAGTTCAACATTTTTGGTTCTGATGGTCGTCGTATGGTTTGGCGTAAGCCTGGAGAAGCTTTACGTTTGTGCAATTTAACACCAACTGTGAAACATGTTGGTGGGTCAGTCATGGTTTGGGGTTGCATGTCTGCCCGCGGTGTTGGAATGTTGGTTTTTATAGATGGAATTATGAACAAAAATATATATTTGTCCATCCTAAAAGAAAACCTACACGCTAGTGCCACAAAAATGGGCTTACCACCAAATTCATTTTTATTCCAACAAGATAACGATCCCAAACACACCGCCTGGGACGTTAAAATGTGGATTTTGTTTAATACTAAACGCTTCCCTACCCCACCACAAAGTCCAGACCTAAACCCAATAGAGATTCTATGGTCATATTTGGAGGAGCAGATAAGAAAACGTCCCATATCGTCGAAAAACACACTTAAAGAAGCTTTACAAGAAGAATGGGACAAAATAGCACCCGAACTATGCCGGAAATTGGTGGAATCAATTCCCCAACGCTTGGCAGCAGTATATACCAACAAGGGATACCATACAAAATATTAATTTTGCATATTTATTGTATTAGCCTACTACATATATATATGGGGGGTTTCATGACAAGTGCACCAACTTTTGAAACCGATGTCTTCCGATCGGGAAGTCCTATTGGATAGTAGTTTAGACACAATTTTTCAATAACATCGGTCCAGGTCTCTCTGAGTTAGAGGGGATCAAAATTTGACATTTTGGCCAAACAGCTGTTTCTTCTCATCCATGTAACTTATTACCTATTGTTCTTAGAAAATTTTCTCCTAAAGAGTTTAGATAGCTATTTATTCAATATTTCGGAAAAAAATACTTAAAAAAAAAAAAAAAATTTGTAGACTTTTTTTTTTGATAAATTAAAGCATTTTTGCCTTTTTTTTCAAAAACGGCATTTTTTTTTTTCATAAGAAAGCTTAGGATTTTTCCTTTAAGAGCTTTTTGGTCGCTTAGTGGGATGGGAGTGGGATATCTATCTAAATAAATGTTTTGTAACTCAAGACAACGGTTTTTAAATTTTTCACAAATGCACTATTTTGAATTTTTTCCTATTTGTGTGTAAAACCTTACAAATAAAACTTATACTGAGAAACTAGACAAATTAACCTTTCCGAAAGTATGTAACATAACTTCATAACATAACAGAAGAGAATGGTTATCTGTAACCTGAAACAGTTATTTGCAACATTTCAAACTGGCTTCACGAAACTAACCCAAATTTACCATGAAAATGTTAAACTGATGTGGAAGGAAATCAACTTAAAGTATTTAACAGATGATTCGGCAGAAGATTTACACGATTACCGCGATTGCCTTAAATTGGCTATGTGTGCTAATGCAACAACTTTTTGCCACTTAGGTGAATGTACCAATTGCCTGAAAAACACATTCATCAAAGAAAATTTAATCAACTCTTTAGATCGAGAATATATAGAGGAGGTCAAATTTGATTCTTGGATTCAGACTGACAGATGCACATTGAAAACAATCATTTTAAATGTGGATGATTTTGTGGAAGAAATGTGTACAGGATTGCTAAACTTGAGAAACCATGACTTTTTAGTCAAAGAGCAATGGTCATTCTTCAAGGATTTGAAGATACATTTGATGTCTGGTGAATTCGTTATTTCATATGATTTCGCAGAAAACTACAAATATGTTCTTCAGGATGCCATACAAGCATTCCACTTCAATAACGACCAAGCAACTATATTCACAGTAGTTATTTACTACATGAAAGATGAAAAACTGGAACACAAAAGTATGTCAATCATATCCTACGATTTAAGACATGATAGCGTTGCAGTTTATGAGTACCAGAAGAGAATACTAAAATTTCTAAAATCTAAATTTACAGCAAAGAAGGTATACTACGTTTCGGACGGAGCTCGTCAACATGTTAAAAACAAAAGTAACTTGGCAAATCTTATGGCCCACGAAAAAGATTTTGGAATGCCAGCTGAGTGGCATTTTCATCCTACTGCTCATGGTAAAGGAGCACGTGATAGTATTGGAGCAAACCTTAAAAGAAATGCAGCGAAGTATAGCTCCAGTGCTCTCATCAAGATCGCATCTTAGATGCGACTGCTTTATTCCATTGGGCAAAGAGTTATTGTAAAGAAACTAAAATAGTTTTTAGTAGCAAAGAGGATCATCAGGAAACATTGAAAACACTGAAGAGCAGATTCGATGCTGCGGTAACAATCGATGGCACCGCTCAATACCACGCTTTTATACCGCTTGTCGATGGAAGACTCAAGTTGAAAAAGTTTTCTGCCTCTATTTAATGCGATTTCTTTCCAAAGACAACAAATAAACCAGCAGCGAAATCAACAGCTGAACCTAGTAACGCCAAGAAAGGATTGACAAAAGAACACAGTAAATAAAGGCGACAAAAAAGCTGGATGAAAGACTGGGTATTTAAAAATTTACAAGACTTAAATACTTCATCAGCTACAATAAATTAGTATAAAAATAGTTATGATATAAATGGATCTAATGCAATAAAGATTAAATTTTAATAAATTATTTATCTTTTTATTTTAAATATTATTATTATACATTAATTTAATTATTGTTAAAAATAAATAAAAAAAATAATAATTTTTCAACATTTCTATAGAAAAAAAGCGATTTTTTTCCTGAGGTTAACATATTCTGGGTATTACAGTATCGAGGGTATAAAATTTTAGTTAGGTATGTTATATACCTTCGGAAAGGTAAATTTGTCTAGTTTCTCAGTATAAGTTTTATTTGTAAGGTTTTACACACAATCCCCCATATACAAAATTAAATTCACATACTTTTGTGAGATATTTTTTTAAGCTCATTTTGTAAAATGAATTAATATTATAATTTAAACATTTTTTTTAAGTTTTTATTAAGTGATATTGAACCTCAGGTCTCCTTCTTTATAAAATAAATGAATTTATAAATATCTTCTTTAAAAATCTTATATAAAATGCTTTTTTTTACGTTGCATATCAAAATTTACAAACTTTTGTGAGACACTGTATGTATACTTTTGCACCCGTAACGATTCGCATGTAGAACACTTTTTTCATTTTAATGAAATTACTCAAAAAAATTTAAAATTATGGTAATTTAAACAGCCCTATAAGTATACAATACAAGTATACCGATTGACTTAAAATCACCTTTTGAGTCGATTTAGCAATGTCCGTCCGTCCGTCTGTGTGTCCATGTCAACTTTGTAATCAAACTACAGGTCGCAAATATGAATATATTTTGATGAAATTTGGTATATAGGCTTCTGTCGGCCACATGATGAACGCTATTGAAATTCGTGAAATTCGGTCCATGTTCAGACCTAGTCCCCATACAAATGACCCCTATGAAATCGACGTAAATTGCCATAAGATCCAAATTATCATATAGATCTCAGTCAAATTGGGTTTGTATTGTTTATTATATCCATTAATCAATAGTCCAAAAACAACCCCTATAGGATAATTCTTAGTCATAGTCCCCTTATAGAGCTGCTTTCCGATCTTCACTTAAATCTATCACAAAACAAAAATATTCCACAGATTTTTCTCAAATTTGGTTTGTATTTATTCAAAATATAAGTAACTTTCTCAAATATGGTCAGGGTCCGTCCATTTTTCGACCTAGTCCCCATCCGATATGAACTCTTTCACATCTGCAGCTAAAAAAATTAATAAAAATGCCACTCAAATTTGGTTTATGTTTATTTTCTATATCCATTGAGTTAGACTTAAGAGATAGGGACGCTAAATGCATGGTATAGGGTATCGAAAGTCAGTCTAGACCGACTATAATTTTCTTACTTGTTTTTAAAACATTTTTTACCCACAAATGTATGAAATGTTTTAACAAATAAGAAATATTCAAAAAATAAAAACCCTAATTTTCATTTCAAAATCAGAATCATTGCGCTAATGTTCAGCAAATTTATTTTTAAAAATTAACAAATTTGACAGCAAAAAATGAAAATTTTGCTGTAGTAGTAGCAAGACTATTAGATAATATTACTAACGTTATTTTTAGTGGAAAAGTTCTTTCAGGGTAAACAAATTTGCAAGTTTGACAGCTAAAAATTTTTAATTTTTCAGTACTAAAATTATTTTTGAGTGTAAACATTAAAAAAAAATCCCATTATTACAAAAAATGCTTGTAATTATTATTTAAATCCAAATATGATATTTTTTTATAACTAAAAAAATAAAAAAACCCATATTTCACGCTAAAAGTTAAAAAATTTAAAGTTCAACTTTGGACCTAGAATTTCTTTAAAACAACACAATCAGTTTTAATAAAATTAAAACAGACCCAAGTTCAACTAAATATCTACACATTAGAAAACTAATTATTAAAACACTTTGATCGGTTCAAAAGTTACAGAATTTTGGCCAATGAACACACTGTGGTACGTACATAAAATTCCACCACGTATAATGGATATAAATTAATATCAAATTAGTATAGCTCATACGTTAAATTAAATTAATATTAAATTAATAATACTCATACGTTTCACAGTGCAACACATCAAATGCAAACTCCTCGTGTGCGGTTTTGGAAGTATTTATCGATTTTATCGGATTTTATGGTCTCATATACTGTGAGCATCAATAAAAGTATACACGTTACTGTATTATGTTTTTAATTTTATTTCAGGCTTCTTTGAAACTATATGTTGACCTTTCTCGTTAGAAAAAAACAACAATAATTTTAAAATAACAAATATTACAGAACAAAAACTAAAAGAATATCATATTCATAGCATCAAATGAAAGTGTACAATTTGACCTTTCAGTGTCAGTAACAGTTAAAAATTCCCCTTATTTTTCTTCATATTTTTCATTCTAGAGAATTTTAGTGCATTAGTAATCAATTTGCTTTTATCGTGATCGTTTTATAGCATACCATTTCCGTGTAAAGTAAACGTTTTTCGAAAATGGGTGAACAAACCTCTCTGCTTAATTTTCATAAAGAATAAAAAAAAAAAAACAATCGACAACATAAAAGTTCAAAATTTAAAAAAATCTATCCAAATCTGGTAGACCAAAAAAATTAATTAGACTGAAATACGAGCCATTGTAATAAATGTGAAGAAAAATCAAAATCGATGTGCGGTTAAAATGTCGAATAAAATTTTGAAAACATGTGTTGCTAACGTAAGTGCCACCACTATTCGTCGAGCACCTCATGCGACTCGACTACATGGTCGAGTCCCGCGAAGAAAACCTTTCACATCAAAAATAAAACAAAAGCGACGCTCAAAACTACCAAGATAAGGACACCTCATTTTGGAATAATGTGATTTTTACTGATGAGAGCAAATTTTAGGTTTTTGGTAAGAAGAAACTCGCTAAAGTTTGGAGAAGCAAAAATATGCAATTCGCTGAGCAAGTAAATCACGGTGGGGACTCAGAGATGGTGTGGGTATGCGTCGCTGCGGGTGGTGTGGACAATATAGTTTTTAATGAGCGTACTATGAACATAACAGATTATCTCACCAACTTAAAAGAAAATTTGGAACCCAGCGCTGAAAAGTTGTGCTTAAGGGGGGACATTACATTCGCGGCAGAGAAAACAGACCTTTTTTCAAAAATTCATAACTCAGTTAAAAACAAACATTTTCCCAAAATTTTTTATTATTGTAGAAAATTGAACAAATTACAAGAAAAAAATTTAAAAAAATATATTTTTCACTCCAAAATGGTTTCATAGAGCTCCAAACTGGCGGCAGAGAAAAAAACGGGGCCTCGTGGGAGTCGCAAAAATTTTCCGATCTGGAAAGAAATGACTTTTTTAAATCTTAACAAAATTAGTTACAGTATGACACGAGCCTTTTTTATACTTTTTTTTTTAATTTTTGGTGATGTTCCAAATTTAAAAGTGTGTTTTTTCGAAAAAAAAAAATTGACTTTAAAAATTCATAAAAACTCGAAAAAAAAATTTAAAAAAAAGCTCGTGTCATACGATAGCGAATCAAGTTTAAAAAAATACAAAAAAAAAAAATCGTCAATAAATGAACCCGCTAGTTCCGCAACCAGTACGAAAAACATGGTTTCGAGATAAACGCGTTCGAAGTTTGTGAACAAAGAAAAAAAGGTTACCTTCAATCTGCCATGCCTGCTTCGTACTGTATGCCTTCGTTACCTTGTGTTGTGCTGTTTCTTACAGTTTTTTGCAATCGTTTAGCAATTCGGGCTTCTTTTGAAGAAATTCAAAAACACAAAAAAACCCACCCTTTAAGTGGGTACGATATAACAACCACCAAAAGTCAGGTAGCAAGTAAAACAAGTATATACCAGCTGCCGTACGTAGGTAGCGCGAAAATTAAAAATGCGCTCGCACTAATCCGGCTGTAACTTTTGACCCCATAAGAATTTTTCCATGAAATTTTTTTCTTAGAATCTCAAGAATATTTGCTAAAATACAAAATTATAAAAAGAAGTCGATTTCCAAAACGGCCAATGTCATGTCCCCCCTTAATTCAAACTTGGATGTCTCAAAAAGATAATAATCCCGAGAACACTACGACTGAATCATTCTGTGGCAGCACCAGGTCCAGCGTTTAAGAAAAAATACATTTTGTAGAAAAAACTCCCTTAAATAATTGCTAAAAGAAAAATGGCAAAAAAAAAAATCAACCGAAGTAACCAAAAACCTTGTGCAATCGATGCCTAGGAGAGTGCCAGCTGTGATTAAAGTAAATGGAAAGTAAACTATATATTACATAAGGTAACTTTTTAATAAATACATGCTAAGTTTACTAGTCTTATTAGATGTACACTTTTTTTGACACTACGATAATGTAGGTTTTTTAGTTTTTGTTATAATTTTTTTAAGTTTAAGGTTTTCGTTGTAGTTTTTTACAAATTTGAAAATAAGTAGATTTCAAAAACGACAAATTATTGAATTATAACTTATTGCAAAATATTCGAATAAAATTGAAAAAATAATACAGTAACATGTACACTTTCTTTAAACGCTCACAGCATATTAAGTTAACTTGTCCGTAGAACATGCAATTTTTCTCACGGCTATACCTCGACACAATTATAACTGCATACTAGAAGAAAAAATGTATAAAACAAAGTACCCGAAAAAAACTGCATCTAGAGCCTTAAGTTTGCTAAAATGTCGAAAAATTTTCATTTTTCTTTTTTCACTATTTTATAATATAATTCGTAATTTTTCAGAACTTATATTGGAAAATGCCTTTTTCACATTAGATGGCGTCGCATGTTGCCATTAATTGTTTTGAGTGAATAAAAATTGATAAGCAAAAACATTAATGCTTTAATATGGAAAATAACAAGAGCCCAAAATTAAATGAACTTTGTAACGTTATGGTCATATAATGCCCAGTTTGAAAGAAGCGAAAACATTTATTAACTGCGGAATTTAACTTTGCATGTACTCTAGGGCGGTTCGATTTAAAAATCGCCCAAGTGACAATCAAAATCGTACTCTAGGGATCAAAATAAGAAACTTTTCCCGAGGAACCATTCCTTTAAAACGAATTCTGATGTCCCGACTTTTGACCTTCTGTCTGCCATGGGGCAACCGCATTCCCCCTCATGCAATTGATCTGAAACTTGGCGCAAAGTCTTGTTGTGACGCATAGTCACGGAGTGATCTAAAAGTTACTTACCCTCATCCAATCGATCTTTTAGTATACCATAACATAGTCAAGCCGTATGATTATTATTTATTAGCAGAGTAGAAGATACGTATACGTATACGTATGAGTGTTAATTTTATTATTAAATTAAACATAGTCAGCCCAATTCTAAACAAAAATGGTGATTTTTGAAATATTTGTATGGGGAACCCCCATGGGGCTTCCAGGGGGTGTGCCATGGGTGGGTCGGCCCTCAAAAGTTAGTGGGGTTGATCATACATTTGGACTCAATTGGGGCACTCTAAATGGGTCAAAGTGAGACAGACAGACAGTATTAATAAATAAATAACTTTGTAGAATACCGTATCTGGCAATCGGCTGTCATTTAAAAACATGTTTGTTAAAAACAAAAATAAGGCACTGTGCGAACAATTTTGTCCAGCACTGTATATATATATATATATATTAGGGCGGGTCGATTTAAAAATCGCCCAAGTGACAAGGAAAATCGTATTCTAGGGCTCAAAATAAGAAACTTTGCTCGAGGAACCATACCTTTAAAACGAACTATGATGTACCGACTTTTGACCTGTCTGTCTGTCTGTCTCACTTTGACCCATTTAGAGCGCCCCAATCGAGTCCAAATGTATGATCGACCCCACTAACTTGGGAGGGCCGACCCACCCATGCCAGTGGCGCACCCATTAGAACCCCTCTGGGGGGTTCCCCATACAAGCATTTCAAAGAATCACCATTTTTTTTTTAGAATTGGGCTGACTATGTTTGATTTAATATTAATATTAACACTCATACGTGTAATACGTATCTTCTACTGTGCTAATAAATAATAATCATACGCCTTGAGTTTGTTATGTTATTCAAAAAGATCGATCGGATGAGGGTAAATAACTTTTAGATCACACCGTGACTATGCGTGACTATGCGTGACTCTGCCTGACTACCCTAAAATTAATCTGTAGTCACAACAAGACTATGGGCCAAGTTCCAGATCAATTGCATGAGGGGAAATGGAGTTGCCCCGTGGCAGACAGACAGACAGGTCCAAAGTCGGGACATCAGAATTCGTTTTTGAGGTATGGTTCCTTGGGCAAAGTTTCTTATTTTGATCCCTAGAATATGATTTTCCTTGTCACTTGAGCGATTTTTTTGCCTCCCTACAAATCGACCCGCCCTCAATACTCAATATTTCGATGAAGTGGATACATATGGTGAAGATTTCACGCCAAGTACAGTGTGCAGTAAGTGCTATAACATTATTTTGTATTGGTTTCTTTTGCATCTTGCTAGATCGGTAATCTGAGTAGAAGACCCAAACGGTCATGATGTTGCAGCTTTTACTGCCTCACTTCCAGTGCTATGCCCTGACGATATCGAACCACCTTAACCTCCGGGCCCTGAGATTATGTCCTGAGATTATCCAATTTGCAAGATCCCGATTATGCGTCCAATGTTGAAGATGATGAGACAAATCCGCTAGCACAAATGAAGTGTTTTACATTGTGGCTAAGTTAGGATATGAAAAAATTAATTAAAAGCAAAAGATTCACGAACGTGCTGGCAACCAACCATAGGTGAACCTGGGATGCACTAAAAGCGAAGCAAACAAATTGGTAGAAACAATGCTCAACTACTATCATGAAATTAATGCATCTATGACATTGAAGTTATGTAATCTGCATCGCCCATGTGATGAGTTCTTGCGCCAATTTCCCAAAAGGAAAGCAATAACCTCAGGTCAACATGGCAATGGCAAAACGATAGAAAAAAAAAAAGCTCCATACATTTTTTGCAGAAGTTTGTGGTCGGAGTCAGAAGCAGAGTTCAGAAAAAACACGTACTGAATAAAAACTCGTACGTATATGCAAACAAACATAGCTCAGACCAACAAACACATATTTTTATTTTCATACCAATTATGTGTGTTTCTAAATTTTGTACGGTGCCGAACACAATCATGACTGTGTTTCATTTTAATATTTCGTTATCTACAGGAACATTTTTCTATCGCGTATTTGTTGTTTCGAACACACACAAGGTTCAGAAAATACACACATGAAATACACAATGTTCTGTTTAAAGCAGCCAACACATATTTTTATTTTCATATCAATTCTGTGTATTTCTAAATTTTGTATGGTGCACAACACAATCATGACTGTGTTTTAACTGATTTTTATTCTATCGAACATACAAATTATATTTTACGACATACAGAAAACTTTATATAAAATAAAAAATGATTTTTTTTCGTCATTTCCAATTTATTTTAATTACCTCAATTACCATTAGAAAACATGTTCTAATTAAGAGAAAAGACTAAACGACTAAAAAAAAATTATAAATAATATTGCAGAAAACCGTTGAAACAATTTGCACGTTAGGTACAAGTATTGCTAACTACCCTGTCTTATAACGGAAAACATCAACTAAACCCAATTACCCTAGCGCTACATTTAGGTGAAAAACTTCTTTGAGTCGAAACATTTTTAGAGAAAAAAAAGTACAAAATTCAAAAGATTAGAAAGCAACAAAATGAATAGAAAACACAAAATTGGGTTTTTATTTTAACAATATTCTTATGTGTTCGGATAGTTCCGCTCCTAAAACTGAACTAACTTGATTTCAATTCTTTGTTTAAAAATTAAATAATAATCTTTTCTTAGCCCAGCTGATTTCCTTTCCATGAGCTACCAATACTTTACCAGTGCAAGATATAGTTATGACATTGCAACACCGTCGTTTTCAATATACGCTGAGTTAAAATACAGCCAGAATGTAGTAGAATGAAAGTAGATTGGAATGTGTAAGGGGTTAACTTACATATATCTATATTAGAGTGGTCCATAAAAACTAAAATGCCACTTTGGGGATAGCCCGCCTATCCAGTTTGTTACCATTCAATATAAAGCTAATGAATGTGAAGTTTGGGGAAAATCGGATAAAGAAAAGTCGCGCAGGAAATCGATTGAAAATTTCAAGTGTATTTATATGGGGAAAATATGACTTTTTTGAGATTTTACGAAAATTTCGTTCTATAGTTTAATTTTTCCGACAAGCTGTTGCAAGAATCGGGATTAGTATTAAATTGTCCTTTCAAAAAGCTGTAAAAATCGAATAAAAATTCGCCAAGGAATAGCAAATGCCCCAGACCGCTTTTGTGCCAAAAAAAAAAAAAACTAGGTGATGAAATTTGATAGCATTTTTTTCAATTTTGAGAAATTGATTAAACCAATAATTTTTTTATCTCTGTACTTATAAGTAATCAGATATGAGTATTGTTTTATTACCAAGCTGTTAAGCTATTGCGCATTGAGACCGAAAATGGAAATTTTTTTGATAAAATTTTGAAAACTCCTTTTTCAAGTTTGAAAAAATTTTCTTAAACAAATTTTAAAAAAGTGGATCTGGCACTTTAAGGTTTTATTAGGTTTATGACAGAGATTAACTATGTGAATTTTTAGATAAATCCCTATGCCAGAACGTTTTTGACATGTGTTTTATTTTTGCGGATTTCGAGAAAAATGGGATTTTTATGAAATATTCTGTATATGTAATCTTTCTTAATTCTTTATATAAAAATTAATCAGTTCTCTACTTTTAAGTACTATATTTTATCTTAATAGCCTAGGGTTTTGGAAAAAAATAATATGACCCCAGTAACCTTTTTGGAATTGGGGTCACATATGACCCCAAGCTAATAAAAGACAATTTATTTAAAAAAATTCAAATGTTTTGCAAATACTGTTGAATTTTTAAAATCGTTACCTAAAATATTATATCCAAATACGTATATCTTCCGTTCCTAAAATTTGGGATAATTCCGGGAACGTCAACCCATTATTTGCAAGGGCCAGCTTTTGTTTTTAAGATATTTCTATTAAGCTCTATGAAATCACATCTTATGATGTAAGAAATATAATTCGGTTAATCTTTCTTTTTATTTAACCCTTCAGTGCTATTGGAATCATAATAATCCATTGTGATATATCTCTGGTGCAATTGTCTGCGAATATTAATTGCTCGCGAATATAAATTTAAACAACTTTTAACCAATTTTATAATAAAATTATATTGTTTTTAAAAACTATCTATATATTTCCAAATAAAATAAGAGAATTTTTGAGCTACAACTCAATATTGTTAATTAAACTTGACTTTGTACAGAAAGGATGTCGTTTTTTGTATGATTCTACTATCTGGAGTAATTTTTCTTATATGAAATTTCATTTGTATGGTTGTGCACTATGCAAACGTTTTTTTTTTTTCTTTATTCTTATAACAAACCAAATAATTTTCTACAACTCTTTATTTGTGGTCAAGGACACACGCAAGTCGCACTTGTTTCAAATCCCACGGAAGCCCTTTTTTCCTCCCATTTAATTATTTTTTATTTTCATAAAATTACAATTTCAAAAATTTTTTTTTTCTATAATTAACATTTATTATATTATTGAAAAAAAAAAAATTATAAAAAGTAAATTTTTTTATATGAATAGAATTCTTTAATTTAATTAATTAATTAATTAATCAATTTATTATTATTAAATTATTATTATTATTATATTAAATTTAATTATTATTATAAAATCAATTTAATTTTTTAGAAAAAAAAAATCGAGCTATTTTTTCCAAAAAAAAATTTTATAATAATATGAAAATATGATTATAAATGGATTAATTTCCCCTTGAAAAAATCATGTGAGTCCAATCACAGGGGAGATGTGTAAACATCTAGTAATTAAAGTTTTTTTTTCGTGGCACTTTTTTAAAATTAAGCAGAAAGCGTCATCTATGTATCACTTATAGCAATCAACTGCAGGGGCTTTGCTCATATAAAAATAATTATTATTATTTTTTATTTCAACCGGTTAATTTTTAATTTTTAATTTTTGGTTTTCCGTTTTTTATTTTTCATTTTTCGTTTTTCATTTTTTATTTTTCATTTTGTATTTTTCATTTATCATTTTGAGTTTTTTTTTTTCATTTTTTATTTTTCATATTTGTTTTTTCATTTTTTTTTTTTTCATTTTTCATTTTGTATTTTTCGTTTATCATTTTGCGTTTTATATTTTTCATTTTTTATTTTTCAATTTTCATTTTTATTTCTCATTTTTTATTTTTCATTTCTTATTTTTCCTTTTTAATTTTTTATTTTTCCTTTTTCATTTCTTATTTTTAATTTTTCATTTTATATTTTTTATTTTTCATTTTTTATTTTTCATTTTTCATTTTGTATTTTTCATTTATCATTTTGCGTCTTTTATTTTTCATGTTTTATTTTTTATTTTTCATTTTTATACCCTATACCACTATGTGGTTTGGGTATAATGACTTTCTGCTGCTGTTTGTAACAACCAAAAATATTTGACCTAGACCCATCTTTAATTATACCGATCGAATCAGAATCACTTTCTGAGTTGATTTAACAATGTCCGTCCGTCCGTCTGTGTGTCCATGTAAACCTTGTAATCAAACTGCAGGTCGCAAATATGAATATATTTTGATGAAATTTGGTACATAAGCTTCTATCAGA
This sequence comes from Cordilura impudica, assembly GCA_963682025.1. Taxonomy (NCBI): domain Eukaryota; kingdom Metazoa; phylum Arthropoda; class Insecta; order Diptera; family Scathophagidae; genus Cordilura; species Cordilura impudica. Next base: position 63,028,868 of record OY821521.1, read on the forward strand.
CATGGGATGAACACTATTGAAATTGGTGAGAATCGGTCCATGTTCAGACCTAGCCCCCATACAAATTACCCATATGAAATCGACATAAATTGCCATAAGATCCAAATTGTCATATAGATCTTACTCAAATTGGGTTTGTATGCGTTCATTACATCCATTAATGAGTAGTCCAAAAATGATCCCTTTGACCCCACATAGAGCTGCTTCCCGATCTTCACTGAAATCTATTAAGAAACAAAAATATTGCACGGATTCTTCTCAAATTTTGTTTGTATATATTTTTCCAAAATACAAGAGACTTTACCAAACATGATCAGGATCGGTCCATTTTTGGACCTAGTCCCTATATAGATATAGCATCCGATATTAACTTTTTCATATCTGCAGCCAAAAAAATTAATAAAAATCCCACTCAAATTTGGTTTTTGCTTATTTTCTATGTCCAGTTAGTTGGGCCTAAGAGATAGGGTTTCTAAACGCATGGTATAGGGTATCGTATAGTTGGTCTAGACCGACTATAATTTTCTTACTTGTTATTTCTCATTTTTTATTTTTCATTTCTTATTTTTCCTTTTTAATTTTTTATTTTTCATTTTTCATTTTTAATTTTTAATTTTTCATTTCTTATTTTTCATTTTTCATTTTTAATTTTTCATTTCTTATTTTTCATTTTTCATTTTTTATTTTTCATTTTGCATTTTCAAACAGGGTATTACATATCATAATTTTTGCACCAATACAATCATAAGTCACACCGATTTTTTCTTACGCTCACATGTTATGCTATTTTTGTGATTGTATTGTGAAATATAAATTTGCCACCCTGCGCGTATAGATGTTTACAAATCAAAAATAAGATACTTGATTTTCTATTGAACTACCTTACAAATAACGATGCATTTTTTGCAAAAAACTTAAAAGTGTAGGTAAAATCCCTAATATATCCGGTCCTAAAAGGGTTAAGAGGTCAATATATACATCGAACTAAAGCTAGTGGACCCAGCATTTACCAAGTTTATGTAAAACCACACATAATAAATGCCTATTTACGAGATAATTTCATATTAAAAAACTCTTATAAAAATGCAACATTTTAACTAGGTTCATAATGGGCTATAATGGCTTTCAAATTTAAAAATATCAAATAAAATGGAACTCAAGTAAGCTTTCAAATGATATATATGTATTGCTGAAAATTTGAGGAAAGGTGTTTAAATTTATATTCGCGAGCAATAAGCAGATAATTGCACCAAAGATATATCACATTGGATTATTTTGATACCAGGAGCCCTGAAGGGTTAAATAATTGAAAATTAAGGGAATTATTTTTCTTAAATTCTAAATAGTTGTTTCATCGAGTTTAATAGAAAAACTCGTTTTAGGAAATCTTTATTTAGAAATATCTTTAAAACATAAGCTGGCCTTTGCAAATAATGGGTTAACGTTCTCGGATTTATCCCAAATTTTAGGAACGGAAGATACGCATATTTGGTTATAATATTTCGACAGTATTTGCAAGTTATTAAAAATTCATTGAATAAATTGTCTTTTATTAGTTTGGGGTCACCCCAATTCCAAAAACGTTAATGGAGTCATATTATTTTTTTCCGAAACCGTAAGCTATTAAGATAAAGCGTAACATTTAAAAGTAGAAAACTGATGAATTTTTGATACAAAGTATTTAGAAAGAGTACATTTACAGAATATTTTACGAAAACCCCATTTTTCTCGAAATCCGCAAAAATAAAATCGTTGTCAAAAAAATTCTGGCACAGGACTTTACTTCAAAATTCACACAGTTAATCTGTAATATACACTTAACAAAACCCTAAAGTGCCTGATCCATTTTATTAAGTTTTGTTGAATAAAATTTTTTAAAACTTGAAAAAGGAGTTTTCCAAATTTTATTTAAAAAAATTCCCATTTTCGGTTTCAAGGCGCAATTGGTTACCAACGTGGTAATAAAACAATACTTCATATCTGAGTACTTATAAGTATAGAGACCAAAAAAAAATTTTTGGCTTTAATCAATTTCTCAAAGTTGAAAAAATGCCATCAAATTTCATGACCTAGTTTTTTTTTTTTCACATACACTTGAAATTTTCAATCGATTTCCGGTGCGACTTTTCTTTATCCGATTGTCCCCAAACTTTACATTTATTAGTTTTATATAGAAAGGAAACAAACTGGACCCTGCCTATCCCCAAAATCGTATTTTCATTTTTAAGGACCACTCTACTGCACACTCGAACTGGAAAATCAGCAAGAATCATATCATCACAATAGTAATTTTTTTCATTTTCCCATGTGTTTTAATATTAAATAAAGCGGAAATTGTAAAAACAGACAAACATTTATTTTTTATTACTTTATGTAAACTAAAATTAACAATCAAAACCATCAAAACACACTCCATCAAGCAAAATGTCATGCAATATGTTTTATGTCCCTTTTTATTATTTAATGGCAGACTCACTAAGCGGAGGTTTATTAAATGCCGTTTGCAGAAAGTGAAAATTTAAAATTTTTGGATTTATAACCAAATTTCTGCTAAACCATAGGCGATAAAAAAATAGTTTGTTATTGCTTTTAATTAACATTATCATGTATGTTGTATATTAATATTTTGAAAGGCCATATCTTTGACTTTATTCTCCTATAATATAGTTTTCCAGTTTAGTTTATTACAACTTTTTTGAACCACAAGTCTCCAAACGTATGTCCAGGATGCCTAGCTATTAATTATGTCTGTGAGGAATACCATATTTAACCATTTTAATAGATCTTTCAGCAAACATATACTCGGATGGATTGATTTTCATCTTAAATATACACCAAATTTAGACATTTTTATGGTTGAAAGTGTTACAAACGATTTAGCAAATTGTATAAGTCCCATTCAACGCAAAGTCTATAATTAACAACAAAAAAATTACATACAGAAACATTTAATGTTCCATTTAATGTTTTCTATTGTTCATACAGTTTCCTAACATTATACTTGTGCTCACATAGATTTGTTACACCATGTGCTTTCATGAGTATAACAGCCAACAGATGCTTCTCAAAAAAAAAATAAATAAATATATATATATAAAAAAAAAACAAAAAAGACTTGAGTTTTTTTTTTCTATATTCTCAAGAATTGTTTGGCTTTTGTTTTCAAATAGGCAATTTAGGAAAACGGAAGGAAATATAAATTGTTAAGCTAATAGGTAATTGTATATGAGTGAGTATCCTGCTACATACTCTTATATTCATGTATGTTCGAGTTTGTAAATAATATGTGCTTTCAGTTCAATGACAGTATAAAATTAAACTCTACACAACGAAGCTAATTTATGAACAAAATTTAAAGGGCATGAGTAAATCAAATTAGTTCGTTAAGAGTATGAAAAAAATATATAAACTTACAAGAATATCAAAAAAAAAAAAAAAAAAAATTAACTAGAATTAGATGACTTCATTGTTTATTAAGTGTTAATATGTTAATGTTTTAAAAGATCCAGAAGAACAGAGCATAAATTGCTTAAGGGAGTGTGAGATTACGGCATAATGACTTACAATTATGTATAAAATTTATTAGCCGCGTGCCTCATGTCTCCCAGTGGTTGTATGAATAAGAAAAAAAATTATATCTAAATTATAAATTATATACAAATTATAATTACACCACTACATATATGTTATAATAGCAGTATACCCGCTACGTTGTTAGCGTAATTATTACATTAATTATTTAAGCCATAATAATATTTAAAAATAATAAAAAATATAGTTTGAGTTAAAATACGATGGAAACTCTTTTATTGATTTAAACATTTGTATGTTTAATTTATTTAACAAAAAAGATATATTAACATAACTTCAGAAAAAACCAGCAAAACTTAAAAGAATTCATTCTTATGCTGTTGACAAAACAATGGAAACTTTTGCTGAACAATAACACTGTGGAATAAAATGATGGTCGAGGTCTTGGGGGGTAAAGATTACTATACCGAACGATTTTATTAATTAGTTTTAATAAAACTCCCGAAGCGTTTGGCCGTTTTATGGCCATTCAAATATATAATTTTTTGGTCAACACTATTCGCCAACGTATTCTACTTCCAGTTCATGCGTTCTTTACCAATATTAATGCTAGCCAGACGATTTTATGACTTTATTCATAGAATATATCTCACAAATATTATTTTGTTTACGACCATCACTAATTGTTTTTTTAAACTCTTTCTTTTAGCTCATACTCTCTGTCTGTCTGTCTGTCTGTCTGTCTGTCTGCCATGGTTGGTCCCCATTCCCCCTTATCAAATTGATCTGAAACTTGGTCCATAGTCTTGTCGTAACTACAGATCAATTTCGGGGTAGTCACGCATAGTCACGCGTGATGGTGCACAGTCACGGAGTGATCTAAATGTCATTTCCCCTTATCCGATCGATCTCAAACTTGGTCCATGCACTTGCTGTGAAAAAAGAATAACTATGACTTAGTCACGCGCAGTGACACATGGTCACGCACAGTCACGGAGTGACTTAAATGTCATTTCCCCTCATCCGCTTGATCTGCAACTTGGTCCATACACTTGCTGTGAAAAAAGTTTAACTTTACTTATCACGCACAGTCACGCATGGCCACGCACAGACACAGAGTGATCTAAATGTCATTTACCCTTATCTAATCCATCTGAAACTTGGTCGATATACTTGCTGTAAAGAAAGATCAACTTCAACATAGTCACACGCAGTCACACATAGTCACGCACAGCCACGGAGTGATTTAAAACCCATTTTCCTTATCCGATCGATCTAAAACTTGGTCAATAGACTTGCTGTAAAAAAGACTAACTTTGACAGCACAGCACAAGCACAGTCACGGAGAGATTAAAACCCTACTTCACCGCATCCGATGGTTCTGAAACTTTGTCCATAGACTTGTTGTGGCCAAAGATTAATTTTAAGATAGTCACACACAGTCACGGAAATATTCAAAACTCATATGCATAAGGAAAGAAAGAGTTTTAATAAAAACTTTGTTTTTATGGGTTAGATTATTATAACAAAAGTCTTCCAATATAGAATACAATAGCGATTTCGTGACACAGTTTTATTACTCAGCGCGAGATTATTAAAAAACAAAATTGGCAGATTCTGAATTTCGGAAAAATTTCCAATATATTGCCACCTACTCTATTTAAGTACCACTTTTTTTCATAATGGGTTCGAAAGCTATTCAAAAATAATACTATTTTTAATATCGATGGCTTGGTTTGGAAAGGAATTTACTCAAGCCATAGGACTAACGCTATTTAAATGGTAAAAATGGGTGCCTTTTAAGACCTAGTCCCCATTCAAATGACCCCTATGAAATCGACTTAAATTGCCATAAGATCCAAATTATTTATTACATCCATTAATCCATAGATCAAAAATAAACCCTAAAGGACAATTCATTTAAACCTATCAAAAACAAAAATATTGCACACCTTTATCTTAAATTCGGTTTTTATATGTTGCTGTAAAAAATTAGTGGCTTTACCAAATATGGATCGGTCCCATTTTCGACGTAGATTGGTTTCTGCTTTTTTTCTAAGCCCAATTATCGGTCTTGACCAACTATCATTTTCTTAGTTATTTTTTGTTTATGAAAATGTACTTTCACATGAAAATTTATCAGGTAAAAAGTAGTAGTTTTCCCATTTTTTAAAACAAATTTTATTCTTGTCCGGTGTGTCTCTGGTGGAATCTACATATCAAAATGCATACTCCTAAGTTACTTCGTAAATAGGATATAAAATGGCATCCTTTTACGCCTAAGGGCCGTTTTTATCCCACTCAACATCCCAATTTCAAAAAGTTTTCCTCTCATATGATGTTTCTATCTCTAGTGGAATCCCCAAACAATATTTTTTATTCGTTTGTTTAGAAGATACCATATGTATACTTTTTCCATTTATTGGTAGTTTTTCCTCTCCTAGACGTTAGAGTTGGCAATAAATTCATTACTAACTGAGGCCCACGTATTTGTGGAGTCTGTATATCAAAATCCATAGAGACTTATATGATAAGAAGATGCAGAAACGTAAAATTTTTAAAATTTTTGGCCGTTTTTCCCCTTAAATGACCAGATTTCCAAAAAAAAAATAATCCCTAGCCAATGTTTGTTTCTCGGATGGAGGCTACATACCAAATTTGATATTCCTAGACTCATTTGTTAAGATTTCCCCCTTTTTGTCCGCTTAATGTTCCAATTTTTAAAAATCCCTTCTAAGTGGTTCTTTATGACGAGAGGGAAACCTACTGTCCAAATTCCAAATATCTAGGTAGAAGGGTTTGGGCTGGGCGATGATGATCAATCACCCAACTCTTTCATCTATAATATTAATAGGCTAGGCGATCTCTTGAGACTGATGTTTTGTTCTACCGTTTTATCCCGATTTTGACCAAACATATATTAGTTGAAAAGTATTTCTTTTTTGCCATTTTGCAGATTTACAGATTTTTAAAATTTTTCCTTTATTTTGAGTAAATTGCATATCAATTTGCTACTAACACATACATAAAATTATACATATGCTATGTGTGTTTTATTTAATTTGTTAATGTATTTTTTAATGAGTTTGTAGTACTCATTCACAATAATAATAAACCATAAAAGTATTGGTTTCTGAATAAGGCTGCCCAGAAATTGCACTCGAATTTCGAGCGCTGGAGTCTGCTAATAGAGATTATTCAACTTACGCAGCTACTGCTTTTAAACTAGTATATATATGTAGATATACAATATATCTTAATATATAAAAACGTTGGTGCGTATGTTGGTACTCTAATAACTGTTGAACCACTAATGCTAGCGACTTCGAATTCATACCATATGTTCCTTTGGTTCTCCGATTTGCACAACTTTTTTTTGTACGTGATAGGTGGCGCTGCGGTCGAGATTTTCCCAAAAAATTTATTTACGGTCCAATTTAGCTCAATTCGCAACATATATTATGTACATAAAACTAAAGTTGCTGACAAAGTTTTTCACCTGTAGGTGGCGCTGCTGTTAAAATATTCAAGAAAACGTATATTTTTTTTCAGTCATCGTGCTTTACTTTTGCCCGACACTCGGTATTAAAATTTAGATGCAATATAAAATCCAGATGTTTTCTTCGGGCCAGCAACGCGGACCGGACTCAGATAGTATTATATATATTTTATATAATATTATTTATAAAAAATTTTTGAATAAAAATTTAAATTTTAATTTAGTTTTTGATAAATTGGTAATTTATTTATTTTGAATTAAATATCTTGTATTAAAAATGTAAATTGTAACAAAAATAAACTTTTTAAGAAAAAATTACTGTTTACGTGAAGAATAGATTAATGTTGCTATAATTCTGTGGTTTTAAGGAATAACCGCGTCTGTCCATTTTTGCCAGTTTTGAGTTAACGATGCCAAATATATTAATTATGAAGGCTCTTTACATGTGTTAAATTTAAAAAAAAAAGTATTGAACATTTCTGAGTTTTTTCTTTAAATAACGATGTAACTTAAATGTTTATTAAATTAATTTGCAGCACTATCGACGTATGTGAACCTACGTTTTATCGCTGACAAAATATTTTCTCACCAAACGACACATAGCGACATACGTTGTTATTAATGAAAAAATGCTAAATAATTTTCGATTATTTTTCAGTTTTTAACCACTTATAAAAACTTGTGTGTTTATTTCTGTTATTCTTTGTCACTATTATTCTTAATACGTTGCTATATTCTCATCCTAAGTCCCGTTAACTTTTTGTTAACGAACAAAAAAATCTATTTTTCAAGCAATAACAACTTATGTCTACATGGGTGGTTGCATTGGTAATTTTATTTTTCAAAGAAAATGACGTTTGTCGACATACGTTTTTTCATCTGCATACACTTTAAGTGTTATTTACATATTGTTTTTTCGTCCTTCTCTAGGATCTGTTCCTCTGAAGATTTTTGACCTAAAATTTTATGTAAAGTATTTATTGCCCATATCTACAGGACTGTTAAATAAAAAGCTCTAAAAAACTTTATATCGAGCCCATAATTTCAAATATAACGTTTTTTTGGCTCCCCTTAACATTTTGATTTTATGACATACGCGGTTATTCTACAAAACCAGAGAATTGTGGCTTCTATATTATCTATATATTTTCCAATGAAAAGCTCTCTCATGCTTGAAAGAGTTCTAAGCCTTAGCTTTCAACTGTCTATTAATTTCAAGAACTATATTAACGAGTGCCAAATCACCCACGAAAAGAAAAGGTAATACACCCGCATCATAAAATACATTTATTTTACTACCTCACAATAAAATATATACGACTAATTGTTTGAACTAGCAGAACAGCCCTCGAAATTCGAGTGCAAATTCTAGGAAATTTTATTTTTTCATTAAATAAAGACACTAAAGGTATGCTAATCAATTATAGCCAACTCACAAATCAACACAAAAAAAAACAACCTCATTTTTATTACAAACACATTAACAAATTTAATATACACACACTAGCATTGTATAATTTTATGTATGTGTTAGTAGCAACTTTAAATGTAATTTACTCAAAATAAAGCAAAAACAAAAATAAAAAAAAATAAATCTACAGAACGGCTATAAAGAAATACCTTTCAGATAATATACTTTTGGTCAAAATCGGGATAAAACGGTAGAACAAAGCATTGGTCACAAGAAATCGCCTAGCCTATTAATGTTATAGATTATAACTAACTCACTTATGTTTTTCTTTTCTTCCCGCAAATTTATTTTTCACGACATAAAATATTATTTCAAAATTATCCCCCGTGAACAATTACTTTTTAAGAAAAAAATACTTTTTAAGAAAAATTTTCTTTTAAGAAAAATCTACTTCTTCGAAAATGCACTTTATTGAAAATACGTCCTTTTTTGAAAAAAAAACACTTTTTTGGAAAACTTAGCTTTTTAAAAGGGTATGTTCTTACAAATGGTATTGTTTTAAAAATGTACTTTTTATAAAAGGTACTTTTTTATGAAAGCCACTTTTTAATATAAAGGTATTTTTTTTATAAAATGTACTTTTTTATAAAAGGCACTTTTTTATGAAAGGTACTCTTTTATAAAAGTTGCTTTTTTATAAGAGGTACTTTTTATAGAAGATGCATTTTATATGAGGTACTTTTTTCTAAAAGGTATTTTTTGTAAAATGTGCTTTTTTAGAAACAATAGTTTCCTAACAAGAAAAGGCACTTTTTGAAAAGGTACTTTTTATAATAAAAATAAAGAAATTGGTTTTTATGTTTTATAAATGGTATCGTTTTGAAGAGGCTTATTGGAAGACGCACATTTTTGAAAAGTTACTTTTTCAGAATATATACTTTTCTATAAAATAAACTTTTTAAGAGAGACACTTTTTTAAACTAGGTACTTTTTAGAAAATCTATGTTTTAGAAAACGGATTTTTTTAGAAAAGGTTATTTTGTATAAAATGTAATTTGGAAGCCGCCAGTGTTTGGACCATGGTGTGCACGTGGTCCGCCGTTAAGGGGGTAAGTGTCAGGCCGGTTTCGGTCGTAAAAACAACAAAAAATAAAAACGTAACTTTTCACGAAAAATTTTTTTGCACCATTTCATGAAACGACAGTTTTTTAGAAAAGTTAATATTTTATAAAAGGTACTTTTTTAGAAAACGCCTTTTTAGAGAAGATAGTTTTTTAGAAAAGTACTTTTTGTGGAAAAGACAGTTTTATAGAAAAGTTAAGGAAAGGTAATAGGTACTTTTTTGTAAAAGGTACTTTTTTTATTATACTCGTTTACTGTTGTAGAAAAGGTATTGTTTTAAAAAAGGAACTGTTTTAGAAAAGGCTCTTTTTATAGAATATACTTCAAAAAAACAGTTGTTTCTTTGGGTAATATAAAAAAGTGACATACACTATAAAGGACATATCGCACCTGTACCTCTAAAGTGAGTCAATTCAAAATTTTTCAATTTTCACTTTTTGCAAGAAAGCGGTACACAGTGGTCATATCTATCCACTGTAAAAATCTTACATCGATTTTTCTAGTCCTTCGCAAAAAAAATATACACTTGTAACCCTCCTTGTGCTATAAGAGTATCTTCCTTAGAATCCACTAAATAGACATATTTTGAGCTCCACCCAAAAAACTTGTTATTTTTGATGATCACTGAAAAAATGCAAAAACAACTACTGTTGTATACTTATTATTCGCAATACTTTACAACAAAACAACTGTTTTTAAATTTTATAATAAATATTAAAAAAAAAACCGTTTCTTGCCTCTACTGGAAATTTGTAAATTTTGAGTTGCCTCACTTTAGAGGTACAGGTGCGATATATTAAATTCCAAAACTTTAACTTATTTTACTAAATAAATTTTAAACATTTTAGATTATATTTTTTTCATTGGTCGTTTCAGTTGTTAGGAAAGTATTCTACATACTCATATGAGGATCTGTTAACTAACACAACAACAACAAGTAAGAAATTTACAGTCGGTCTAGGCCGACTATGCGATACCCTATACCATGCGTTTAGAGACCCTACCGCTTGGATTCAACTAGACATAGAAAGTAAGCATAAACTAAATTTGAGTGGCCTTTGAATTATAAAAAGTTCATATCGGCTGTTCTATTTATATTTCAACTAGGTCGAAAAATGGACCGATTCTGACCATACTTGGTAAGGTCTCTCAGTTTTAGAAAAAACATATACAAACCAAATTTGAGAGAAATCTGTGCAATATTTTTGTATTCTGATAGATTTAAGTGGAGATCGGGAATCAGCTTCATACGGGGCTAAGAATTATCCTGTATAGTTTATTTTTGGACTACTGATAAATGGATATAATAAATATATACAAACCCAATTTGGCCGAGATCTATACCATAATTTGAATATTGTGGCAATTTATGTCGATCTCATATGGGTCAGTTGTATGGGGACCAGGTCTGAACATAGACCGATTTTCACCAATTTCAATAGAGTTTATCCTATGGGCGATAGAAGCTCATATTCTAAATTTCATCAAAATACTATTATATTGTTATCTGCAACCTGCAGTTTTATTAAAAGTATACATGGACACGCAGACGGACGGACGGACGGACGGACAGACGGACGGACGGACATAGCCAAATCGACTCAAAACGTGATTCTGAGTCGATCGATATAATAAAATATGGGTCTAGGTCAAAAATTTTTGGTAGTTATAAACAGCAGCACAAATTCATTTCACCCTGGTATAGGGTATAAAAATGAGATTTTACTTTCACAAACGTATACAATACAAAACGTTTTCGTGTGCAACTCATTAGATGTACATACTTTAGTAGCTTTATTCAACGATTTTGTGTATGAACAAATAAATTACAATGTTTAACTGCTAATATCGATGCACATTGGGTTAACATGGTCCCAAAGTGGCGATTAATTTAAAAATCAAGTTTTAAAAATTAATTTTGCTATTGGTTAGAAGTAGATAAAATTCAGCAACACCAGTTGCCAAATCCAATCAACTAAGTTGTTTTCTTTTTTTTTTTTGCAGTGAGCTGCCAAAGTAAGGAAATTATTGCTGTTAGTGCAACAAGTGGAAAATTTAAATTCTTTAAGATTCATCTATCTATCAGATGCATCTATCTATCATATCAATTTCAATATTAAATATTTTTAATATTTTGTTCAAAAAAGGTCCAAATTGGGAACAGTTTTTACATTTAATGGTTCACACTTATTAAGTCAGTTATAGTTGGGTTTAGTTTTGTAATTTTTTTTTTAAGGATTGACCAACACTCAGATGATGCCCCCTAACGAAGCAACGTAATGTGTTGATCTCAGGAAAATCGGTTATGTGAAGGAGAAAAAAAGGGAGTAGTGCTTGTGGATATTTGACTTTAATTTTATTACATTGTAACTGCCAGGAGAGACCTGCGCGTGGAGTTTATTCCATAGTACGGCTGATAAACTTCTCTGTAATGAGTTGTGCGGTCAACTTTTCAATAGACTACAAACAGATGTGATCTACCAGAATAGGTGGTAGGCGAACTGAAACTCGGGCACTTGGAATGAGTTGGCTAATCTCAGAAGATCATTTACCATGGTAGTATCTATTTATACCGTATACCACTATGTGGTTTGGGTATAATGACTTTGTGCTGCTGTTTGTAACAACCAAAAATATTTGACCCAGACCCATCTTTAATTATACCGATCGAATCAGAATCACTTTCTGAGTTGATTTAACAATGTCCGTCCGTCCGTCCGTCCGTCTGTGTGTCCATGTAAACCTTGTAATCAAACTGCAGGTCGCAAATATGAACATATTTTGATGAAATTTGTTATATAAACTTCTATCGGCCATGGGATGAACGCTATGGAAATTGGTGAGAATCGGTCCATGTTCAGACCTAGCCCCCATACAAATTATCCCTATGAAATCGACATAAATTGCCATAAGATCCAAATTGTCATATAGATCTTACTCAAATTGGATTTTGTATGCGTTCATTGCGTCCATTAATGAGTAGTCCAAAAATGATACCTTTGGCCCCATGTAGAGCTGCTTCCCGATCTTCACTTAAATCTATTAAAAAACAAAAATATTGCACTGATTCTTCTCAGATTTTGTTTGTATATATTTTTGCAAAATACAAGAGACTTTACCAAACATGATCACGATCGGTCCATTGTTGGACCTAGCCCCCATATAGATATATCATCCGATATGAACTTTTTCATATCTGCAGCCAAAAAAATTAATAAAAATCCCACTCAAATTTGGTTTTTGCTTATTTTCTATGTCCAGTTAGTTGGGCCTAAGAGATAGGGTCTCTGAACGCATGGTATAGGGTATCGTATAGTCGGTCTAGACCGACTATCATTTTCTTACTTGTTTTATTATATATATATACATTAGGGTGGCCGTTAATAAAAAAAAGTGTGCAAACTCTCGGTCTCACCTAGGCTTGCCAGATCAAAATCAGCAAAAAGCTTGACATTCACAATAAAAATCTTGATTTTTCTTGACATTAAAAAAAAAGCTTAATTTTTCTTGACAATTTAAAATTCTGTTAAATTAACAAAAAAAAAATTATATATTTTTTTCATTTGGTTTTAATTTAAATAAATTTGTTACAATTTTGAATATTTTACAGTGTTTAAGGATATATAATGGGTATTTCAAGTAAAATAATTAAAATTAAATTACGGTAATACGTAAACAATTTATTCAATAAGAAAAGCTTGCAATAAAATTACATTTAATTCAGACTTTTCATTACTAAACTAATACTAACAGAAACTTAAAAAAAAAATTAACATTTAAAATATAGTCTCTGTGTGTCCATGTATTGATACTGATATGTTGTATGCAGATTACAGCTGCCTTCGGGAAGTTTTTTGAAGAATAACCAAAAGACCTATCCATTGACAATATATAAACAAGTAAGAAAATTATAGTCGATATAGACCGACTATACGATACCCTATACCATGCGTTTAGAAACCCTATCTCTTAGGCCCAACTAACTGGACATAGAAAATAAGCAAAAACCAAATTTGAGTGGGATTTTTATTAATTTTTTTGGCTGCAGATATGAAAAAGTTCATATCGGATGCTATATCTATATAGGGACTAGGTCCAAAAATGGACCGATCCTGATCATGTTTGGTAAAGTCTCTTGTATTTTGCAAAAATATATACAAACCAAATTTGAGAAGAATCAGTGCAATATTTTTGTTTTATAATAGATTTAAGTGAAGATCGGGAAGCAGCTCTATAAGGGGTCAAAGGTATCATTTTTGGACTACTCATTAATGGTTGTAATGAACGCATACAAACCCAATTTGAGTGAGATCTATATGACAATTTGGATCTTATGGCAATTTATGTCGATTTCATATGGGTAATTTGTAAGGGGGCTAGGTCTGAACATGGACCGATTCTCACCAATTTCAATAGCGTTCATCCCATGGCCGATAAAAGCTTATATACCAAATTTCATCAAAATACATTCATATTTGCGACCTGCAGTTTGATTACAAGGTTTACATGGACACACAGACGGACGGACGGACGGACGGACGGACATTGTTAAATCATCTCAGAAAGTGATTCTGATTCGATCGGTATAATTAAAGATGGGTCTAGGTCAAATATTTTTGGTTGTTACAAACAGCAGCACAAAGTCATTATACCCAAACCACATAGTGGTATAGGGTATAACAAATAAGCCTCTGATAGTCCTTCTGCTATACATTCCTTATCTTTATTTGGCAATTCAAAATCTGTTATTCCTTGGCATACAAATTCCATACCTCTTTCCGACAATTCTTTTTTCCTTTTTTTAAAAAATACATTTTAACTGCAGGCCAACTATAAACTAAACGATCAATTGCCGGTAAGAGTGAAAGATTTTTGTACTCAATAGAAGCGAAATCAAAACATTGTTTCAACTTTTCGGCGGTCAGAGCAGATGAGCTAAATTCGTTAAATGTTTTTATTACAATGTTTTCTATATCGATGGATAAAGCATTCAAAGCGTATTAAATGCAATTATTTATGACATGACATTTGCAATTTGTCTTAACTCTTTGTCCATTTTCATTTGTCAATTTTTGATAAGCGGAATTGCGAACTCCATAATTAACAGCTGCATTTTCAGCACCATAGGAAGAGATTTGTTGAATTTTTAAATCATTTTCATTAGTAATTCGTATTATATTGGCGAAAATATCTTTCGATGCTTCTGCTGGGTTTTCATAAAAGTCCAATATCTTTTTATATATTCCATGGTGACATCAAAATACTAAACAGCGTAAGGATATGTTTTTACATTTCCAATATTTGACGCGTCGCTGCTAACAGAGTAGTACCAGCTCTCTTTCAAAGCATTAGCAACTTTTTGCTGCGATAATGGGCTAAAAGATTTCGCGTTATAGCTGCTGCTTTTGTTCTCCAACATGAAATTTTACTGGCAATGGTGATACCGCAGTAGAGGTATGAGCACAATTTTAATTGGCAATCCAAACTGTTGTAGCTGAGACCATGGACAACATTGTGGAATACACTTACGAGCTCAGCGCGAGCTATTTGAGTTTCCTCGTTTATTTCTTTAGGCTTAGCAAAATTAGCAATACTCAGTTTTTGAGAATTTTATATTTTTTGATGTTTTTTTGTACCCTTGTGTTTATCCAGAGAACGGGTTCCTTCGTATTTAATTACGATTTCCGATGGACACAACTTGCACATTGCAGTAAAATCATCCTTCTCTTTTATCCATGCGGAATATTCAGGTGTTTGATACCATTTATTAGAAAAAGTAGTATATCTTGCTTTTTTCGATGGTTCAGCTTCCTCGTTGCTTTCCATGTTTATCAGCACAATATACGGATTAATTTATTTTATGTACAAATTTATATTTTTTTTAACGAATGTATTTTTAAGAAAAAAATGTATTTTAACATACTTTACTGTATTATTTTCTTATTTCGAAATCAGCTGTTGTATGTATTGCTATAAAAACAAGGTATTAAGCTGACGTTTTCATTTTAGCTATTTTGTTGACGTTGGACTAAAACATGTGTGTTGAGTTTAGGAGGGTAAAAATTTGTCATGGTACATTAAAAAACAATTAATTTTTTGCACTAAAGGATATTTTTTCTTGATAATTTGATGGAAACATTCCTAAAATTCCGTTTCAGCTTGACAAATGACATTTTTTCTTGATTCTTGACATTAAAAAAGCTTGACAATCAAGCCAAATCAAGCTCGTCTGGCAACCCTAGTCTCACCCCCCTAGATATATGCGAATAGCAAAAAAAAACTGATAAATACAAAGTTTTGGATCAATCAAAAAAATCTAGAGCTGCCTCGACGCGACTGAAAATTTCAAGTGGGGAAAATATGACTTTTTGCAAAAATTTCTTCTATAGGGTAATTTTTTCGAAAAGCTGTTATATGAATCGATATTAATACTATATTATCTTTTGAAAAAGCTACATAACTTCAAAGTCGAATAAAAACGCAAGAAGAGATAACAAATGCCCCAGACCACTTTTGTGCCAAAAAATTTAAGTCATGAAATGTGATGAACATTTTTAAACTTACACAAATTGATTAAGGCCATATTTTATTTTGTCTTTATACCCATAAGTACTCAGCCATGAAGTATTGTTTTATTACCACGTTTTAACCTATTGATAAAATTTTGAAAACTTCTTTTTTAAATTTTAAAAAATTTTCTTCAACAAAATTTCAAAAAATGCATCTGGCACTTCAAGGTTTTGTTAAGCATATATTAGAGATTGACTGTGTGAAGTTTTAAGTAAATTCCTTTGCCAGAATTTTTTACCAGGAATTTTTTTTACGGATTTCGAGAAAAATTTGTTTTTGAGAAATATTCAGTAAATGTACTCTTTCAAAGGCTTTCTCATAGGCATTAAAGCAGAGGAGGACATCTTTCTGGGTATCCCGACAATTTTGAATATCTACCTGAATATCAAGTAGCACTTCTTGATTCCCTTTAGGTACTTCCCAATTGACGTAAATTCTTTTGTGTATTTTTCTGAGAAATATTTTTAGCACGTGGCACATCAGCATTATCAGTCCATATTAATTGCACTTCCATGTATTGTACTTCTTCGTTATGGTAATAAATGTTGATTTAAGCCATTCCTGTCGATGTAGACCAGTATCGTAAATGTAGTTAAAAAGTGTCACAAGTAAAAGCGTATTATCACCTTCTATGGGTTTCAAAACTTAGGAGGGTATTTGATCTGGACCTGTTGTCTTTTTGTCCTTTACCGAGTTAATGGCGTATTGTACTTCACATTTAGTGATTGGTGTTCCAGATACAGGGGTAACTGCGGTTCAGTCATAAGTCGACCTTTCGTAATCAGTAAATAGTCTCGCAACATAATCTCTCCAAATACGTGTTTTATCTGTCATCTCGAATACAGCCTCATTATTGTCATCAAACAGAATTGCTGCAGATGTCCTTTTATATACTCCTTTAGTTTTTTGTGCAAATTAAAATCGTCGTGTAAGTTTTGCAGAATTTCGATATCCTGGCTTTGACGAATAAGTAGTTAATTTTTTTTTTTTTGTATAACGGGCTGCAGTTCATTAGTAAGAAATTGTAATATTCGCCAATTTGGATACCATCGAACCACTGTGCGCCGTGTGTGAATGAATGTGTGCGTGCTTTTTGAACAATATCCATAATTATTTTTGGGATTGTTGTAAGTATGATAAGTGCCGCAATCATGACAACGACAACTGGGGACATAAACAAGGGGTTTTAGCCATTGATGTTTACGGTGAGTGACTGGTGCAATGCCGCAAAGCGCTGGTAAGTAAACGCCAAAAAGCCATAACGGATGTAATACAATTTGTTGCATTTTATATATGTAGATTTTAGTTACTTTTGAAATTAGTTTCAGGTTCTAATATCAAGGCTGGAATATTTAAATTAGATATTTAAAGTAAATTTGCTTAACAAAACTACTGAAACGTGTTATATTATTACTTAATATATATAAGCAAACATGGTTTCTATTTTATGTCTAAATAATAAATATTTATACGACTAGATATATTAAAATAATAATGCTAATCACCCAATAACAATAATTGAAATTGGAATTAAAAAATCCATAACTAAGCATTTTAATTTGCTTTATTATCGCAATTTTTATAAACAGCAGCGACTAACCACTTAAGCTTTAATTGACCTCTAACCAGAAAGAAAAACTAAGGCAATCTTTAAAAATTACAATCGACTTTATCTACATTTATATTTTGTATATTCGTCCAATTTCATCTTCAGGTCACTTTAAGTGAAGTGAAAAATAAATTTCCCTGAACTTTTATTACTTGGCTGTGAAAAATTTATTATTCCATTTTATAACGTTAATATGCAAATGAAATTTTCACCTTATTTACCTGTTAAAGGTGATGTTGCCTGTTTTGTATGTGAATGATAAAACAAACAAACAGAAAAGGAAAACAAAAAATAAAGCATAATCAATTTTAATATATTAAAAGATTTTATTTTAAACATTTTCTCTTTTTACCGCCTAAACATTTAGCAGTGGCCTTCAACCACAGTAATAAATTGTTTGAATTTTTTCAAGTAACATGAATTTATTCGATTCTTATAGATAACGATTTTTAATATTTATTCATAATTAGATGTAATATTTATACTATTAACAAAGAAGCAGTTAATATAATTAAGCAAGCTGACCCGGCAAACGTTGTTTTGCGATATATTTTATTTTTAGTAAATGATTTCGTTGTTAATTAAAACATAACGAATGTATTGTAAGTGTGTGGGGGTGGGATGCATGAATTTTTATTTATTTTATTTCTGTGGTTTTCTGGAATAACCGCGTATGTCCATTTTTTCAGTTTGAGTTAACGATGCCAGATATATTAATTTTTAACGCTCTTTACATTTGTTAAATTTTTTTTTAAAAAAAAACTGACCATTTCTGAGTTTTTTCTTTAAATAACGAGGTAACTTAAATATTTATTAAATTAATTTGCAGCACTATTTATTTATTTATTTATTTATTTATTTATTTATTTATTTATTCTCATCCTAGGTCCCGTTAAATTTTTGTTGACGAACAAAAAAATCCATTTTTCAAGCAACAACAACTTATGTCTACATGGGTTGATGCATTGGTAGTTTTCCTTTTCAAAGAAAACGACGTTTGTCGACATAAGTTGTTTTATCTGCACACACTTTAAGTGTTATTTACATATTGTTTTTTTTTTTTGTCCTTCTCTAAGATCTATTCCTCTGAAGATTTTTGACCCAAAATTTTATATAAAGTATTTATTACCCATATCTACAGGACTGTTAAAAAAAAAGCTCTAATAACTTCGTATCGAGCCAATAATTTCAAATATAACTTTTTTGGCTCCCCTGAACATTTTGATTTTATGACATACGCGGTAATTCTAGAAAACCACAGATTTATTTATTTGTTAAATGCGGATATCACATACAACAAGGTATAAATCTATAATAATAATAGGCTAGGCGATTTTTTGTTACCGATGTTTTGTTCTACCATTTTATCCCGATTTTGACCAAATGCATATTATTTGAAAGGTATTTCTTTTTTAGCTGTTCACCAGATTTACAGATTTTTAAATTTTTCCTTTATTTTAAGTAAATTGCATTTAAAGTTGCTATTAACACATACACAAAATTATACATATGCTATGTGTGTACTTATTTAATTATACCCTATACCACTATGTGGTTTGGGTATAATGACTTTGTGCTGCTGTTTGTAACAACCAAAAATATTTGACCTAGACCCATCTTAAATTATACCGATCGAATCAGAATCACTTTCTGAGTTGATTTAACAATGCCCGTCCGTCCGTCCGTCCGTCCGTCTGTGTGTCCATGTAAAGTTTGTAATCAAACTGCAGGTCGCAAATATGAATATATTTTGATTAAATTTGGTATATAAGCTTTTATCGGCCATGGGATGAACGCTGTTGAAATTGGTGAGAATCGGTCCATGTTCAGACCTAGCCCCCATACAAATTACCCATATGAAATCGACATAAATTGCCATAAGATCCAAATTGTCATATAGATCTTACTCAAATTGGGTTTGTATGCGTTCATTACATCCACTAATGAGTAGTCCAAAAATTATCCCTTTGACCCCATATAGAGCTGCTTCCCGATCTTCACTTAAATCTATTAAAAAACAAAAATATTGCACTGATTCTTCTCAAATTTTGTTTGTACATATTTTTGCAAAATACAAGAGACTTTACCAAACATGATCAGGATCGGTCCATTTTTGGACCTAATCCCTTTATAGATATAGCATCCGATATGAACTTTTTCATATCTGCAGCCAAAAAAATTAATAAAAATCCCACTCAAATTTGGTTTTTGCTTATTTTCAATGTCCAGTTAGTTGGGCCTAAGAGATAGGATCTCTGAACGCATGGTATAGGGTATCGTATAGTCGGTCTAGACCAACTATAATTTTCTTACTTGTTTATTATTATCTTTTTATTTTTATTTTTTTATAAGTGCTAATGAAATATTTTAGATTTTTTTTTTATAAATTTGGTTGAAACAATTGTTGTCGTTATTATAGGGGTGTTTCAGAATTTTCCGATCGCGAGTGGATAATGTTTTAATTTTTAGATGTACATATGCGCTGAAGAACATGTTCGGTTTTTTTTAGCAGTAGACGTGCAAGAAAACGAACTTGAAATAAAGCTACACTCGAATCTGTGTGTTTTATGTGTGTTCCAAACAAAAAATTCGTGATAGCAAAATGTTCGTGTGGATAACGATATATTACAACGAAACACAATCATGATTGTATTCGACGCCATACAAAATTTAGAAACACACATAATTGATATGAAAATAAAAATATGTGTTAGTTGATCTGAGCTATATTTGTTTACATATATGTACGAGTTTTTTATTCAGTGTGTGTTTTTTTCTGAACTCTGCGAAATATATGAAAATAAAAAATTATTTAAATTATAAAAGTATAAAAATTTAAGTAAAAAATAAATACATT
This sequence comes from Cordilura impudica, assembly GCA_963682025.1. NCBI lineage: Eukaryota > Metazoa > Arthropoda > Insecta > Diptera > Scathophagidae > Cordilura > Cordilura impudica. The sequence goes on from OY821521.1 coordinate 63,049,467, forward strand.
ATGAGAGAGAAAAAAATATATGTATAATACGAAATGAAAAATATGTAATGAAAAATGAAACAATAATTAAGAAACTTGCAAATTTGAGACCAAATCATTTTTAAACAATTCCTTTTTAAATTGTAAAGCGTCGTCTGTTATTTGTTAATTGTTGAGTAACGAGTTCCACAGACGCACAGTGGCGCCATTTGAGTTTTTTCGTTGCAAAGATCATAGCTTTTAAAATATCTTTATTAAAATATCTTTTTTAAAATATCTTTATTATTTTAAAAGCTGGAAACAATTTTGAAAGACTTCCTTACTTTTAAAGTGAGTTTCTGTGTACTTGGACTAATTTTTTTATTACTTTTATCGTAATAACATGCAAATAGGCAAGAATATGCAGCCAATTTGTATTGAATACGGTAGAGCAATGAGTACTTAATAACCCTGAAGTAATAACTTCCGAAACTAATCGAAACTTTTTTAGTTCTATTCTATCAAAATTGGAAAATGGTCCAAATATAATGTTTTTTAAAACCGTGATTTTTGACTAACTAAGACTCGGAAAAACCATTTTTGTTTTATTTGATTGGATTCGTACGTACCTTTCAAACAAAAACAAAAACATAATGATTGGTTCTATAGTTTGTCGATAATTAAATTGTAAAACTGATAATTTCTTTCACGTTTTGTTTTTTTTGATGTGTAAACATCTATACGCGCAGGGGGTAAATTTCTATTTCACAATACAATCACAAAAACAGCGTAACTCATATCGGTGTGAGCTGAAGCAGATAACGCTGTGTGACTTATGATTGTATTGGTGAAAAAATTATGATATAACATTGTTTTTTTAATGCCACTTTTTTAAAAGCGTCATCTATGTATCACTTATATACGTTTATATTGGGATATTTTTAAAGTTTTACAGCAAAGGGTTGTTGAATTAGCTGAAACAGTTTTTGCTATAAGTTATAAATATATGACGCTTTCTGTTTGATTTTAAAAAATGACATAAACAAATTTTTAATTACTAGATGTTTACACATCTTCCCTGTGATCGGACTCACATGATTTTTTTGTACACTGAAGAATTAATCAACTTTGAGCGGCCCTATAAACCGCAATTTTTATTCGATTTTGTAACGGGTTTTGGATTCTTGATCCACAATTAGTTTTATATCCACTAGAATCATTCAATCTACTAAAAGCTTTTGTACAATTTTTGATTTTTGCCACGGTTTCCGGAAAAATTCCCACAGTGAGACGAATGGTATTTATAAAAAATTGCCAATTAGAATTTAAAGTTCAAGGTCAAGGTATAATGACTTTCTGCTGAAGTTTGTAACTGCCACAAATATTTAGCTTAGATCCATCTCTTATTATACCGATCGATTCAGAGTCACTTTCTGAATCGATTTAGCAATGTCCGTCCTTCCGTCCGTCTGTGTGTCCATATAAATCTTGTAATCAAACTATAGGTCGCAAATATGAATATATTTTTTTATGAAGTTTAGTATATAAGCTTCTATCGGATGAATGCTGTCGAAATTGGTGAAAATCGATTCATGTTCAGACCTATTCTCCATACAAATGATCCCAATGTGATCGACTTATATTGTAATTATATCCATATTTTCATAAATACCTCGGTCAAATTGGGTTTGTGTATACCTATTCCATTCGTTCATCTGCAGTCCTAAAATAAACCCAATAGGACAATTTTAGGCATAATCCCCAAATGAAGCTGATTCCCGATCTTCACCTAAATCAATAAAAAAAAAATATATTTCGCAGATTTTTCTCAAGTTTGGTTTGTATATGTTTTTGCAAAATATAAGTATCTTTACCCAATATGATCAGGATTGGTCCATTTTTCGATCTAGTCCCCATATAAATATAGCAACCGATACGAACTTTTTCATATCTGTAGCCAATAAAATTAATAACAATGCCACTCAAATTTGGTTTAAGCCTATTTTCTATATCGAGTTAGTTGAACCGAAAAGATAGGGTCTCTAAGCCATGGTATAGGGAATCGATGGCAATTTGGCGATTTTTGTGTTTCGCGATTTTCGGGTCGGTGATTTTTATATTTGACGATTCCGCCCGTATTTTTCACGACTTCTCACGTTGGTAACTAATGTACATGTCAAAAATTCCAAGACGCTTTCATATATACTTATTATTTTTTAATTCGAAACCTATAGAAATGACTCGGTGGAAGAAGATTTTGCTCAAACGATGAAATCATTGGTGAAACAAATGACTATTTTGGGGACCTTGAGACATCCAATTTTTTGAAGGTAGGCAAATCATCTTGATTTAGAAGGAGTCTTTGTTGAAAAAAAGTAACGGATTCAGTAACACGTCCTAGTGATTTTTTTTATTTTGTAGTATTATTATGAGATTTTATTAACACAATATCTGTGGTTTTCTGGAATAACCACGTATGTCCATTTTGATCCATTTTGAGTTAATGATGCCAAATATATTAATTTTTAAAGCTCTTTACATGTGTTAAATTTTTTTTTTTTCTAAGTGTTGACCATTTCTGAGTTTTTTCTTTAAATAACGACGTAACTTAAATGTTTATTAAATTAATTTGCAGCACTAACGACGTATGTCAACCTAAGTTTGATCGCTGACAAATTATTTTCTCAGAAAACGACACATAGTGACATACGTTGTTATTAATGAAAAAAAATGCAAAATAATTTTAGATTAGTTTTCAGTGTATAACCACTTATAGAAAGTTGTGTGTTTATTTCTGTTATTTTTTTATCACTATTATTCTTGATACGTTGTTATATTATCATCCAAAGTCCCGTTAACTTTTTGTTGGCGAACAAAAAATCCATTTTTCAAGCAACAACAAGTTATGTCTACATGGTGGTAGTTCTCTAGGATCTATTCCTCTGAAGATTTTTGACTCAAAATTTTATATAAAGTATTTATTGCCCATATCTGCAGCACTGTTAAATAAAATGTTCTAAAAGCTTTATATCGAGCCCGTAATTTCAAATATAACGTTTTGATTTTATGACATACGCGGGTATTCCAGAAAACCACAGATATATCAGTTCCTTCTGTTTCAATAACAGTTATGCTTTTGAGAATATTTACTAAATATATATTTTCTTTTTTCATTTGAATATATTTTTTTAATTTCTCTCTTAATATGAATCAGGAAATTACAGAAAATATTACTCAAAAATCTGACCATTCTGTTTAAAGTTACACTAATCATCATATCGTATTGTGAACGAATTTCTAGTTGTAATTTAACAACAACAACAACACAAAAGGCGTCAAACAAGCCAATTTAAAAGCTAAAAGCTAAATACTTGGAAAAAAAAAAAACAATGTTAATGCCCTAAATTATTTACGCCATTAAAGCATCAAATTCTATAAATAACCGTTAAAAAAAAAACATTAAACTACACGTTATCAATTACGAAGGATCTATATAACAATAACACATTTACACAAATAGACACACAAACACATACACACACACACACATACAGAAAAATAGAGAATAAAAGGAAAATCTACATAATCATATATAAAACTTAAACTCCTAAGAATAAACGGATATGCAAATTTTAACAATATGACTTTTAAATCCATATATATATACAGTGGGTGACAATACATTAGAAACTTTTACAAATTTTGTTTATTTGTAGATTCACATTAAGTCCTACAGTTATGTTTTTTTTTTCGGAATCACCGCTTGATATGCTCTCTATCGAAACAAAATAAATTTGTTACAAATAATACAAAGAAAAAAATAAATAAATAAATTAGTATTGTGAAGAGTTACAAAAAAGAACAATAAATGATTCTACAGCTGATTTTAAGCAAAAGCAAAAACTAGAATTTCCAAAATTATCAAGAAATATTGTTAAAGAGGTACGGTGACAACTCAACATTTAGGCGACAAGCCCCGTAAAATGAGTCTACGACAGAATAATTGAATAGCAGCAGAGTTTTATAAAACAATTTGAAACTCTAAATATGTATTCGAACTGTTTCCCAAAGAGCAATAGAGGCTGATCTTAGTTATTACAGCACTGTGAAGAAACCACTGATATCAGAGAAAAATTGTCGGACTCGCATAAATTTTGCTAAAGGTCCCATAAACTGATTAGATGAATTCGTGATGGAACGTTTGTATGACGGCCAAAGGGAAAAACACTAGACACAAAATATACAACTAAAACTGTTAATTTTGGCGGTGGCAGTATTATACTATGGTGTTTCTTTCGGGCCATGGAATGCGTCCAATTTATGTAGAAAAATAAACTTTAAGTATATGATAATTCAAAGTCTAAGTGTAAAGACGTGTTTTTAAGCTCTCCGTTTTAAATAAAGTTTTTTTTTTATAAAAATCAACTTCAAAAAGTTGGGAACAATTAAAGATACAAAGATTTAACGTCTATAAACAATTTTAAAATGAAATATCAATACTCGGTGTCGACGAAATCCTCAACAATTCATTTAAATAATCTAAAAATTTAACCACATATATTAAAAATATGAAATAAACTCTCAATAGCCTCTTAGAAGATAAGTTGCCAGTTATTATTTATATTGTATGCAGACGGAGTTTTTGAAGAACCAAAGCATATCAACAAAATAAGTCAAGCATTTGTGGAACGTAAGCACAGCATTGAAGGAATTATTAAAGTCTGTAAATAAAAGGTAGACCTATCTTTACGTGAGTGTGTTAAAGCGCATGACCAAAAAGTGCAAGTACGAGTGTATGTGAGATAGACGCAAGTTCAAACCTCACGGCCGCCCTAAGTAGAAAAATTTCATATAGAAACAATCTGTTCAATTATCACAATGTTCAATAAATCGCTGATGAAGGCTGAAATGCCAGAAACCGTTCCAATTAAGAATACAGTGTAGTTATGAATTTTTAGAAATATTAGCTTTCTTCTGCTCTACCACACACTATTGAAAGGTAAACAAATCGTTCCATACCCTAAGGATGCAATGCACAATTACCAAGGAGAGAAAATTGCCAACTCCACGAGCGACACCACAGGCCAAAAGAAAGTGTGCTGATATTTTGCAGATAAAGTGAATGAACAAAGTTGTAATTAACCAGGAAATATGGAGCTGAAGGATATTGTCAGTATTATCCAAGGGTCCATACAATACGTACTTGATGAAAAATTTAAAAACGAAAGGATGACATTGAAGAGGTTAAAAATACAGTGCAAGACTGGTGTTCACAAAATTTGCTATATTAAAAGAGAAAATGAGGCACTTAAGGAAGAGGTTAAAATCTTAAAAGTAGAAAGGAACAAGGTTCAGCAAGAGTTGAAAAAAGCAAAAGCAGAAGAGTTGGGAAAAGCAAAAGAAGAATTTCAAAATAATGGAAATCTGCGCTAAAAAATTGGAAATATCAGGCATTGTAGTGAAATATTTGAGGAAGCTGTATAAAGCAGATGGAAAGGTATGTGTTCTAGTCGAATCCAAGACTGATAAAAACACTAAAAAGCTTAACGAGTCATAAATTTTTATAGATCGTGTTATAAATGAGGAGAAGCAACAAAATAAGAAAGTTACATTATAGCTTCAGAAGAAACTACAAACTGTAGAAAAAGCTCACGAAATTTAAAATAAATAATGACTGGTTTTATTGAAAGAGATATAAAGTCCTTTTGAATGGTAGTAAAAATGGAAAAGAAGTTTTAGAAAACATTTATAAATATAAAACTAAAAAATTTGAATTACGATGAATCATCGATGAATCGTCGATGATTTGTTAATTGTAATAAGTAAAAAAAATTATGGTCGTTCTAGCCCGACTATACCATGGTTTAGGGACCCTATCTCTTCGGTCCAACTAATTGGATATAGCAAATAAGCATAAACCAAATTTAAGTGGCATTTTTATTAATTTTTTTCGCTGCAGATATGAAAAAGTTCATATCGGATATTATATTTATATGGGGACTAGATCCTGACCATATTTGGTAAAGTCACTTATACTTTGAAAAAATGTATACAAACCAAATTTTAGAAAAATCTGTGCAATATTTTTGTTTTTTGATAGGTTTAAGTGAAGATCGGGAAGCAGCTCTATATGGGGCCTATGACTAAGAATTTTCCTATAAGGATTATTTTTGAACTACTGATTAATGGATGTAATAAACACATACAAACCCAATTTGACTGAGATCTATATGATAATTTGGAACTTATGGCAATTTATGTGATGATTTCACAGGGGTCATTTGTATGGTGACTAGGTCTGAACATGGACCGATTCTCACCAATTTCAATACCTTCATCCCACGCAGATGAAAGCTTACATACCAAATTTCATTAAAATAGATTCTTAGTTGTGACCTGTAGTTTGATTACAAGGTTTACATGGACACACAGACGGATGGACGGAGGGACGGACATTGCTATTTCGACTCGAAAAGTGATTCTGAGTCGACCGGTATAATTAAAGATGGGTGTAGGACGAATATTTTTGGTTGTTACAAACAGTAGCACAAAGTCATTATACCCAAACCACATAGTGGTATAGGGTATAAAAGGCTAATTACACTGGTCTACAAATTTTAAAAGAAATGTACTGCAGAAACGAAGCATGTTTTCTAACAAATTTAGGTGCGCTGAATTCGAATATGGCATAAAAATTGGGCTACCATTACCAGTCAGTGGTAGTTTTTATGAGGCTGATGATGAACGCCATTGAGTGACTCAAGCTGAGCTGAATGATCTAATTCGGGATTTACATATAACGAAGCAAGACTGTACTGATGTTGATGGTTTCTTTCAAAAATGAACCAGCCATATGACAAAACTTAATGGAGATTATTTATTGATGGCTCTGAGTACAGCTTAAAGACTCTTCTTTTGCATAATGGGAATGAAAAACCATTCATACCAATTACTCATGCCATTAATACAAAGGAAATTTACGAATCAATGGCTGAAATTTTGACATTACTCAAATACAAAAAAATGGAAGATCTGTGTTGACCTTAAGGTGTGTGGTTTAAATTGGGACTAAGGGAAGCGCTTGGTAATAGTGGGAAAATGCATGCTAAGTTATGGGAAAATGTCCGTTAAGTCTATAGGAAATGCATGCCAAATGGTAAAAATGCATGTCAAAAATGGCAAAATGTTTGCTAAATTTGGGCAAATTTATAAGAAAATGCATGCTAAAAATGGGAATTTTTCTGCTAAAAATGAGAAAAAAATTGCTAAATGTAGGGAAATTGCATGCTGAATTAAGAAAAATTATTTTCAAAGCTGCAAATAAAAAAAATATTTCGAAAAAACAAAAACATGCACATTACATGCATTTTTACTATTTAGCATGCATTTCCTATAGACCTAACAGTCATTTTCCCATAATTTAGCATGCATTTTCCCATTTCTGTGCAGCAAAACCAATTCTCTTATTTAAATTCCTTTGTATATATAGTATAGACCACCGTAAATAACTGTAAATTAATCTGTTTCAGGTCATTGGTTTGTTGACTGGTATGCAAGGAGGTTTCACAAAAGAACTGAGTGTTCACCAGGAAAACAAAACATTTGAAATAAGCCATAAATTGATCTAAATGACGTTCTTCTTCGTCCGCTGCACATAAAATTGGGCCTTTTTAAGAACTTTGTCAAGGCTTTGGACAAAGAAGGTGCAACATTTAAATATTTGTTAGCGGATTTTCCTATAATTTTATATGCTAAAATCAAAGAAGGCATATTTGTTGGCCATCAGATTAGGCAGCTATTGAATGATGACAATTTTTTACAATGTTTGTTGGAGAAAGAATATCCAGCCTGGCAATCTTTCAAGAGCATCGTGGACAGTTTTCTTGAAAACAATAAGAGTGAAAACTACAGAAAAATTGTTGCTGAATTTTTTAAAAATTACCACGAATTATGTACACGAATGTCACTCAAAATGCATTTTTTCATTCGCATTTAGATGTTCTTCCACAAAATCTAGGTGCGGTGAGCGACAAACAAGGGGTGCATGCTCACCAAGATTTAGTGAAAATTTAAAGAAATTATCAAGGATTTTGGGACTATTACTGGACTCTAATACGTGAAATCGAACAAACGAAATACAAACAACGTTCAAATAACGCCATTCACTTTTGAAAATATATTGGTTTTTAAATAAACTAATGATTTATTCTGTAAAAAACGAATAAAAATATTTTTTAATATCTCGAAAACCTGACGTGATAGAAAAAAACCAATTACAGATTCGAATTCAGCCCACCAAATTACCCTAGGAATGATATTTGGTTGCTCCAGTCCAAAATCTTGTTGGCTAGTGTAATAGATGACTTCACACAAATTTGCAAAGCTCTGCCTGTCATAGCACACAATATATATTATATCAAAAATTCACTTTGTATGCGATGTGCCACGCCCATTAGTCCGATCCCAGCCTTTTATTGTCCGACTACTCACATTAATAATGGATAACCTCAGACAAATGTGCAAAGCGGTGGCTGTCATAGTACGCGAGATTTATGGCATTTAATATTTACTTTGTATGTGAGTTGCCATGCCCACTATCCGATGCCGCCCATTTTCTTCACGTCTACTATCATTAATAATATGTGACTTCACACAAATTTTCAAAGCTCTCCCTGGCATAGTACTTAAAATATGATATTAAAAATTCACTTTGTATCGGGCGTGCCACGCCCATTGGTACGATCCCATCCTTTTTCTGTTTAAATATTTACATTCATAATGGATAACCTCAGACACAAGTGCAAAGCTGTTGCTGTCACAGTATTCGAGATTTTATATTTACTTTGTATGTGAAGTGCCACGCCCAATTATCCGATCCCGCCCATTTTCTTCATGCCTACTAACATTAATATTGTGTGACTTCACACAAATTTTCAAAGCTCTCCCTGGCATAGTACTTAATACTAGCAGATACCAGCCCTCGAAATTCGAGTGCAAATTCTAGAAAATTTTATTTTTTCATTAAATAAATAAAGACCCTAAAGGTATGCTAATCAAATATAGCCAATTCACAAATCAACACAAAAAAACAAACTCATTTTTATTATAAACACATTAACAAATTTCATAAACACATACATAACATTGTATAATTTTATGTATGTGTTAGTAGCAACTTTAAATGTAATTTTCTCAAAATAAAGAAAAATATTTAAAAATCTGCAAATCTGCAAAACGGCTATGAATAAATACCTTTCAATAATATACGTTTGGTCAAAATCGGGATAGATCGGTAGAACAAAACATTGGTCACAAGAAATCGCCTAGCCTATTAATAATATAGATATGATATATTATAGATATGATCCCATCCTTTTTCTGTTTGACTACTTACATTAATAATGGATAACCTCAGCTGTTGCTGTCACAGTATTCGAGATTTTATATTTAATTTGTATGTGAGGTACCGCGGCCGTTCATCGGATCCCGCCCATATTCAGCATAGCTACTTAAATTAATAATATGTGACCTACCACAAATTTGCAAAGCACTGCCTATCATAGTACTCAGTATATATGATATTAAAAATTCACTTTGTATTAGAGGTGCCACGGCGCACGGTGGTTAGGCTTTATACATTTCTTGGCAAAAAGTAGAAGGAGTCCTCCTAGAATAATGAAACTTGGCACCGAGTCTTTTTTTGCCATAGTTAAGAAAAGTATAAAGTTTCATTAAAATCGACCACGCCCATCACCTACCGCCCATACAACCGAAAACAAAAATATTTGAAAAAAATTGTAATAACCGTATTAAACAAACGATAAAATGAGCATAATTTATAAAAATAACACACAATTCAAAGTTTTATGCATTACAGATCATATCTTTAACAATATCACCTAACCCCAGATGTTGTTTATTTGGTTGACGTCTTACATGACTTAAGTATGGTTCAGATGATACAAGCAGACGGTGAAAAACATCAGTATTTGTAGAAGTTCTGTTGAAATTTCTAGAGAACATGCTTCTTCAGCTTCTTCAGATAAAATTCCAATTTGAAGTACAGCTGCATCCATAATTTCCTTCCCATGCATGACAGGCATGAAATACCAGTTGTATTCCGTAACAAAAAATTCTGCTGTTTCCCTTGCAAATTGTTGAAATCTTGTTGTATCAATTTTTTGGCCACATGTAATCATTTGCAGTATTAAGCGAAAACGGTCTATTAATTCTTCTTTAACTCCTGTAATATCAGCTACCAATGAGGGATGAGAAAAAAAATCGCCTAGAGGTGTTGCCATCATTTGAAGTGCCAGTTCCTAGTTACACAAAATTCACTCGTAAGCCCATTTTATCTTTAAATGCAGCCTGAATATTTTGCTTGTTTTCAAGTTTAAGCGCTTTATGTTCAGCAGCAAGCGCGGACCACTTTTGAAACGGCTTATTATAGGCTATATGCAAAATACACTCCATAAATTCGGGCCTGTAAAGATGAAATACCCAATTTGCAGGCCTCTGGTCAATTGATTTTTGTAAAACAATTTTAAATTATTCATTTCAGAGGGTTTCGGCTTACATATATAAAAAATGGCTGATGAAGACGTATTTGTTACTATTTGAGCAGTTTTGCCATCAATCATTGTAAACAATAAATTGTGTTGAACGCTAAACTTTTGGTCGCGTATTATGATGTCTGTATTGTGTAGCATCGAAATTTCGGAGTTAATTTTGTTGACCACTGCTATAACCTTTTTCTAGTTTCCTTAGTGAACTCAAATGAAATTGGGCGGCAATATCGTGTTGAGGAAGGACTTCTGTTACTCCAACATTCCTCGCCAGAACATAAATTCAGATTCAAATTCCTCTACTTCGATTTCTTCTTTAGTTATTACTGAATTTTTCAATTTTATGAAATTAGTCAACAAATCAGTTCTTCAGCTAAAGCGCTAAAGCGCGGAAAATAAACTCATTTTAATTAAATTTATAAATTGCAAGTTCAAAATCTTCTTCTTCTTGTTTTTTGCTTTGATTTGGTACTCATACTTATTTTATTCGCTCTTTTCTTTAATTAGTTAGTTGTTGCTATTATAATTCGGCTTAAAGAATAAGTATACCTAAAAGGATATTATTGAATTTTTTTCAAATTTAGATTGCAATTATCCTGGACTTTTTTTAAAAAATTGATGATCTCTAAAAAGTGTCAATTTATGCCGAGGATTTTTTTTCATAATATCTTAGAATAAACTCTAGACTTCAATTTTTCCCAATTAGAAAATAACACATCATAACAAAAATTTGTTCTTTCCCAACAAATTTTACCATATGGTGTTTTTCATAGGGTCATTTGAACTTCCGCCTAACTTTTAAACTATATATTGTATCTAACTAATTCTTTCTATCTATCTATGACTAAATGTTATATCTCACTAAAAAAAAAAAAACATTTGAGTAGTAGGAGTGATTTTGTTCTCCATTAATGCAATACTGAATTTAATGAAAATCTTAGTCAATTATTGCTAGATAATCTTTATGCGATTTTCTACGGGTTTTCCTAGTAAAAATATTAACTTTTGAAAAAAATAATTATGCATTTCTCTTATTTAGACAATATTCTACAAAACTGCATCATTAATTTATTGAAATCAGGTGGTCGAAAAATTGACTTTTTACCACCAAATAACCACTGTGCGCCGTCTCCAGGTGTGTGATGGTCTTCCAATACGACGGGATCCTGCGGGTTCCAGTCTATGGCTTCTTTAGCAATGTTTTTGTCGTTGTCCAATCCAATTCCATTTGCGTTTGCGGATTTCAATTTTGACAGGCTGTTGCCCAGTTTCTGACCAGAGATAATTATTTGAATATGTGAAGAATCTTTCTCAGGCATTTATTTACAAAAACTTGCATGGAATGTATGTCACGCGGTGCTGCATTCCACGTCTTGCATCCATACCACAGTGTGGATTTGACATCCGAATTAATTATCTTTAGCTTCGTCCCTCTTGATATATATGACGAGTTCCATTCTGATTTGTAGTTACAGAATGCTTGCGGGCTTTGTTCACGCGGCTGGAGATGTCAGCTTTGGAACCTCCACTTTTATCCAATATGCTTCCCAGATATTATTAGTAATTGTTCTTGTTGTTACGGTTTCGGTAATGAGGGATTATTTTAGACAATTGGCTTATTGGGCCAAAGAGTCCGATCCTAGTGTTGGGACTGCCAACATCGCCAACAGGCGTGCAGTGATTGCGCAGGGATTTAGTCCATGCGGCTAATAGGGTTATACCACCCATAATCGGTTGTGATATTGGTTTTGTTGGTTGGCGCCAATTGCTGGCCACTAAGTGACAAGGGTTACGGGCAAACGGCATATAGTGGGAGTTCGAAACACAATCCGCAATGCTCCTCTTGTAATCGCTGACTGTCCGCGACTGTCATCGGCAGCTATTACAGATATCTGTGGAACGTACCACTATCCGCAACCTGTGGCGCGTCCGGTAGCACTCAGCTATTCGTCCCGTAAGCAGACAATATATCATACGTATATTATACGCATTATGTTATCCGCAAGGACGGAAAATTAAAATCATGTTTCAAAAAAAAATTCCTGGTATGGTAAGCCACGTACAGTCACAACTGGCTTATTAAATACCGAAACTTATATAAGGGAGTGTTTTTAAAATAGACTTCTTCCTTTCATAAACCATCATATTATGCACACATATTTTTGACCCGATTTGGCATTCATCACAACAGTAAGAAAGCTATTCAGTGGTACAAGAACAATAACGTGATTTTTAAACCAATGGAGGCAAATACTCCAAACTATCGGAGCTTATGCCAGCAGATAGATATTGGCTCTTGCTAACAGGGATTTGAAGAGCCAAAAAAGGTGTCCCAAAATATGGAAAATTTTAATCGGAGAGTGACTACTAACTCCAAAAAAGTGTAAGAAACCAGTACAAGATCCCTAGTGGAAGGATTTCCTTAAGTTCATACGTATTGCTTGGAACGAAAAAAATATTTTTGAAGGCTTTAATAACCTTCGTTAAAATAAAACAAACTTTATGTTCAATGGTTTCCGTATTATTACAATTTTTGTGTGTTAAAATTTTTTCGATCCCACTCCTAAATCAATTTTTTAAACATCGGTGCAATTTCAATAACTCCGCTAACACGGGTTTTTTCTTAAAGATTGATCATGAGTAAACAACCGTTATTCTCACAAATACACACTAGAATACGGTACTATATGTAACTGTATCGCATAGTTATAGCAAAATAGTAAGCACACATTTATTTTTTTTGCGAATGAAAAGTAAGATTTTATGGCGCTATTTTTTTTTTTTTTTTTCTTTGACTAGTACTGTATATATATGTATTTTTAGATATATGTATGTATTTGGAAACGCGCACGGTTGTAAATATGGTCTTGTAAAATATATGTTTGTGTGTATGTAGGAGTACATGTTTCACAGATATTTTTTCTTAATGGGTTTAGACGTTCTATAGTTCAAAGCTGTAGAAACAGAATTATGTTAGAATGTTGGGGGGAGAGGGAGACAGGAAGAGGTCGAGATCTGACAGCAATAGGCATAAATATATCCTGTAGCTTTTCGCTACAGATTTACACTGCTTTAGCTTAAATAAACTTGTATGGTTATAAACAACAATGAAGGCTAAAACCGTAAACAATTCTGTTGTATACATTACTATTACTATCGTATACATATGCGTGGATGATTTGAAAATTACTGGCATAAGCAACGTAGTCTCTGCCTGAGTAAAAACTCTTAATAAAAATTAATATAATTGGAGGTAATACATACAAAATTCGGATATAAAGACAATGCTTGTGAAAAGTTTAAGAAACCTATAAATAAAAAGATAAAACATCTAAAAAAAAAACAAGTAAGAAAATTATAGTCGATCCAGACCGATTATACAATAACCTATACCATGGTTTAGATACCCTATCTCTTCGGTCCAACTAAGTGAATACAGAAAATAAGCATAAACCAAATTTGAGTGGGAATGTTATTAATTTTTTTGGCTGCAGATACGAAAAAGTTCATATCGGATGCTATATTTATATGGGGCCTAGGTCGAAAAATGGACCGATACTGACCGTATTTGGTAAAGTCACTTATATTTTGGAAAAATATATACAAACCAAATTTTAAAAAAAATCTGTCCTATATTTTTGTCGGGAAGCAGCTTTATAAGGGGCTATGACAAAGAATTGCCATATGGGTTTTTATTTTTGAACAGCTGATAAATGGGTATAATAAACACACACATACCCAATTTGACCGAGATCTATATGATAATTTCGATCTTATGGCAATTTAAGTCGATTTCATAGGGGTCATTTGTATGGGGACTAGCTCTGAACATGGACCGAATTTCACCAATATCAATAGCGTTTATCCTGTAGCCGAGAAAGGCTTATATACCAAACTTCATCAAAATATATTCAAATTTGCGACCCGCAGTTTGATTACAAGATTTACATGGTTACACAGACGGACAGACGGAAAAAAATTTTTCATATAAAAATTAACAACTTACTTTTACGATTTCGGGGATGTGTTATGGTCAATCACACTAACGTTTAGATAATAAATCACACTAATTCTTCTTTCAATATTCGAATAGAGTATGAATTCAAAATATACTTCACAGGCATCTGGGGTAAAAAGCTGGTATTCTAAAATAATTTTCATATCAAAATCTACCACTTAAAAACCTAACTATTTCGGGGAATGTTTTTTTATCAATCACTACAATCTAAAATATAAATGAGCTATGTATGCATTAAAAATAAAGTTTTTAGCAATAATGGATTAAAAATTTGGTACCATTAAAATTTTTTCATACCAAGGTGTACCAATGATCGACATTTTGATTAGAAAATGTCCCTTGGATTTTGTATTTCTGTAGAATTAAACTAATTTTTTTTTAACTGGATTGTGTTTATATAAAAAATATATTTCACAGGCATCAGCCTTGCAAACTTTTAAAAATATTTTCAATCAAATTGTACTTTTGCCATTTGGGGGAATGTTTTTCTCAATCAAACAAATATTAATACAAACGAGTACGAAAATTATAGTCGGTCTAGACCGACGATACGATACCCTATACCATGGTTAAGAGACACTATCTTTCCAGTCCAACCTATTGGATATAAAAAAAAAAATATAAACTAAATTTGAGTGGCATTGTTATTAATTTTTTTGGCTGCAGATATGAAAAAGTTCATATCGGGTGCTATATTTATACGGGGACTACGACCGATCCTGACCATATTTGGTAAAGTAACTTATATTTAAAAAAAAATATATACAAACCGAATTTGAGAAAAATCTGTGCAATGTTTTTATTTTCTGATAGATTTAAGTGAAGATCGGGAAGCAGCTCTATATGGGGCACATGACTAAGAATTGTCCTATTGGGATTATTTTTGGACTACTGATTAATGGATGTAATAAACACATACAAACCCAATTTGACTGAAATCAATATGATAATTTGGATCTTATGGCAATTTATGTCGATTTCATAGTAGTTATTTGTATGGGGACTAGGTCTGAACATTGACCGATTTTCACCAATTTCAATAGCGTTAATCCTGTGGCTGGTAAAAGCTTATACACCAAAATATATTCATATTTGCGACCTGTAGTTTGATTACAAAGTTTACATGGACACACAGACGAACGGACGGACGGGCATCGCTAAAACGACTCAGAAAGTGATTCTCAGTCGATCGGTATAATAAAAGATGGGTCTAGGTCAAATATTTCTGGTAGTTACAAATAGCAGCACAAAGTCATTATACCTAAACCAAATACTTAGTGGTATAGGGTATAACAAGTAAAAGTGTTAAATTCTGATGTGCGGAAACTTCGATACCCTCCACCCGTTGTATAAAAATAACACTTTAAGACAAAAATGGCTTGATTTCATTTTATAATAGCCAGAACAATTATTAAGATAATTAACAAAAATTTTAGGTATTTTGGTGCTTCTTTTAATTGAAAGCAATTATTGAATACAGTCAGCATTAATGCAAATACATACATAGTATGCAAAACCCGTATTCATACACCCAAGAAAAAATTGAAAAACCGTTATTTAATCAAAAACAAAAAAAAATCGGAATCAACTGTTATTATTTATTTTACTTATAAAATAAAAAACAAAACTTCAAATTTGTTTTTACCTGGCTCATATATTCAACGTTAGGTGGCGTATTGTTATTATTTAGTTTAACAAAATCCGTATTCGTACAGGTGCCAAGGCTCAATATTCAATATATATGTAACGGTTGTTCATTATTTTCTTTTGAACTTCTTCCTTCACGTTTTAAGCTTAATTGAATTTCAGCTGTATAATTTTCAAAATTTTGCGATAGGTCGAAAATCAACAGATTTATCAAATGATATAAGAAAAATTATACTTAATTTTCATATTGAAGGGAAATCGTTGCGCGAAATCGCAATTCATCTACCATACAATGTATAGTGTCGAAGTATAAAAAGACGGGACAATTAAATAAAGCTAAGCGAAATTTAAACCGGGCGGAATTAACAAGAAGACATCAGTCATTCTTAGTTCTTCAAATTCGAAGAGATCCTACTGTTGGTGGTGTGGAACTGGCTGCTAATCTGGAGCAGGACTTTGGAATACGCGTTATACCATAGACTGTGAGAAATTTCCTCAAGAAAACTGGTAAAAGTCGGTATGCTGTTAGAAAACCATTTATCAGCAAAAAATTGAATTTGCAAAAAAAAAATTCAAAATAAAGACACTGACATCTGGAAAAGGGTTATTTTCTCAGACGAATGCAAATTCAACATTAAAACATCTGATGAACATGTGAAAATTTGGCGTGACCAAAGCACGAGCCTATGCAGGCATAACCTTCTCCCTACATTTATACACGGTGGAGGCTCTTTGATGGTGTGTAGGAAATCTTCATTTTATAAATGGAATAATGACTTCGAAGGATTATATCAACATTTTAAATAGTAATTTAAAGCAAAGGGCAGCAAAATTGGGATATCCTCGGGATTTCATATGCCAACAGGACAATGATCCCAAGCACAACAAACCCTAGGCTATTAAAATAAAATATAACATTTAAAAGTAGAAAACTGATAAGTTTTCGATACAAAGTATTTAGAGAGATTACATTTACAGAATATTTTACAAAAATCTCATTTCTCTCGAAATTCGCAAAAATAAAATGCTGGTGAAAAAATTCTGGCACAGGGATTTACTTAAAAATTAATGTATAAAAAATAAGAAATGAAAAATAAAAAATTAAATATGAAAAATAAAAAATGAAAAAGGAAAAATAAGAAATGAAAAATAAAAAATGAGAAATGAGAAATAAAAATCAAAAATAAAAATAAAAAATGAAAAATAAAAAACTCAAAATGATAAAGGAAAACTACAAAATGAAAAATAAAAATTGAAAAATTAAAAAATTAAAATAAAAAATTAAAAAATGAGAAATGAAAAATAAAAAATGGAAAATGAAAGACGAAAAATTAAAAATATAAAATATAAAACGAAAAATTAAAAATTAACCGGTTGAAATAAAAAATAATAATAATAATTTTTATATTAGCAGATCTCATGCAGTTGATTGCTACAAGTGATACATAGATAACGCTTTCTGTTTAATTTTAAAAAAGTGCCATAAAAAAAAAATTTTATTTACTAGATGTTTACACATCTCCCCTGTGATTAGACGCACATAATTTTTTCAAGGGGAAATTAACCCATTAATAATTATATTTTCACATTATAAATTTTTTTTTTTTTTTTTTTTTGAACAAAATAGCGCGACTTTTTTTAAAGAATTCTGTTATTCTATTCTATTACACTAGTCAACAGTCAAAATGTACTCGGGATGCGATAATTTTTTCTGTGTAGATAACCTTGACATGAGCTCGAAAAACGCAATAAAAAATTTTTTTTTCGTTTGGTTTTTTTTTTTTTTTTTTTTTTTTAAATTTTAAAAATTTTTTTTTGGTTAATTTGTTTCGTCCGGCATAACTCGGGAACCACTAGCCCGATTTAATTGAATTAAATTGTAAAAAATTTAAAATTACAATTCCCTTAATCTGTTTATATATTGTTTTCCTATACAAGCAACAGTTTCCAAGTTAAAAATGAATATATAAAGGAAAAAACTTATTTTTGCCTAAAAATTTAAATTTTTTTTTTTTTAAAAATCCATAAAAAATCCCAAATGAAAAAAAATTTCAAATCTTATTACTTTTACGTAAAGATACATAACCTATGAGCAAAATAAGAGAAAGATCATGAAAATCGATGCACGCGTTTCGCTTTTATTCGCAATTGAGTAAAGGTATGAATTTAAAAAATTTGCTCGACATATGCACAACTTTGTCTATGGTAAGGTTTTTTCTTTTTTTTTATGATTCTCAGAATTAACAAAACGGAATAAACAAAGGGTTATTTAATTTTTATGATTGCGTAAGCAAAGTAATAAACGGTAATAAATGTGCGTGAACAATTAAAAGGAAAAAAGGAAAGGGGACTTTTTTACTTATTTGGGTTTTCCGGTGACTACCTGTATGATTTTTTTACATAAATGCAACCCACATTTATTCGGAAAATTTAAGACTCACACATGGTGAAACAGGTATGTAGCCACCGTAAAAAAATATACACCCATTTATAAGTACCTGTCAGTAAAATACTAAACAATACACAGTACAAATAGGTCTTCATTGATCGATTTTACTCATTCAACAAGTGTCGACGAACGCGATAGTTAAAATGAGCAAACGTTCGCGAGTATTTGAATGCAATACCAATCCAAGTAATTTTTGTTACATGTGCGGAGAATACGTTTGTGGAAAAAACAAGCGTTATTTTTCACCTAAATTGAGAGATTCATTTGAAGAGAGCTTCAATTTAAAGGTCTCAAACATAGATGAGCGGTGGACACCAAGTGCTCTATGTCCAAGGTGCTACGTACAGCTAAGTGACTCAAGGTAAGTGTAGATTACGAAATTCAAGAACATATATAACTTATTATTGCAATTCTTTCAGACGACAGCCGAGAATCATCATGCCAATGCTTTGGAGAGCTCCGCTTTGCCATGCAACAGATTGCTACTTCTGTCTTAGCAAAAAAACAGGCGTGGGAAAAAATATACGATGGACTTACGCTGCTGTTTCAACAGTGAATTTTCCAGTGCCATTTTCCAAAGAACCAGTGGACCCGCAACCGCCCGTTTCAAGATGGGCATCTAATAATGAGGCGATACATCCATCATCAGATCCGGAGACAGTAGGAACCACATCAGAATGCGAGTCAACATATACATTGCATGGAGGTCAACGCTTATGTTCCCAAGCAGAACTGAACGATTGGGTTAGAGAATTGAAACTCTCCAAGGAAGATGCAGAGTTGCATGCATCGCGCATGAAACAGTTCGGTTTCTTGGCTCCTGGTGTGGTGACAACAATCTACAGGAAGCGTCATGAACCATACGCAAGGTACTACACAAAAAAAGACAACATCTGTTTTTGTAAGGACATTCCCGGATTATTTGGTGAACTCGGGTACTCTTACGATCCAGGAGAGTGGCGTCTTTTCATCGACAGCAACAAGCAGAGCCTTAAAGCAATTTTACTGCACAACGGCAACAAGAAACCTTCGATTCCAATTGCTCATGCCGTTGACACCAAGGAAACATACGAAGTCATGGACAATCTACTAAAGTGCCTTAACTATGAGAAACACGATTGGAAAGTTTGTGCCGACCTTAAGGTTATCGGTATCCTTTGTGGATTACAAGGTGGATTCACAAAGTACTGTTGTTTTCTCTGCCTTTGGGACAGCCGCGATCGTCAACATCATTACACCAGGAGGAGTTGGACAGAAAGAGTTAACTTCATCCCCGGCAGCGACAACGTGAAATATACACCACTCATAAAAAAGGAAAATGTTTTTCTCCCACCTCTTCACATAAAGCTCGGACTCATAAAAAACTTCGTGAAAGCTATCAACAAAGATGGCGAAGCGTTCGCCTATTTAAAAACCATTTTTCCTCACCTTTCATCGGCAAAGATTAAGGAAGGCGTTTTCGACGGTCCGCAAATTAAAAAGTTGTTGCAAGACCAACAGTTTGAACACATTTTATCACCAAATGAAGCTGCAGCTTGGAACTCATTTCGGCAAATTGTTTCCGGATTTCTTGGAAACAACAAAAGCTCAAATTACAGAGAGATCGTCGAACAACTACTCCAAAATTATAAAAAAATTGGAGCAAATATGTCGCTTAAGATACATTTTCTACACTCGCACTTGGACTTCTTTCCGGACAACCTGGGCGATGTGAGTGACGAGCATGGTGAGCGTTTTCATCAGCAAATGAAAGAAATTGAGCACCGATACCAAGGATTTTGGAACGAAGCTATGATGGGGGACTATATCTGGTTCCTAATAAGAGAAACAGACCCACAACAATATAAAAGAAAGACAAAAGCACATAATTATTTTTAATTTGAAGGTTTTTATTTTTGTGTTTAGATATTTTTTTTTAAAACTTTTTTTATAATTAATTAATGTTGATATCCTTAGGATAATTTCTTGTACATATATCGAATTGTTTTTTAATTTAAAGTCATATATTTTTGTCACCCAACAAATTTTAATTTTTTTTGTAATAAAAAAGAAAAAACCTTACCATAGACAAAGTTGTGCATATGTCGAGCAAATTTTTTAAATTCATACCTTTACTCAATTGCGAATAAAAGCGAAACGCGTGCATCGATTTTCATGATCTTTCTCTTATTTTGCTCATAGGTTATGTATCTTTACGTAAAAGTAATAAGATTTGACATTTTTTTTCATTTGGGATTTTTTATGGATTTTTAAAAAAAAAAAAATTTAAATCTTTAGGCAAAAATAAGTTTTTTCCTTTATATATTCATTTTTAACTTGGAAACTGTTGCTTGTATAGGAAAACAATATATAAACAGATTAAGGGAATTGTAATTTTAAATTTTTTACAATTTAATTCAATTAAATCGGGCTAGTGGTTCCCGAGTTATGCTGGACGAAACAAATTAACCAAAAAAAAATTTTTAAAATTTAAAAAAAAAAAAAAAAAAAAAAAACCAAACGAAAAAAAAATTTTTTATTGCGTTTTTCGAGCTCATGTCAAGGTTATCTACACAGAAAAAATTATCGCATCCGGAGTACATGAAATTTTTTTCATTTTGTTGAGTAGTGTTATTTAAAGAATTCGATTCAAAAAAAAAATTTATTTTTAATATTTTTTTATTTTTTTTTTTTTTTCAATGATATAATAAATGTTAATTATAGAAAAAAAATTTTTTTGAAAAAAAAGACCCGTGGGATTTGAAACAAGTGCGACTTTGTGGTCAAATGAAGAGATTTGTAGAAAATTCTTTGGTTTGTTATAAGAATAAGAAAAAAACGTTTGCATAGTGCACAACCATACATATGAAATTTCATATAAGAAAAATTACTCCAGATAGTAGAATCATACAAAAAACAACATCCTTCCTGTACAAAATCAAGTTTTATTTAACAATATTGAGTTGTAGCTCAAAAATTCTCTTATTTTATTTGGAAATATATAGATAGTTTTTAAAAACAATATAATTTTATTATAAAATTGGTTAAAAGTTGTTTAAATTTATATTTGCGAGCAATTAATATTCGCAGACAATTGCACCAGAGATATATCAGAATGGATAATTATAATTCCAGGAGCACTGAAGGGTTAAATAAAAAGAACAATTAACCGAATTATATTTCTTACATTCTAAAAAGTGGTTTCATCGAGTTTAGTAGAAAAACTCGTTTTCGGTAATCTTTATTTAGATATATCTTAAAAACAAAAGCTGGCATTGGCAAATAATGGGTTAACGTTCTCGGATTTATCCCAATTTTTAGGACCGGAAGATACGCATATTTGTTTATATTATTTTAATTAACGCTTTTAAAAATTCAGCAGTATTTGCAAAATAATAAATTGTGTTTTATTAGCTTGGGGTCATATCTGACCCCAATTCCAAAAAGGTTAATGGGGTCATATTACTTTTTTCCGAATCCCTAAGCTATTAAGATAAAATATAGATTTTAAAAGTAGAGAACTGATTAATTTTTATATAAGGAATTTAGAAAGATTACAGAATATCTCATAAAAATCGAATTTTTCTCGAAATCCGCAAAAATTAAAAACATTTCAAAAAAATTCTGGCAGAGGGATTTACCTAAAAATTCACACAGTTAATCTCTGACATGAACCAAATAAAGCCTTGAAGTGGCAGGTTCATTTTTTTAAATTTTGTTTAAGAAAATTTTTTAAAACTTGAAAAAGGTGTTTTCAGAATTTTATCAAAAAAATTTCCCATTCTCGGTCTCAATGCGCCACAGGTTAACAACGTGGTAATCAAACAGTGCTTCATAACTGATAACTTATTAGTAAAGAACAAAAAAGAATTATGGCTTTAATCAATTTCTCAATGTTGAAAAAATGCTATCAAATTTCATGACCTAGTTTTTTTGGCACAGAAGTGGTTTGGGGCATTTGCTATTTCATGGCGAATTTTTATGGCATTTTGAAAAAACAATTTAATACTGATCCCGATTCTTACAACAACTTGTCGGAAAAATTAAACTATATAACAAAAAAAATCTAAAAAAAGTCATATTTTTCCCACATAAACACACTTGAAATTTTCAATCGATTTCCGGCACGACTTTTGTTTATCCGATTGTTCCCAAACTTCACATTTATTAGTTTCATATTGAAAGGTAACAAACTGGACTCCGCCTATCCCCAAAATCGCATTTTCATTTTTAAAGACCACTCTAGGCTGCATGCATGGATTGTGGAGGTCTACATGATTTTTCAGTAAGCCAAATGAACGAAATATCCACTAATGGTTCCTCAATTTATATATGCTTTCATTAAGGGGTTCTTAGCCAGTGAAGCCTACCTCCCCATGGGAGTTGTGAAGCTGTCTTCAGGGAGGTACGAGTATAACGTATTATCAGCAAAAAATAATAAGTATATTACGAAACAAGTAAGAAAATTATAGTCGGTCTAGACCGACTGTACGATACCCTATACCATGCGTTTAGAAACCCTATCTCTTAGGCCCAACTAACTGGACATTGAAAATAAGCAAAAACCAAATTTGAGTGGGATTTTTATTAATTTTTTTGGCTGCAGATATGAAAAAGTTCATATCGGATGCTATATCTATAAAGGGACTAGGTCCAAAAATGGACCGATCCTGATCATGTTTGGTAAAGTCTTGTATTTTGCAAAAATATGTACAAACAAAATTTGAGAAGAATCAGTGCAATATTTTTGTTTTTTAATAGATTTAAGTGAAGATCGGGAACCAGCTCTATATGGGGTCAAAGGGATCATTTTTGGACTACTCATTAGTGGATGTAATGAACGCATACAAACCCAATTTGAGTAAGATCTATATGACAATTTGGATCTTATAGCAATTTATGTCGATTTCATATGGGTAATTTGTATGGGGGCTAGGTCTGAACATTGACCGATTCTCACCAATTTCAATAGCGTTCATCCCATGGCCGATAAAAGCTTATATACCAAATTTCGTCAAAATATATTCATATTTGCGACCTGCAGTTTGATTACAAGCTTTACATGGACACACAGACGGACGGACGGACGGACGGACATTGTTAAATCAACTCAGAAAGTGATTCTGATTCGATCGGTATAATTAAAGATGGGTCTAGGTCAAATATTTTTGGTTGTTACAAACAGCAGCACAAAGTCATTATACCCAAACCACATAGTGGTATAGGGTATAAAAAATAAGTATGAAAACTTAGAACATTCCTACTTTTTATTTTTAAACCTAGTGGGCTGAAAAAATTTTAACTCTATCAATATATTTAAACTAAATTGTTGTAAATTTAAATTTTCATAAGCTTTTAAAAAGTGCAAAATGTCTTTATTATTTATTCAAATAAATACGACGTTAAATTACATTTTTGTAATCCTATTTAGTAGGCTTTGAAAATTCAAAATAAACTGTTCAGTATATTCAAATAAAGTCGTTGCTAAGTTTGATTTTCTTTGAAAAGTGCAAAATATATTGATAATTACTTATATATACTTTATTCAAATATAATCCTTTTTAAATTTGATTTTTTTTTTAATCTAGTTGGCTTGAAAAATACATAATAAAAAAAGTGTTGTATTCATAACACGTGTAGTTTAGTTTTTTAGCTTTATTGGAAATAAGTTGTGCGTTGATTACATCAAACAATTTTATTAAAAATTTAAGTTAAAATGTCCAAAAAAAAAAAAAAAAATCGCAAATATAGTGAAGAATATGCAATATTTGTGTTTACGGGATAAAACTGAAATAGCCAAATGCTTTTTGTACTCAATAATTTAATGTAACGATAATATGAGACTTACAAAACTCTAAGAACATTTCACAATAGTGCATCTAAATAATAGTGAAGGTTCGATTGATCGTAGTTTCAAGCTTTAGGAACTCTACCCAGGTATTTTCTCAAAAGCCATTTGTTGAAGCAAGATATAACGTGGTATATCAAATTGTAAAAAATAAAAAGTCTCATACTTTGTTAAAACACTATTCCAGCATTGTGTCCTTGAAAAAGTTGGAGATATTCTCGGAAAGCAACAGAAGGACCAGATCACTAAACTACCACTTTAAATCGACATAATAAGAAAACGCGTCGTTGAAATGTTATCGGATATTTTGTAGCAGCTCATCGAAGGAAAAAAAAAACACCTATCCACCCTTAATAAAAAAAGTCTTCAAACTCTCGGTCTCACCCCCTAGAAATATGTGAATAGCAAAAAAACTGAGAAAAACAAAGTTTTTGGTTCAATAAAAAAAAAAAATTACAGGTGCCTTAACGCGACTGAAAATTCCAAGTATTTACGGAAATTTCGTTCTATAGATTAATTTTTTCGACAAGTTGTTATATGAATAGATTCCAGTACTAAATTATCTCTTTACAAAGCTATATATTTCCACAATCGTATAAAAACTCGCCAAGAAATAACAAATGGCCCAGACCACTATTGTGCCAAAAAACTCTTGGTCATGAAATGTGATGAACATTTTTTCACCTTTAATAAATTGATTAAAGCCATAATTTATTTTTTTTTGTCTCTATACCTATATGTACTCAGATATGAAGTATTGTTATATTACCACGTCGTTAACCTATTGCGAAATGAGACCAGAGATGGTGTAACGAGTGTTTTGTCTTGCGGCTGGGGTAGCTAGTCGCGTCCAGGGTCTATTCAAGGACCCTCAAAACCTTAAATAATAAAACAGTTGTTTTTCCTTCTCTAGGATTGAATATAACAAACTAAATTTTATTGTGAAATTGATAGATGTATATATATATATCGTAAATAATGACACACTGGCGAATGGCTCTTCGTCTCTTATTCGGACCCGCTAGGCTTCTTATCGGTGGTCGAAATGGTTGTTTATCCGTAGATCGACAATTTCGGCTGTAGTTGATTGTATCGGTAAGTCGGCTGCGTAATCGGCGGCAATCGGTTGTGTTGGTGAATTGATCACTTAATCGGCAGCCGTCGGTTGTATCGGTAGATCGGTTACTTAGCTGGTAGCAAGCGGTTGTAGTGGTGATTCGGTTATTTAATCAGCACAGATCGGCTGCATCGGTAGGTCGACTACTTAATCGGTGGTAGTCGGTTGTATTGCTAATTCGGTTATTCAATCGGTAGCAATCGGTTGTATGGGTAGCTTGGTATTTCACTCGGTAGCCGTCGGTTGTATCGGGAGATCGGCTGTTCAATCGGGAGTAATCGGTTATAATGGCAGCTCGGTTGTTGAGTTGTCGGCTTGCTTGGCTGCTCGGTACAGATCGGTTGTGATGGCAACTCGGTTGTTGAATTGTCGGCTGGCGTGGCTGCTCGCTGCAGATCGGTTGTTATGGTAGCTCGGCTGTTGAATTGTCGGCTGGCGTGGCTGCTCGGTGCAGATCGATCGGCTGTTGAATTGTCGACTGGCGTGTCTGCTCGGTGCAGATCGGTTGTAATGGTAGCTCGGCTGTTGGATCGTCGGCTGGCGTGGCTGTTCGGTGCAGGTCGGTTGTTCTGGTAGATCGGCTGTTGAATTGTCGGCTGGCGTGGCTGCTCGGTGCAGATCGATCGGCTGTTGAATTGTCGACTGGCGTGGCTGCTCGGTGCAGATCGGTTGTTATGGTAGCTCGGCTGTTGAATTGTCGGCTGGCGTGGGTGCTCGGTACAGATCGGTTGTGATGGCAGCTCGGTTGTTGAATTGTCGGCTGGCGTGGCTGCCCGCTGCAGATCGGTTGTTATGGTAGCTCGGCTGTTGAATTGTCGGCTGGCGTGGCTGCTCGGTGCAGATCGATCGGCTGTTGAATTGTCGACTGGCGTGGCTGCTCGGTGCAGATCGGTTGTTATGGTAGCTCGGCTGTTGGATCGTCGGCTAGCGTGGCTGTTCGGTGCAGGTCGGTTGTTCTGGTAGATCGGCTGTTGAATTGTCGGCTGGCGTGGCTGCTCCGTGCAGATCGATCGGCTGTTAAATTGTCGACTGGCGTGGCTGTTCGGTGCAGGTCGGTTGTTCTGGTAGATCGGCTGTTGAATTGTCGGCTGGCGTGGCTGCTCGGTGCAGATCGGTTGTTATGGTAGCTCGGCTGTTGAATTGTCGGCTGGCGTGGCTGCTCGGTGCAGATCGGTTGTTATGGTATCTCGGCTGCTTCGCTTAGTTGTCGGCTGACTTGTCTGTTCGGCAGGGGTCGGCTGTAATGGTAACGTAGGTTGATGGCAATCGCCGACCTGGAAGTAGAATAAAAAGAATTAGCGAGAGCAGTCAACCGAAGGTTGCTGGAGTAGCGAGAGCAGTCAACAGAAGTTGCTGGAGTAGCGAGAGCAGTCAACCGAAAGTTGCTGGAGTAGCGAGAGCAGTCAACGAAGGTTGCTGGAGTAGCGAGAGCAGTCAACAGAGGTTGCTGGAGTAGCGGGAGCATTCAACAGAAGTTGCTGGAGTAGCGAGAGCAGTCAACAGAAGTTGCTGGAGTAGCGGGAGCAGTCAACAGAAGTTGCTGGAGTAGCGAGAGCAGTCAACCGAAGGTTGCTGGAGTAAAATTTATTGATGACGACCGAGGTCGATCGTCAGTATAAAGTATGTCCTTGGATATATCTACGTGGTGGCAGACTGTTCCGACACAAGGTTTTGTCATTAACTAGACTCAACCCAGAGTCTCGTCATTAACTCGACTTGACTGCCTTTGCCTATACCAACCTTGTTTACTTATCTAAACTAATATATTGACTGAATGAGAATCAAAAAGATGGTGTTTAAGTGTAATGGTTGGTATAGGTTCAGTTAGTAAATGTGTTGTTAATGTGTATGACGTCATGTACGATTAAGTATGGGTGGTCGTAGTCAGTTAGTGTTATGTATATTATTGAGTTGTTATTGTCTGTGGTTATTAATTATGTACGTTGTATTTTGCGACGTTACAATGGAAAATTTTTTTGATAAAATTTTGAAAACTCCTTTTGAAGTTTTAAAAAATTTTCTTAAATAAAATTTCAAAAAATGGATCTGGGACGTTACGGTTTTGTTAAATATAAATATTGATAAATATTATTTTTTTAAGACGATTTGAAAAATGATCAATGGATTTAGAACCCATATTCATATTTAACTTGGATTGTATGCATGACACTGGCATACTAAAATAGACTTGGATAATAAAGCAATTTCAGCCTTGATACCGTTTGCAACAACATACCCCTGAACTACTTTTTTTTGTCAAAATTTTTTCAACGCCTAAAACACTAATTTAATACCCTCAGCATGCTTATACCGTGTAACAAAAATTAAATTTATTTTACATCCATGAACGATTTTTAACATTTAATAATAACTTTGTCTGGGGTGCCATGCCACTTGTTCCTATCCAGTCCATTGTTTTTCTGACTCATGCAAAGCCGTCTCTGTCATAGTGCTTGAGTTATATGATATTTAGTAATTACTTGGTATGGGAGCTACCCCACCCACTTATTCGTTCCCGCTCATTTCCGGCAGAGCACTAACATTAATAATAGGTGACATCGCACAAATTTTGCATAGTCCTCAGTATATATGATATTAAAAATCTACTTTTTATGAGAGGTGCCAGGCCCACTTAAAATATTTAAAAAAAATTATAACCTATAGCACTTCCCATATCCATAGTAAGACTCTGATTAGTTATGGAGATTACCGCCTACAAACAAACAAACAAACACACATTACCTCTTTATTATATTAAAGTATATCTTTCAATGCTTGTTGATATACAATATTGTTTTTTTTTTTTCAATTAGTGCAAAAACTATAAATTTTTTCGGCATTCCTACTCTGGAGATAGCTACGTATAGCTGCCATGAGAAAAACATACATTTTCAAAATTAAAGGCGATTTTTATAGAATCTTTTTGCGTATGTGGAAGGAACTATAGGCTATATATTTTTTGATAACTTGAGTGGGCGTGGCACCTCCCATATAAATTGTTAGCATCGTTTATATTGAGTACTATGACAGAGACCCTTGTAAATTTGTGATATGACACCTATTATTAATGTTAGTAACCATGCCGAAAATGGCTGGGATCGGATAAGTTGGCACCTCCCATACAAAGTAATTATTCAATATATTACGTCTCGAGCGCAACGACACACTGTGGCTGAAATTATGATTTCATATTAATGCAGCCAAAAAATTTGGCTAAATATTGCTAATTGTGGGCGTGGCATGCTGTCAAACTCAGTTGATTCTTTAATTTCAGAAAAATGTGATTTTTTTTGTTGTTTTATCAAAAATAAATGGTTACTACTCGCAAGTTATCGTCGATAATGACCTGCGGCCTTCTTTACAAGGTTGGTAGGAATGCGGTCTTTAGTTGTTGTAAGTGGCCACAACCCTACCGTTTAATTTTAGGGGTGTTCTGAAATATTTATTAAACTACTATATTTGTGTCAAATTTCAACTTTAGTGGAATAGAACTTCTAGGGAACCAAATGGAACAAGAAACGTTTACCACCCAGAGAAAGACGAAAGTGTCCTCTTTAACTCTATGTATCGTCTGAAAGCCTTATTGGTCATACGATTACCCACCAAAGCGTTTCGCGTTATCTACATTGGTTCCAAAGTTAGCCAATACTCCTATGTGTAGCCCATAGTACAAATGCTCCAATAAAAACTCCTATGTGTTTTTGTACACATAGGATTTTTTGATATAAAATTAAATTGCATGCATTTGCGTTTGATTTTCTGTCAAAAAAAAATTATACGAATTTTCCCAAAAAGTTTTCCATGATAAAGTTGAAGAAAATGAAAAAAGGAGAAAAGGTCAAATAAATACAGGTAAAATTGGAATTCTAAAAATTTTTCGCATCTCTTAAATATTAGCGACTCTTAGATGAATACAGCTATCCAAAATACGATGGAAGGCGAAATTAATCTTAATCTTTATTTGAACGAGGAAACGGGAGTTTTTGAAGCAATTGACAAATGTGAAAATGATTTGGAAGAAAATGTGGAAAAATTGTTAAAGACGGAAAGGAAGAAGAAAAACAAAGAGTTACGTGTTTTGGGGAAAAAATATGGAACAAAAGGAGCTAGAAAGATGAAAGGCAATTGTTGTGCGCATCTCGCTGAGAAGAAAACAGAAAGAAGCTTTCTTTGTGGAGCTATTGATGAAGGTAATCGTAAAGATACTTTCAAATTTGTTTGGAATTTACCCACATGGGTTTGGTTGAATTTCGCAAACAAGCCGTTAGAAGGAGACCAAATTCAAAACACGTAGGGAAAACATCCCATTTTGATTGTTATTTGCCATCTTTAGGGGGAAACAAAATTCGCGTGTGTAAGAAATTCTTTTTGGGAATATTTGATTTAGAAAACCGTACATTCCAATCATGGATAAAATCCGGAGATAAAAAAGGAGCAAATAAGAAAGCCAAACCTCTAAAAACAGAATCTCTTCTCAAGTGGTTGGATCTAATACCGAGAGTTCCGAGCCACTATTGCAGAGCAAGAACTAAGAGAACATACGTAGAAGAGATATTTGGGACCAAAACCGAAATGCACAGATTATATGCGAAAAAAGTTCAGTGAAGTTTTGAAAGAGAAACAAATATCAATATTTAAACCCCGCAAGGACCAGTGTGATGTTTGTGTTGGTTATAATGAAGGTAATATTGATCAAGAGGAGTATGAGATTCATGTTTTAAAAAAAGACGAAGCCAGGGCCGCAAAAAAAAATGGCTGATGACAACATGTCATCTGACATGTTAGTAGTGACCATGGATATGCAAAGTGTTTTATTATGCCCAAAACTACTTGTATCCGAACAGTACTACATGCAAAAATTAGCCATTCATAACTTTACATTTTATGTAAATAACAGTAAAGATGTGTACCAGTACGTATGGCATGAAGGAGAAGGAGGTGTAAATTCAAACAATATTACAACATGTGTTCTTCATTTCTTACAACAATATAGTATTTCGTATAAAAAGGTGGTGCTGATATCTGATGGGTGCACTTATCAAAATAGAAACAAAGTATTGTGCAGTGCTTTAGCTAATTTTTCATCTTCAAGAGACGTAGAAATACAGCAAATAATAGTAGAAAAAGGTCATACGATGATGGAAGTTGATAGTGTGCATTCTACCCTAGAACAACTATTTAGTCCACCAATATACTCCCCTGCTGACTACATAAATCTGATGCGTCATGCAAGACCATCTCAACCATATATAATTAAATATTTGGATTATACATTTTTCGAAGATTATGAATATCTTCCAGACAACTACGGTTCTATTAGGCCAGGACGAAAGACTGGAGTTCCAACAGTCTCTGATATTCGTGCACTACTTTATATAAATAATGCAGTTATGTACAAATTGCTGCATACAGAAGAATGGAAACCTTTACCTCAGCAAAGAAATCAAGAAGTGCAAGCCGACTTGAAAGCCAAATACTCCTATGTGTATTATAATTTAACTATTCTTTTAAAAAATGTCCGAAACAAAAACTCCCATGTGTAGTTTTTCTTTAAATACCTTTACCACTCCAAGGCGCCAAAAGATATCTGAATTTTTTTTTTTGATGTAATGATGACAAATGGGCTTTGAAAAAAACAAAAAAATGTGATATGCTAAAAATTTCGCAAATTGGCAAAATAAATCAGTTTTTATGCTCTCCTGAAAACTAGGTAAAATACACATGGGAGTTTTGGTCGGCGCACAGACGATATACTTTTGCAGCCGTGACAATCCGCGGGAAGAAAACTTTTTCCATTTTAATGAAATTTCGCAAAAAAATTTCAAATTACGGTATTTTAAACAGCTTTCTAAGAATACAATACAAGTATACCCATCGACTCAGAATCAGCTTGTGAGTCGATTTAGCAATGTCCGTCCGTCTGTGTGTCCATGCAAACCTTGTAATCAAACTACAGATCGCAAATATGAATATATTTTGATGAAATTTGGTATATAAGCTGCTACGATGCACGGTATTGAAATTGGTGAAATTCGGTGCATGTTCAGACCTAGTCCCCATACAAATAACCCCTCTCAAATAGACATAAATTGCCATAAGATCCAAATTATCATATAGATCTCAGTCAAATTGGGTTTGTATCTGTTTATTGCATCCACTAATCAGTAGTCCAAAAAAAAATCCTATGGGACAATTCTTAGTCATAGGCCCCATATAGAGCCGCTTCCCGATCTTCATTTAAATGTGTCAAAAAACAACAAATATTGCACATATTTTTCTCAAATTTGGTTTGTATATATTATATAAGTGACTTTACCAAATATGGTCAGAATCGGTCCATTTTTCGACCTAGTCCCCATATAAATATATCATCCGATATGAACTTTTTCATATCTGCAGCCAAAAAAAAATTAATAAAAATGCCACTCAAATTTGGTTTATGCTTTTTTTCTATATCCAGTTAGTTGGACCTAAGAGATAGGGTATCGTATAGTCAGGTTTTTAACCCAAGTATGTATGAAATGTTTTTATAAATAAGAAAGTTTCAAAAAATAAAAACCCTTATTCTCATATCAAAATAAAAATCATTGTGCTAACGTTCAGCAGATTTATTTTGCAAAAATGAACAAATTTGACAGCAAAAATTATAAATTTTTCTGCAGTTATAGCAAGACTATTAGATAATATTATTAACGTTTTTTAAGTAGAAATATTCTTTGAGTGTAAACAAATTTGCAAATTTGACAGCAAAAATTGCTTAATTTTTTAGTAGTAATAGCAAAATTTCCAGTTGATTTTACTTTTTTTTTTTTTTTTAGTGTAACAATTTTTTTGAGTGTAAACATTAAAAAAGATCCCATTATTAAAAAAAAATGCTTGTAATTATTATTTAAATTTAAATGACATTTTTTACTAATAAAAAAGTACAAAACTAATATTTCACGCTAAAAGTTAAAAAAAATGAAAAGTTCAATTTTGACCTAGAATTTCTTAAAAAGTGCGCAATTAATTTTAATGAAATTAAAACAGACTCAATCTCAACTAAATATCTGCCCAATAGGAAAAGAATTACTAAAATATTTTGATCGGTTCAAAAGTTACAGAATTTACAGAAGCAGCATTGCAGATCTGTCTGAGGTCATCTATTGTCAGATAAAAACTGGGCCGCATAGGATTAGTGCGCATGGCAACTCCTATAGCAAAAACTAAAGTACTATGAAAGTGACAGTCTTGAAACTTTTGACAAGTACATTAATTACCAATATACGTAGTTTTGGAAAATATGGCCTGAATCGCCAAAACCAAAAATCACCAAAACCAAAATTAGCAAAAAACCAAAAACAAAAATCTTATAAATCAAAAATCGGCAAAATCAAAAATCGTCAAAATTACAAATCGCTAAAATAGAAAATTGCTATTCAAATTGATATTCAAAATTTAAGGCAATCGTTAAGTGTTACCGGATTTAATTTGGAAAACCTATGTTTTTCTCATGGGCAGCTACATATATGTAGCTGGATCCAGAGTACAAAATACGAAAAATTTTATAATTTTTGCACCGAATCAAGAAACAAGAAAATCTTATATCTCAGCATCTATAATATTAATTATTAATGGGCGATTTCTTGTGACCAATTGGCTATAATTGATTAGCATACCTTTGGTCTTTATTTAATGAAAAAATAAAATTTCCTAGAATTTTCACTCGAGTTTCGAGGGCTGAAATCTGCTGCTTGAAATAAATAAACTAGTAGGGAAAATTTATTATGAAAACAATGTCATAAGTCTCGGTAAGTCGAAGCGAAGCACGATAATGTGTTATATATATATATATATACGATGAATATCAAATTTGATAAATCCGTTCGTTGAGAATTATTTGCAGGGTAGTTATGATTTGTAGAAAAATGTATGCCTTCTATTTCTCTAACATAGACCATTGCTAGAAATGTAATTGTTCACCATTATGAGGATGTGTGATTTAAAAATTTGATATTTTTAAAAATTTCAAATTTATTCAGAAAAATTGTTAAGAAGAAAGAAAACCTGCACACAGAAAAAAAAATAACTACCATCCGAATTGTTCCAAAGTTCACCAACTGTATTTTCGACTGTAACAAAAGAAATTTAATAGCAGGTAATCGTTTTTTTTAGTTACAAAAATTTACTGCTAAGACAACGGAATTGTTTTATTAATGAAACCGAAATTCGTTTAGTTACTTCATTGCAATTCAGTTGGCAATAAATTCGGTAGTCACAATAAATTTGTTTTCTGTGTGTGGTTCGGGCGGGATGTATTTAGTTAAGAACAAGACACAAATGCTACAAAAACAGAATGCAAAAATATCTGCAATTCGTGGGCATATATCAAATAAATAAAAAATGAAAATTTTATTTATTTATTTATTTATTTATTAATTTATTTACAAAAACAAAGAATATAAAAACTTATGGAAAATTACTTCTATTAAAATTGATTGTTGATAGTTTATTAAAATTGTTATTTCACTCTTAATTAATTTGGTATTTAATGTGAAATTACTAAATCTTTAAAGTTCTTTGAATTGAATATTAATTCTCCTGAAAGGGTCGGTACACAATGGTCCAAACTGTGTGTAAAGTGGCAATTAATTCAGGAAAGTCATAACTTTAAAATATTAATATTTGTAGCCTATTTTTAGGATGGTTACCACATCCATGATATTAATAGGTTAGGCGATTTCTTGTTACCGATGTTCTGTTCTACCGTTTTATCCTGCTTATGACCAAGCGTATATTATTTGAAAGGTATTTCTTTTTATATGTTCACCAGATTTACAGATTTTTAAATTTTTTCCTTTATTTTGAGTAAATTGCATTTAAAGTTGCTACTAACACATACATAAAATTATACATATGCTATATGTGTGTCTATTAAATTTTTTAATGAGTTTGTTATTTTCATTCACAATAACGATAAACCAAAAAATTATTGGTTTGTGAACTGGCTAAATTGAGAAATAATTTTGCCTAGTAACTGCACTCGAATTTCGAGCGCTGGAATCTGCTAGTTTATAGATAATGACTCTAGCTATAATAGAAATCTAGATATACTATGCTAAACTATTTACTTTGTTTGGGAGGTGCCATGCCCAATAATCTCGTCGGCTCTAAAACAAAAAAAAAATATTTTAAAAGCTCGAACCGGACCGATAGTGTAAATTTTAGCTCGATCGCTCCTATTGTTCTGGAGGTCATTCGTACAAACAAACGCTACGCAAACGTAATTTTATTTTATGTCTTTGTCAAGAATGTCTCAATATATCTTGCTCGGAATTATGGTCTAAAAAGTTCTGAAGACAATCGCAAATATTCTGGACCACTTTATTGAGTTTTTTTAATGAATTTTTCACTTTCCATGCCGCCATATTTTTGCAGCTATAAGAATTAGAAGTAAATATTTATTACGATAGAACATTCATGCAAAAATTTTTTCAAATTCAAAGAATATGAAGTCTTAAAAGCTTATTTACTTCGTTAATATAAAATAGTAGAATGTTAATGAAATCACCTCGCATTCATGTTTTTATACTCTATTTCACAAGATAGTTTTATTTATGCTAACAGGATTTTACAAACCGGATTACAAAACATGTGTTCCAGTTGTAAGTCAATATTTAATCTTTCTAAAAATACGTAACATAAAGCAAAACGTTTTTCTAAAGGATATTTATACATAGATGTATGTACTTAAATTAATTCTATAAATGAATATAAAAACTTGTATAGATACTTCCACAAATAGCATTAAAAATAGTTTATTTCATAATACTCATATATACAATAAATCCCTAATGATAAAATGAACGTTCGCTGTGAACTCAACGACTTAATGGAAATGTGTACCAAAATTATACGAAGCAACAAATAATGAAACATTTTTATACACTGTACCAAGGACCATATAATATAGAGGATGTGCAAACTGGTTGGCCTGTATTCAAGCCAAAAATTTTAATAGGAGAAACATGTTGAAGGCTAGATGTTTATGAAGCCTATTTTTATGAAGCCAAAAATTTAGAAATGTTGCTGAGCCAAAAAAAATTGTGGAACGTATTATATATGGATTATATAAAGAATTCTAATATAAATAGAACTATGAATTTTGTTGTAATTTTTTGTTAATAGTGCATATGAATTTTTTGTATAATTATTAATGTTATTGAAAAAAAAAGAAAAAATAAATAAAAAAATAAAAACAAATAAATAAAATTGATAAAATAAAGAAAAGTTTATATTATAGCATACTTGAGCGGGATTTGAACATGGACGAAAAAGTTTTTGCACCAGCGCTCTACACACTCTACCATCGAAATGTTTGACCGTCGCCCTGTTAGTATATTATTTGTACTTTATTTTCTATATTAATACATTAAAATATACTAAGAGATTCCAGCCCTCGAAATTCGTGCGCAAATTCTAGGAAATTTTTTTTTTTTTCATTAAACAAAGACCCTAAAAGTATGCTAATCAATTATAGCCAATTCACAAATCAACACAAAAAACAAACTCATTTTTATTACAAACCCATTAACAAATTTAATAAACACACACATACCATTGTATAATTTTATGTATGTGTTAGTAGCAACTTTAAATGCAATTTACTCAAAATAAAGGAAAAAATTTACAAATCTGTAAATCTGCAAAACGTCTTAAAAGAAATACCTTTCAAATAATATACATTTGGTTAAAATCGGGATAAAACGGTAGAACAAAACATGGGTCACAAGAAATCGCTTAGCCCATTAATATTATAGATATGAAGGAAACTCTTTCCAAGCAATGCAGGCACAAGCAAAACCAATAAAGCCAGTAAAAAATTTAGCCATTGCAAAAAAATGAAGAGATTTGTATAAAAAAGCGTTTGCATAATGCACAACCTTACATATGAAATTTCTTGTTTTCATTTTCAAAAATATTTACATATAAGAAAAATTAATAAAATTACAAAAAAAATCAACATTTCCGCGAAAAAATTGAATTATTAAAGAAATTATACTTGAATTTTGAAAAATAATAAAGTAATCGGAAATAAATTTTTCGTTTCCATAAAATAATAAAAAAAAAAAAAAAAAATCAATGTGAGTCCGAAGTCCGATCACAGGGGAGATGTGTAAACATCTACAACATTTCTAATTGTATTTCAGAAAGTATCAAATATATTTCAGAAAGCATCAAATGTATTTCAGAAATTATCAAATGTATTTCAGAAAATATCTATTGAATTTCAGAAAATATATATTGAAATTCAGAATTAAAAAGTAGTTTACCTTACAATACCGAAAAGTTATTATTGTTTCTACTAGTGATTTGGAGTCGCAGAAAATGTTTAGCAATATTTGGACTTATTTGTTATGTACTGGAACATAAACTATCAAGGACGAAAGAAGATGAAGACTTCATTTGTTAATCAGCTACAATATAAACTCCAGGATAGAATTTAACTAATTTTGGTGTCATCATTTTGAAAAAACACGTTTATATCGTCACCTAAATTGCAAAACACCGTAACTAACAAAAAGTTCAAAATTGACTTTTTGTATTGCAGTTACGGCCTTTTACTTAAAAACTACTATTTTACCATAAATTTGTTTTCATAAATAAAAATCCATCTTTATTTTTCAGCTCGATTCTAAAATTTGGGTATTAAGTTTAAAGTAGTTTTTGTTTTATGATGTTTTTTGCTTCTCCTGTAAAAAATACAAATATTAGTTACGGCCTTCTGCATTTTAAGTGACGATATGTAGTTTTCAAGAAATATTACAAGCGCAGTGTAATGCTCAAAAAAAGCATATTTTTAGCGTTCCGACTATTTTTCTGAGACTCAATTGATATTTTCTGAAATTCAGTTCATATTTTCTGACGTAAATTTAATAATTTCTGAAAAACATTTGATGTTTTCTGAAATACATTTGATATTTTCTGAAATACATTTGATAATTTCAGAAATACATTTTATGTTTTCTGAAATACAATTGATGTTTTATGAAATACATTAGATAATTGCTGGAATACATTTGCTGTTTTCTGAAATATATTTAAAATTTTCTGAAATGCATTTGATGGTTTCTGAAATACATTTGATAATTTCTGAAATACATTTGATGTTTTCTGATATACAGTTGATATTTTCTGAAATACATTTGATAATTTCGGAAATAAATTTGATAATTTCTGAAACTCAATTGATATTTTTTGAAATACAAATTATACTGTCTGAAAATCAATTGATGCTTTCTGAAGTTCAATTGATACTTTCTGAAAGTTAATTGAAGTTTTCTGAAATACAATTGATACTTTCTGAAACACAATTGATTATTTCTGAAAGTCAATAGTTGTTTTCTGAAATACAATTGATACTTTCTGAGACACAATTGATATTTTCTGATATTGAATTCATATTTTCTGAAGTAAATTTAATAACTTCTGAAATACATTTTATGTTTTCTGAAATACATTTGATATTTTCTGAAATACATTTGATAATTTCAGAAATACATTTTATGTTTTCTGAAATACAATTGATGCTGGAATACATTTGCTGTTTTCTGAAATAGATTTAAAATTTTCTGAAATACATTTGATGGTTTTTGAAATACATTTAATAGTTTCTGAAATACGTTTGATAATTTCGGAAATACATTTGATATTTTCTGAAATACATTTGATAATTTCTGAAACTCAATTGATGTCTTCTGAAATGCAATTGATACTTTCTGAAAATCAATTGATGATTTCTGAAAAACAATTGATACTTTCTGAAACACAATTGATATTTTCTGAAATTCAATTGATGTTTTCTAAAATTCAATTGATACTTTCTGAAAATCAATTGATGTTTTCTGATATACAATTGATATTTTCTGAGATACAATTGACTCTTTCTGAAAATCAATTGATGTTTTCAGAAACACAATTGACTCTTTCTGAAATTCAATTGATGATTTCTGAAATACAATTGGAAAAGGTGTAGTAATTAAAAAAACACCTAAGTTCATTTCCGACATCTTCAAAGTTTTCCTAGTATTTACCTTTTTAAAAGCACAGCACACATAGCAGTTCTGCTTACTAAAAAAGTTATGTCAACATGTTATGTGTTGTGAACATGTTAAACTCACAGCATACCAAGCTGTAAATAGCTTGAATATTTAAAATTAACGAAAAAGATTTGTGATTTTTTAAAGCGCCCCGGTAGGTGAGTACGTAGCATGCTCGCCTATCATGCGAGGGGTCGTGGGTTCGATTCCCACCAGAGGCTTCGGTCTTTCGCTGCAAAAAAATATGAACACCCTCCCTCTTTCCTCCTTAAACCTATTTTCCTGAGATCAACACAATGCACTGCATCTGTAGGGGCATCCCCTGAGTGTTGATTAATTAAAAAAAAAAAAAACAGACAGCGAATTCGCCGGTTCTGCTTACTAAATCTGTGGTTTTCTAGAATATCCGCGTATGTCATAAAATCAAAATGTTCAGGGGAGCCAAAAAAAACGTTATATTTGAAATTATGGGCTCGATATAAAGACGTTAGAGCTTTTTATTTTACAGTCCTGTAGATATGGGCAATAAATAATTTATATAAAATTTTGGGTCAAAAATCATCAGACGTATAGATCCTAGAGAAGGACAAAAAAAAACAATATGTAAATAACACTTAAAGTGTGTGCAGATAAAACAACTTATGTCGACAAACGTCGTTTTCTTTGAAAAAGAAAACTACCAATGCTACCACCCATGTAGACATAAGTTGTTGTTGCTTGAAAAATGGATTTTTTTGTTCGTCAACAAAAAGTTAACGGGACTTAGGATGAGAATATAACAACGTATCAAGAATAATAGTGACAAAAAAAATAACAGAAATAAACACACAAATTTTTACAAGTGGTTATAAACTGAAAACTAATCCAAAATTATTTTCAATTTTTTTTCATTAATAACAACGTATGTCACTGTGTGTCGTTTTCTGAGAAAATAATTTGTCAGCGATCAAACGTAGGGTGACATACTTGAAAAACTCAGAAATGGTCAATATTTTTTTTTTTTTTAAATAAACACATATAAAGAGCGTTAAAAATTAATATATTTGGCATCGTTAACTCAAAACTGACAAAAATGGACATACGCGGTTATTCCAGAAAACCACAGAAATACACCAATACACTAACATAACTATACCACACACCGTTTTTCCCTTACGCTGTTTTTGTGATTGTATTGTGAAATTGGATTTTAAATTTAATAAAAATTAATTAAATAATCCTTCACTTATCAATTGATTAAATTGTTAAATTTTTATTGTTTAGGTTTATGATCATTGTATTTTATTCCCAAATTTTCATGATATCTCTGCATTATTTATTTCGACGACACAAACAAAAAGAGATGAGTGCTTGCATTTTGAACGAAAATAAAATTTTATACTAAACCTTTACTAGTTAACACAATTCAATAACACCTCGTAGACCAGTGGTTAGAGTTCCTGCCTTCAAGGTGTGTGGTTGTTGGCTCGGCTTGAATATTGGCGGACTGAGACCTTTCAAATGACAATATTGAATTACATAACGGTGACGAATTGTTTTCATGAAATCATTTAATTATGATGGCTCAAAAAAAACGTAACATCGTGGTTCTTTGAAGTTTAAAACAGCTATAATATTAACAGGCTAGGCGATTTCTTGTGACTGATGTTTTGTTCTACCGTTTTATCCCGATTTTAATCAAACATATATTATTTGAAAGGTATTTCTTTTTAGCCGTTTGCAGATTTACAGATTTTTAAATGTTGTCCTTTATTTTGAGTAAATTGCATTTAAAGTTGCTACTAACACATACAAAAAATAATACAATGCTTTATGTGTCTTTATTAAATTTGTTAATGTGTTTGTAATTAAAATGAGTTTGCTTTTTATGTTGATTTGTGAATTCGCTATAGTTGATTGGCATACTTTTAGGATCTTCATTTAATTAAAAAATAAAATTTCCTAGAATTTGCGCTCGAATTTTGAGGGCTGGAATCTGCTAGTATCTTTTATAAGGTAGCCACTTTTCACAAAAGTAATTTTTTTATACTACTTCGGCCATCTATATGCCAGGTCGGGTTTTTCTGGAACCGTTCTCGTATACATATATCTTTCTTACATCTATAGTTGTTTATCAGTTTTAATTTTAGCCACAGTCAGCATATGAAGCTCCTTAACAACTACGCTGCTATTCAACTTTTCAAAGACCAACTGTGATATTCTATTTTATTTAATACTAGCTGACCCGGCAAACTTCGCTTTGTCCAAAAAAGATTTTTTGATTGAAATAATTTCGAAATTTTTTTTTATCGAAAATTATCGACCGTTAACAGATGACGCAATAATATAATTTGAAAACAACACTTTTCGAATTTAGTTGAATTCAATTTCTTATAATTATACGGATAGCTGACCCGAAGGTCTGCGTCCCGTCCAACATTTGGCAAAAATAGAAAAAATTCAAGTATTAATTAAAAAAAGAATAGAACAATGATTGGAATCAATTTAATGCTGCACGATGTACAACGTTTTTTGTTTTCTGCTCCGGACCGTAAATGAATAGTGAGGATAGGCCGTGTGAAAAGCATGTCATTTTCAGATTTATGCCACACACTTCCAGGGACTGTCGTTGTGACTTGTTTATTGTCATCGCAAATGCAAGTTTCACTGGGAACTGAACACGTTTGAACTGGAACGTCAAATCGATTGAATTCAAGGGAATTCGCGTAATTAAGCATCTCCCTTGAACACCCTTTCAAAATCTTGCCACTATCACATTACTCATGAATTTCATGAGCCGGGTTCTATTGCATAGTTTCAGGGCAAAAAGATGACAGATCCAACTTTAATTCGAATTAGGAGTTTCAGCGTAAAGCAGCGTGCATAATGGCTCTGGTGGTGGAAGCAATTTGGCAATTTCATCTTTCCGCTAACGCAACACAATCCAGGCGGTTCTTTCGCAGATTTAACTGCATTACAATGATCACAAACGACAGACATCTGCCGAATTGAACCGATGTGTGCG
Source organism: Cordilura impudica (assembly GCA_963682025.1). Taxonomy (NCBI): domain Eukaryota; kingdom Metazoa; phylum Arthropoda; class Insecta; order Diptera; family Scathophagidae; genus Cordilura; species Cordilura impudica. The sequence continues at coordinate 63,091,131 of OY821521.1, forward strand.
AACTATATTGAATGTTGGGCTCGTATCGAAAGGGTGCATGGTCAATGTTCACCTAAATAATTTGTTGTAGCCTACGTTGTCATTCAAAAATCGCACATTGTGATCTGGCCTCATCACTTTGCCGAGCACGAACTTCTCTTCTTCTCAATCATTGTTGCTCATTGCGTGCTTCGTTGATCTCTTCTGGCTGTCGCGCACGATTTCCAACCTTTCTGGTCGAACTGATTCCCTTCCAATAGCACGTTCCTCTTCCGTTCGACGTGTTGCGAAATTCGGTGCTGCGTTGCATCCTAAGAACGCCGGCCAATGTTACCACGAACTCTTCTTGGTATCGTAATAAAAATGATAAAATTATCCGAAAGTCAAAAAGAATATATATTTTTAAAGAAACAGTTATTCAATAATACACCAATTTTTTGAAATTAAAGCACTAATGTAAGCTTAAATTTAAGTATATTATTTTAAGATTCAAACTTGTTATCAAATTATGTTATGGAAGACCTGACAAATGAAGTAAATTAAAAAGTCTTTTGATAAATTCACTCCTTCATCTTATACTACCGCGGTCAATTAACTTGAATGAAAATTGCGGAAATTTCAATTTTTGTTATGCTGCTGAAATTTTCATTTCTCTTAGAAATTTTCCTTCAAAACGATCCAATATATTAAAGTAAAATAATTACTTTTTTGGAAGTAATCCCACCCATTTATCCGATTCCGCCCATTTTCGAACTCACGCTAATAAATCACACTAATAAACTATGAACTCACACAAATTATCTTCACTTTCCCTTTTATATTATTTAAAATACTTTTAATATTTTGAAAATTTATTTTATACGGTAGGTGACACGCCCACTTTTCCAATCCCGCCCATTTTCACCAGGGTAATCACAGAAATAACAGATGAACTCACACAAACTTGCAAAGATCTCCCTATCATTATACTCGGTATATGTACATAATATTTAATCAGTGCTTTGTAGGGGATGTACCCCGCCCACTTATCCGATCTAGCCTATTCTCGTCAGGTGTACTTACACTAATAACAAATGACGTCACATAAAGTATCAAAGCTCTCCCTGTCATGATATTGAGTCTGATATTGAGTGATTAATTTTTTGTAGGTATCACGCCCACTGTTCCGATAACGCTAATTTTTACAACAGCTACTAACAGCAACTCACAGCAGTAATAGATGACCTCATACAAAGTTGCAAAGTTCTCCCTAAAACAGTACTCAATATATATGATGTTAAAAATTAATTTTGCATGGGAGATATCACGCCCTCTTCACCGATACCGACCATTATCGATATGACTATCCATATTAATGATAGATGGCCTCACACAAATATACAAAGCTCTCCCTCTCATAGCACTCAATATATATGATGTTAAAATGGAATAACCGCGTACAGCGCCATCTGTTGTAACTTTTTGTACTTTTCTTTTCTCCTAAACCTTCGCGCGGCAGTTACAAATAAACTCGCAGAAGAAAGTATCCCTTTTGGTCATGTAGTTTTCCAGTTTTAAGCGGACGAACAAACCACGATTCATTATACCCTATACCACTATATGGTTTGGGTATAATGACTTTGTGCTGCTGTTTGTAAAACCAAAAATATTTGACCTATACCCATCTTTAATTATACCGATCGAATCAGAATCACTTTCTGAGTTGATTTAACAATGTCCGTCCGTCCGTCCGTCCGTCTGTGTGTCCATGTAAAGCTTGTAATCAAACTGCAGGTCGCAAATATGAATATATTTTGATGAAATTGGGTATATAAGCTTCCATCGGCCATGGGATGAAAGCTATTGAAATTGGTGAGAATCGGTCCATGTTCAGACCTAGCCCCCATACAAATTACCCATATGAAATCGACATAAATTGCCATAAGATCCAAATTGTCATATAGATCTTACTCAAATTAGGTTCGTATGCGTTCATTATATCCACTAATGAGTAGTCCAAAAATGATCCCTTTGACCCCATATAGAGCTGCTTCCCGATCTTCACTTAAATCTATTAAAAAACAAAAATATTGCACTGATTCTTCTCAAATTTTGTTTGTACATATTTTTGCAAAATACAAGAGACTTTACCAAACATGATCAGGATCGGTCCATTTTTGGACCTAGTCCCTTTATAGATATAGCATCCGATACGAACTTTTTCATATCTGCAGTCAAAAAAAATAATAAAAATCCCACTCAAATTTGGTTTTTGCTTGTTTTCAATGTCCAGTTAGTTGGGCCTAAGGGATAGGGTTTCTAAACGCATGGTATAGGGTATCGTATAGTCGGTCTAGACCGACTATAATTTTCTTACTTGTTTTTATATGGGGGGTTTCATGTCAAGTGCACCAACTTTTGAAACCGATGTCTTCCGATCGGGATGAAATTTGCATCAAGTTTAGTCCTATTGGATAGTAGTATAGACACAAGTTTTCAATAAGATCGGTCCGGATCTCTCTGAGTTAGAGGGGATCAAAATTTGACATTTTGGCCAAACAGGTGTTTTTTCTCATCCATGTAACTTATTACCTATTGTTCTTAGAAAATTTTCTCCCAAATATTTATTTATTTATTTATTATTTTATTAACTTACAATTTAAATTATAAGGTAATATAAGGGTTAGAGCAATAGCTACTATGGCCTTCAGCTCGATATAATATAATAGATTTATATAAAATTATAGGTATTTGTTACTTTAAGAAATTTTATCAATTTTGTAATATTTTCAGGAGATGGGTTAGATAAAGTTCTAATTGGATCGATTTCGCCAAATATGGCTTGTCTTTGATTATTGAACTTGGGGCAGTGTACAAGGATGTGTGAAGGGTTTGGAATGGGAGATATGCAATTGCAGATTTGCGGAACAGGAATGTTCATCAAATGTGCATGTGTTAGTCTAGAATGTCCGAGTCTTAGTCGTTCAAATTTGACAATTTCAATTCTTTTGCAAGCAATTTTGTTTCTTAAGAATGTATGTATGTTAGTCATTTGTTGGTTTAGATTTTTGTACCAAATTGAGGTGGTGTTGAATAAATTAATTTTGTAATATTTAATAAATTGTTTAACAATGTAATTGTTCCAATCATGGGGATTGTAATTCGGTGTGGTAACTAAAGGGAAAAGGGTAGCTTCTCTTGCAATAAGATCTGCCAACTCGTTTCCTTTTATACCACAATGACCAGGTACCCAAATTAATTTTATATTAGGTTGTCTGTCAATTAAGAGATTTCTGATTTCGGTAATATAGTGGGTTGCGTTGTTTATGTTGGTTATTGATTGCAATGAAGATAGAGAGTCAGAACATATGGCAAATTTTCCTGTTTTTGGATATACATGTTTTATTAATTCATATATAGCTATTAGTTCCGCAGAATATATAGTACTATATTCGGGGAGAATGGCAGATTTGATAGTCATATTTTCTGTAGTTATACTAAATGATATAGTTGTATCGGTTTTTGAACCGTCAGTAAAAAAGAATTTGTGATCGTAAAAGGTATTTTTAAGTTCGTTGAATAAAATTTGGTATTGCTCTGAGCTGCAATTGGATTTGGTATAGTTGTGTAGGGTGGTATTTATAATGCAGTCATTCAAATGCCATGGTGGGTGTTGTATGGTACCAGATTTTATTATATCAAGCGGAAGACCTAAATTTTTGCAGTTTTGTAATGAACGATATATAGTTGATGGTATTCTCGGTATTATTTTGGAAGTTTTACATTGTCTAACTAGTTGACGGATGGGTGTGTTTGAACTAAAAGCTATTGATTTTAAAAGTTTAGCAGTTAATATTTTTGTTTGTGTGTCTATGGAAACAATATTGGATTCGAACAGCATATTTTTTACTGGAGTTGAGCGGAATGCTCCAAGGGAGAGTCTGATAGCAGAGTTGACTAATGTCTTGATTTTGCGTAACATAGAGTTGGGCGAGTTCCCGTATATTGGTAATGCATAATTTATTTTTGACAAGATTAATGATTTAACCACCGAAGTAATAGTGTAGGTATTGCAATTGAGTTTTGGATTGGATAGACATTTTACGATCTTGAGTCGGGTAGATAGCGAAGTCACTATGTGATTAATGTGATTGACCCAATTGTACCTCTGGTTTATATGTAAGCCGAGTATCCTTAGAGTATTGGTTTGGGTTAGGTTTGTGTGTGGGGAGTGTAATACGCAGTTGCAATTTTGCTTGCGACATATATGAATATATTTGCATTTGGATATTGAAAGAATTGCTCCCGAAATAGAAGACCAATCCTCAATATCAAAAAACAATTGATTGAGATCAATTATAGGGTTTTTTCTTTTGTCGGACTTAATAATTAGATTGAAATCATCTGCGTAAGCAACAAAGTCAATTTCTTTATGAAAGGAAATAATCGTACACAGTTTGTTGTATGCGATTAAGAACAGTATGACTGACAGAGGGGATCCTTGTGGGATACCATTATGCAAAGAATGTGGGGTTGAGTAACAGTTACCAAGTCGTATAATAATTTTTCTATTGGTCATAAAATTTTTGACGTAATTTACAATATGTGAACCCATCTTCCATGAAGTAAGTTGGTCAATAACAGCGTGTATGCCAATTCTGTCGAACGCTCTCTCAAAGTCTAATGATATGATTGAAATGTGTTTGCGTCTTGATAGACTGGTGGTGATGTGAGAGTCTATGTATAAAAGTGGATCAATTGTTGATTTCCCTCTTTTAAAGCCAAATTGACGGTTATCAATAAGCTTGTTTGTTTGCAAGAACCACCACAGTCTATTGGCGATGATTCTGTCCAATACCTTTGAAAGACAAGAGTTTAGGGAAATCGGTCTATATGATTTAACTAAAGATTTGTCCGATCCGGTCTTTAAAATAGGAATGACAATGCTGTTTTTATATTGTTGAGGAATATAGTGGGTAAATATATTGTTATATAAATTTAACAGTCTATCTTTCATATCAAGAGGGAGGTTTTTAATCATTGGATATGACACTCTGTCCATACCAGGTGTTTTACCTTTCAGTTTACTTGAAACTGTTGAGAGTTCTAACATGTTGATGGGGTTTTCGATAATTAACGCTTTGCGTGCTGGGGTTATAGAGTAAGGATCCCTTGTGCTTCTCTTCTTTTCGTTTCTGAAGTTTTGCGTGAATTTCAAATCTGAAGAGTAATCAGACCAAAAGGCTGCGAATTCTTGGGCCACATCTAATCTCTCTGTCAGCATAATATTAGGGTTGTCTAACTTAGATACGCAATGTATTGAGTTTGTTGATTTGAAACCCGTAAAATTTTTTATATTTGACCAAATTTTAGCAATAGGTGTAGAAGGGTTGATAGTGGTACCGAATTCATTTATAGATGTTGCTTTGGAAAGCTTGATTTCTCTTTTAAATTGGGCTCTAATTTTCTTAAAACTTATTAGATTGATAAGACTCATGTCACGTTTGTACTTAGACCAAGCTTTGTTCTTATGGGTCTTGAGAGTTTCTAGATTATTATTCCACCAGGGGACTTTTTTACAGGACATTTTCCTAGTTTAGATAGCTATTTCTTCAATATTTCGGAAAAAATACAAAAAAAAAAAAAATAAAAAAATTTAGACTTTTTTTTTTGCTAAATAAAAGCATTTTTCGCCTTTTTTCAAAAAGGGCATTTTTTTTTTTTTTTTTTTCATAAGAAAGCTTAGAATTTTTCCTTTAAGAGCTTTTTGGTCGCTTAGTGGGATGGGAGTGGGACATCTATCAAAATAAATGTTTTGTAACTCAACACAACGGTTTTTCAATTTTTCACAAATGCACTATTTTGATTTTTTTCCATCTGTCAGTCTGAATCCAAGAATCAAATTTGACCTCCTCTATATATTCTTGATCTAAAGAGTTGATTAAATTTTCTTTGATGAATGTGGTTTTCGGGCAATTGGTACATTCACCTAAGTGGCAAGAAGTTGTTGCATTAGGACACATAGTCAATTTAAGGCAATCGCGGTAATCGTGTAAATCTTCTGCCGAATCATCTGTTAAATACTTTAAGTTGATTTCCTTCAATATCAGTTTAACATTTTCATGGTAAATACAAACGCATACTGTGTGAGTTCCGCTGCTTTCTGCCAAAACGCAATGTTTTGGCCTCTTTTGGGTTAATTTCGTGAAGCCAATTCTAACATCCTCGTGTTCAGATTGAAATGTTGCAAATAACTCTTTCAGGTTACAGATAACCATTCTCTTCTGTTATGTTATGAAGGTATGTTATATACCTGCGGAAAGTTTAGTTTGTCTTGTTTCTCAGTATAAGTTTTATTTGTAAGGTTTTAGACACAAAAAGGAAAAAATTCAAAATAGTGCATTTGTGAAAAATTGAAAAACCGTTGTCTTGAGTTACAAAACATTTATTTTGATGATATCCCACTCCCATCCCACTAAGCGACCAAAAAGCTCTTAAAAGAAAAATCCTAATCTTTCTTATGAAAAAAAAAAAAAAAATGCCCTTTTTGGAAAAAAAGGCAAAAAATACTTTAATTTAGCAAAAAAAAAGTCTACAAATTTTTTTTTTTTAAGTATTTTTTTCCGAAAAATTGAAGAAATTGCTATCTAAACTCTGTGGGAGAAAATTTTCTAAGAACAATAGGTAATAAGTTATATGGATGAGAATAGACACCTGTTTGGCCAAAATGTCAAATTTTGATCCCCTCTAACTCAGAGAGATCCGGACCGATATTGTTGAAAAATTGTGTCTAAACAACTATCCAATAGGACTAACCTTGGTGTAAATTTCATCCCGATCGGAAGACATCGGTTTCAAAAGTTGATGCACTTGACATGAAATCCCCTATATATATAGATTTGATATTTTATATTACAGTTGATATTTTAAATGATAAAAAATTTACATAAAGGATTCTATGTGAGCTTATACATATTTTTCATTAGCTTATTTGTATTACTTGTCTTTTCCGTATTTATATCAGATTTAATAAAAACATTCATCCATGAATATGTTGGAAAAAACCAACGAAACGTCGGATAAAATAAAAATGAAGTAAATAATATTTTATTTATCTAAAAAAAAATTGAGTACCTTGAAAGCCCGCCTTAGAAAAATCCAAAGAAACAAACATCAAATAAAACTACGTGACTTGGTTAGTATGTGAATATGTATCGTATAAGTGAGCTTAAAAAATATGGTGACATTCGTAAAAGCTTCTGGATTTAGTGTCCATAGTAACCACAGGCAAAAAATTAATGGCAATATCAATTAAATTTCAGCTTAGCCCCACAATATTTTCTTAATTGTTTTAATAATTTAGTATTCAACTAAAGAGCACAGAGATAACTGCTTTCACAAAAAGCCTTCAAATATGCAATGAAATTATTTCAAACTTCTGTTTTGTTAACTGTAGTAGAGAGAGCTTTTGCAACACACACACACACACAACCACAGATCCATATACATTTTTTAATTCATTTACAAAACTTTGACATAAAATTCCATCATATCAAATAAGTTTGCTTTATTTTTTCAAATAATAAAATTCAATTATATTACAAATTCTAAATATTTGCACATTACGGTGTCGCGAACTTGGCTATTTTGGCAGCTGGATTTCATGAATAATGGGAAGAAAATTTAGGTCCACCAATAAACATTATTATTATTGTTTTGGAAATTTTGATGCAGTTTTAGTTAACGAAATAATTTAAATAATTTTGTATGGTATTAAGTAACTACAAAATACTAATGAAGTGAAGTGAAACGGTCGCAAAAATTCAAAGCTCCACAAAAAGTCTAAAAACTATATTTTATATAAAACATTACGAACAATATTTATCATAAAAAACTCTTTTCACTAAAATTTTTGTGAAGAATTAAACAAAAGCTTAACTTACATTCTAATTACAAAATCAATACACAAAATGTATGTGAACTGAGAAAACAAAGCAAAAATAAAATAAAATTGTCAAATAACAAGAATAACAACAAGAATTAAAATCTCTGTGAGCACATACTAAGTAAAATAGAAATAACAAAACAAAAGCTAATAAAATCTTTGCTTTAACAAACAAAAACAAATTTTTAAGTGTACGCAAATAAACACCTCTACAAAACATAATCACTCAACAAAATTAAACTTTTCATATAAACACTAGCAGATTCCAGCGCTCGAAATTCGAGTGCAATTTCTAGGCAATTTTATTTCTCAACCAATTCACAAACCAACATTTTTTGGTTTATTATTATTGTGAGTGAAGATAACAAACTCATTAACAACCACATTGACAAATTTAGTAAACACACACATAGCATACGTATAACTTTACGTAAGTGTTAGTAGCAACTTCAAATGCAATTTACTCAAAATAAAGGGGGAAAAATAAAAAATCTGAAAATCTGGTGAACAGCTCAAAATAAATACCTTTCAAATAGTATACATTTGGTCCAAATCGGGATAAAAGGGTAGAACAAATACTCGGTAACAAGAAATCACCTAGCCTATTAATATTATAGATGAAAGAAATGCGCCAATCTGCCAAGAGAACTGCAGACGATGCTGATTTAAGTAATCAAGATTTGCCCATATTAAACGATTCTGAGTTATAAAATCGCATTGGACAATTGTTAGATAAAAAAACTGTCAAAACAAACTCTCAGTTGCGCGCCCTTTTAAGAGGATGTGAAACACGTATCATGGATAAGATTAAGTCTTCTGTTCAAGAGGTAGAAAAAAAACTTTTACATGAGATCGATAAGAGATTTTTCAAATTGAAGGAAAATATTAAGGATTCTACTGCGCGAGTTGCTAAACTAGAAACAGTGACGGGTGAAAATTTGAAACTAAAAAACGAAATCAGAAAATTAAAAATTCAATCACTAAAACATTCTAATTCTGCCGTTGCGTGTGACCTACGTATAAACTGTGTTCATTTCACTGTTGAAGAAGATTTAAATCGTACTAGCAGATTCCAGCGCTCGAAATTCGAGCACAATTTCTAGGCGGCTTTATTTTTCAACTTATCCAATTTACAGACCCACACTTTTGTGGTTTATAATTATTGTGAATGAAGATGACAAACTCATTAACAAACACATTTACAAATTTAATATAACACACACAGCATATGTATAATTTTATGTATGTGTTAGTAGCAACTTTAAATGCAATTTACTTAAAATAAATTAAAAAATTTAAAAATCTGTAAATCTGCAAAACGGCTAAAAAGAAATACCTTTCAAATAATTTACGTTTGGTCAAAATCGGGATAAAACGGTAGAACAAAACATCGGTCACAAGAAATCGCCTAGCCTATTATTATTATAGATATTTAATACCATTTGCAAAGCAATTAATTTTTACGAAATAAAAATAATAAAACAATGAAAATTCTCCTGATGGCGTTATCATCGCTAAACTAATGACTAGTTGACTAGTATCTGTATAGCCAACCTGTCATGCAGAATACAGATCAGTTTTTTGAAACAAATGTGCAAATGTTTTTATTTCATTTAGAGTAAAGACATTTGATCTTGAGCCTGATTAAGTTCTAACTCAATCATTTAAATGATGAAGATTGAAAATAATATTATTCTTATCTCCTTTTCTTCAGCAGTTTTATGTAGAATATATGTAATATTTACACATGTTAAAGTCTCAAACCTAAAGAGTTTTTCTAAAGTTGATAGAAAGAGGTGTGCTAGGACGAAAGAATGCATGCAATGAAAACAGGCTGCTTTTAAAAATTAACTTATGGACTTTATTTGTTATTGTGGATGTAGTTGTTGTTCGTTTTACTTTTAAGTATGAATATTGCACTATTACATAACCAAACACTAACAACACATTTACAAGTTTTTTTTTTTACTTTAAGCTTATTTGCAATGTATAAAGCATTGAAGCAAATAATCTCCAAATGCATACACATATTAGATATATTTATAACTAGTATGCCATGTCGTGCTTCGCTACGACTCACAGTGACAGAAAATTCTGGAACTTTTGAACCGATCAAAATATTTTAGTAAATCTTTTTCTAGTGGGTAAATATTTAGCTGAACTTGAGTCTGTTTTAATTTCACAGAAACTGATTAAGTATTTTTTAAAAAATTCTAGGTCAAAGTTAAACTTTTAATTTTTTTTTTCTTTTAGCGTGATATGTGGGTTTTTATTTATTTTATTTTTTTTATTCATTAAAACATGTTATATTTGGATTTTAATAATAACTACAAGCACTTTTTGTAATAATGGGATTTTATTTTAATGCTTACACTCAAAGAAATTTGTATACTTAAAAAAAAAGTAAAATCAACTGGAAATTTTACTATTACTACTGAAAACTTAAAAATTTTTTGCTGTCAAATCCGCAAATTTGTTTACACTCAAAGAATATTTCCACTTAAAAAAACTTTAGTAATCTATAATATTAATAGGCTAGGCGATTTCTTGTTTTATTCTACCGTTTTATACCGATTTTGGCCAACCGTATATTATTTGAAAAGTATTTCTTTTTGGCCGATTTGCAGATTTACAGATTTTTAAATTTTTTCCTTTATTTTGAGTAAATTGCATTTGAAGTTGCTACAAACACATACATAAAATTATACAATGCTACGTGTGTGTTTATTCAATTTGTTTATGTGTTTGTAATAAAAATGAGCTTGTTTTTTGGCTATAATTGATTAGCATGCCTTTAGGGTCTTTATTTAATGAAAAAATAAAATTTCCTAGAATTGGCGTTCGAATTTCGAGGGCTGGAATCTGCTAGTATTACACTGTGGAACAAATTCAGTTTATTTTTTATTTATTTATTTATTTATTTATTTATTTATTTATTTAATTCAACTGGTAATACAAAAAGCCTTATCGGCCAAAAATAAATTATTACAAAGCAAATATATAATTCACTATGTCAACTACATAACATATTTTTAATAACCTTATATATAACTTAAACTAATTATTTATGACATATTTAAATTCATTTTTGAATCATTAAAATGATTCAACAGCATTTTCTTGTAAATATTTTTTGAACTAGAAAAATATCTTAGTGCAAGAGGCAGTTCGTTCCAAGATCTCGCAACCCTAATTAAAAATGAATGTGTGAAAACTTCGTAATGAATGAGAGGTATTAAAATTTGAGGATTTCGAGACGAATGCAAAAAGCTAGTTATTACATAAATCAATAGGAACACCACATTTAAGTGTTTTAAAAAAGCAAAGTAAAGTGCGTAGCATTACATAATTTTCAAAGATACATCCTAAACATTCTATAGCACAACCAGTTACATGGTCCCGAATTCTAAGATTATAAACAAATCGCAGTATTCTGTTAAAAATACGTTCAAGTTTGCCCAGAATAAAGTTTGATGAACCAGAAAAAACCTCTATGCCATAATTTAAACTTGACATAAGAATAGCATAAGCCACACGGCGTTTGATGTGTTTTGGCATATAAAAATTAAGGGAATACAGTCTTCTTAAAACTAAAAACGTCTTGCTAGAAAGATGGTTGACATGTCGTTCAAACGAAAGATACTGATCTATATAAACTCCGAGACATTTTAAATTGTCTACAAATTGAATAGCTTCACCATTGATAGTAAGTAGTGGATGTTGGTAGATATGATTACCAATAACAAACTGAATGGCTTTTGTTTTAGAAGGATTTATCGTTAAATTATTGGCTGACATCCAGCTTGAGATTGATATCAAATGACTGTCAACAGAAGATTCAAAATTGTGTCCAAGGTTAGCCTCATTGAATAACAATTGTACATCGTCAGCGAAAACAAACGATTGGCAAAAGTTGTTACACATAATTTCAATGCATTCATTAAAGTATATTATGAAAAGCAAGGGGCCCAAGACTGAGCCCTGGGGCACCCAGAAGTAGCCGCACCTATGTTAGACACAGTATCATTTAACGAAATATATTGAAAACGCTCATTAAGATATGAAAAAATTAGTTTACAAGCTGTTCTGGAAAAGTTAAATCTCTCCCTTAATTTACACAGTAAACTGTAGTGATCAATACAATAAAACGCTTTACTAAGATCCAACGAAACCATTATACATAGTTAGCAAAAGTTAGGTCGATTCTGAGAGTGAGGGGTGAAAATAGAGGCTAAAGACCCGTATCGCGGCGTTAGTTCGAATTTTTTTTTAATCGATCTTCGAACTTTGCAGTCAAATGCCGATTTTCAGCATATTGTTATGGTTTTTTTGCTATAACTCGACGACTAATTGATATTTTTTCAATCTGTAAAAGCCAAATTATTGCTAGAGACCTGTGAAAGAATTAAAAATTTTTAAAAAATCGATTTAGAAATTTTTGTGGTGCTTATGAAGCAAAATGTTGGAAAAATTATTTTTTTCTTGCTTTTTTCCACAAAACTAAGTCTTTTTTGCTTTCTGTTTGATCTATAATATGCTTCTCAGTTTCTTAAATAAATTTCATTTGAAAAGAAAACAATCATAATACAAAACTTGCGTTTTCCAGCTTAATATTAATTTACTTCTCATTTTTTTATACCAATTTTGTTCAGTGTTGGTTTTGAAGAAACATTGAAAAAGAAATTATAAAAATATGGAAAAAAAATATGTATATTTTTGAAATGTTAGTTATGAAAAGTTTTAATTAAAAAAATTAAATAAATTAAATTAATGATTTGGCCAGTTGCCGTTTAGCAGGCGGTTGTGGATCAACATCACTGCTCTCTATAATATTTGGTCATCGTCATCATCTTCAGAAAGGTCGATAATTTCGTTCGACAGATATTCTGGAATTTCATCTTTGTTTTTCCCTTCTACCTCTTTTTCCTCGTCTTCCTCTTCTTCAAAGGTGCGGTGGTTGAAAAAAAAGAAAATTGTTTTACTAATTCCTAATTCTTGGAACTTCCCATTTTAATTACTTCTCCCTAAATCGCTTATTATTTAATGGTTTTGGGAAAAATATTTTGAAAAAGCATGAAAAAAAATAATTTTTCCAACATTTTGCTTCATAAGCACCACAAAAATTTTCTAAATCAATTTTTTTAAAAATTTTAATTGTTGCACAGGTCTCTAGCAATAATTTGGCTTTTACAGATTGAAAAAGATATCAATTAGTCGACGAGTTATAGCCAAAAAACCATATAAACAATATGCTGAAAATCGGCATTTGACTGCAAAGTTCGAAGGTCGATTAAAAAAACTCCGAGCTAACATAAACAAACTCCTCGATACGGGTCTTCTAATTTAGCCTCTATTTTCACCCCTCACTCTCAGAATCGACCTAACTTTTGCTAACCTGATTTTTTCCACAGTGTTATCTAATAATCTTGCTATTACTACAGAAAAATGTATCATTTTTTGCTGCCAAATTTGTCAATTTTTGCAAAATAAATCTGCTGAACATTAGTACAATGATTTTAATTTTGATATGAAAATAAGGGATTTATTTTTTGCATCTTTCTTATTTATTAAAACATTTCACACATATGTGGGTAAAAAAGCCTCTTGCGAGCAAGTAAGAAACTTATAGTCGGTCTATACTGACTATACGGTAATCTACACCATGCCTTTAGAGACCCTATCTCTTAGGTGCAACTAATTGGATATAGAAAATAAGCATAAACCAAATTTGAGTGGAATTTTTATTAATTTTTTTGGCTGCAGATATGAAAAAGATCATATCGGATGCTTATTTGCATTGGGACTAGGTCGAAAAATGGACCGATCCTGACCATATTTGGTAAAGTCCCTTATATTTTCAAAAAATATATACAAATCAAATTTGAGAAAAATCTGTGCAATATTTTTTGTTTTTTGATAGATTTAAATAAAGATCGGGAATTAGCTCTATATGGTGCATATAACTAAGAATTGTCCTATAGGAATTATTATTGGACTACTGATTAATGAATGTAATAAACATATACAAACCCAATTTGGCCGAGATCTATATGATAATTCGGATCTTTTGGAAATATATGTCAATTTTATAGGGGTCATTTGTATGGGGCTTAGGTCTGAACATGGACCGACTCTCACCAATTTTAACAGCTTTCATCCTATGGCCGATAATGGCTTATATACCAATCTTCATCAAAATATATTCATATTTGCGACCTGTAATTTGATTATATGGACAAACAGATGAACGGACGGACGTCGCACAGTGGCGCCCGTAGAGCAAACGAGGTTGCAAAAATCAAAATTTTCATGTCGACGAAGTTTTGAATGAACCCATGTTATAGGAAACTCAAATATGCTACTCCTAATAATATCACATTTTTAGTTTAAAAAATATAACCGCTCAAAGTTGACCGACTTTCGGTTTTCAAAAAAAAGCACAATTTTGAGTCAATTTTTTGCGATTTCAGGTGTAATATCACGAAAAATAGGTAGCGAATCGCCTTATTTTTTGTTTGTATTGATTGATGTGTTTATTAAATGTATAATGATAAAAAAAATTAACTGTTTGCTTTGTGTTTCTCCTGGTAAATCACTATTTAAAAACTATCCGTTTTTTCACTATTTTTCAACTTTGACGGAAAATAAAAAAATCTATATTTTTCTATATTTGCCATATTTGCAAAACATGTTCTTTGATTATTTCTTTACATAATTCAGAAGGTTTTATCTGCCCGTACGTGCATGTTTGGCTTCCAGAGGTAAAAAAGTTTAAAAAGACATGGTTGCAGAAATTGTATGGCGTGCATCCCTTACATGTTTTGACTGACAGTAGTTTGATCTAATAGTTTGAAAATTGCATTTTAAGTCGGTTGTCTACCTGTGAGCCTCTGCCAAAGTCTACTCCCAATATTCTGTTACAGACACAGGATGCACAAAAAACTACTCATTGAAATTCGCAGGTACGCACCTCACTTAAAAATTACTTTAGAGTACAAATGGTCAAGAACAATATCGACTTATGGTCCCTCCAGGTAGGCACAAATCTTATTTAGACACGAGCATAATATCAAAATTGCATAATTCAGCCTAAATCCATATCTATGCAGGGAACAGGTAAATTTTTAGGCATGGTAGCATAAGCCTATATATTTCAAAATAAGCATAATGCCTGGATTAGTCTACGACTGAAAGTTGGCGCAACTGAAACCATGGCGTTAAACAATTTAAGTACTGAAAACATGGCGTTGAACAATTTAAAATTATTTGAACTGTTTAGAAGGTCAACAACACAAAAGTTTTTCACGGAAGCAGCTTTAGAAGAACTTGATAGCTTATACGGAAATATTGAGAGAAGCGAAATTATAAAAAATAATTTTTATCTGATATATGCAAATATTAAGGCAAAATGGGTGAAATCTAATCGAACCATTCAGAACTTCAACTCCAAATACGAGGACTGGCTTAATGAAGACACCATCCTGGATATATTGGCAGTAGATAAACCCACCACATCAACCAGAGGAGCAAAAGGAAGGCCAAAAAAGTATTGAGGAGTGTTCAATTTTCACAAGAAAGAGGAAACTTGCCGATGCCACCAATGACTTGACCACGAAGCATTTATCGGATGCGCTGTCTATTAAATATACAAAGGATAGTGAAAGAGTTAGGTCGCAGATTACAAAATCTGTTGCTGATGCAAGCCCACTGCGACTAAAAAGGATTAAGGAAAGCATTCCCACGCCCACAAACGCACACATTAAAAAGTGTGGTTTCGAAGAAGCCTTGGCCTTGCTTATGGACTTACAACTTTCCAAAGAAAAATATGAGATACTACGGGCATCCTTGATGCGACACGGGGCTGACGTTTTACCAGGATACATATTACGCATATTACGCAAGCCAAAATAAATTCGCGACCACTGCATACGGAGTTTACGGAAGTCTCTGTGAAAGCCAATCTGCAGGATCTCATGGGCCATACAGCAAAACGGTTGTTGGAGAGTCTTCCTGAAAATGAGGTGAAAATTCTTAATGAGAAACTGACATTGATCAGCAAATGGGGCTGCGATGGATCATCCGGACGAAGCGTTTTTAAGCAAAGGATATCTTCCGATGACGCTACAATATCGGACGGAAATATGTTTATGGTATCTGTTGTTCTTTTGCGGCTAAAATTTGATGTTTCCTTACACTGGAAAAATCCACGTCCGTCATCAGTGCATTATTGCCGACCAATAATGTTTCAGTTTGCAAGGCAATCGGCAGAACTCATAAGGACCACGGTGAAGGACATTGAAGAACAAATAAGCAAGATTAAGCCTACAAAGCTGCAAATTGGAGAAGGAAAATATATTGGATGCAATTACGAGTTCCACCAGACTATGGTTGACGGAAAAGTCATAAACGAACTGACAGGAACAACGTCAACATTGTCATGCCCGATTTGCAAAAAGAGTCAGAAGAACTTTGGTAATTTAAACGATTCTACAAACGAGGAGAATTACGAATATGGAATGTCACCATTGCACGCAAGGATAAGGTATATGGAGTTCTTGCTAAAACTGGCGTATACCCTACCACAAGAGGAGGAAAACTTCGATGAAAATACATCAATAAAGGATAAGGAAAAGATCAGAAAGAAGAAAATGCAGGATGCTTTTTTTAAACAAGTTGGACTAAAAGTAGACTGTCCCAAGCACGGATACGGTAACTCAAAGGATGGAAACACTTCTAGGAGATTTTTTGAAAATGATGAGGCAGTAACTAGAATCACTGGAATTGACAATCAAATCGTGAAAAGATTGGGAACGATCTTGAATGTTTTAAACTGCAAAGAAAATGTCAGTTCTGCAAAATATGGAGAATATGCATCGAAAACTGCATCTCTTTTAGCAGAAATGTATCCACAGAAGAAGTTGACCCCGACGGTCCATAAAATATTGGCGCATGGCAAAGATATAATTGAGTACCAGTCTTTGCCAATTGGAGAGCTTTCTGAAGAAGCACCGGAGTCTCTTAACAAATTTTATAAAAAATATAGATTACAGAACACATTCAAAGCATCAAGGGTAAAGCAAAATGAGGACCTCTTCAACATGTTGGCAGCATTTTCCGATCCACTTATTTCTTCCCTGCGGCATGTAAAGTCACGAATAGAGTTAGAAAATAATTATAGTTTAGAAATGATTAGTCTTTTAGATATACCTTCTCTTACGAATTGTGATGAATATTTTACAGAAAATTGAAAAAATAAATTTTAAAAAGAAGTATTTTTTTTTTAATTTGTTGGGTAATAATTTAAAACATAAAACCGTAAAGAAAAAAAATAAAAACAATCTAAAAATGTAAAAATAAATTTTTTTAGTTACCATAAAATTGATTTTTCTACAAATTTTAACTTTAACCCTACAAAGCGTAGCACCCTTTCCAAACGCTCATTTCATAGGCTGAACAGCTATCTATCATATGCTGTTTAAACTGTTCAATTATGTTATTCGGTTCAAAAGATATGATTTTTGCCACGAAAAAACTCAAATGGCGCCACTGTGCGTCGGTATACTTTGTATTTTATACTTATTTAGCTGTTTAAATTACCGTAATTTAAAATTTTTTCGAATAATTTCATTAAAATTAAAAAAGTGTTCTACCCGCGGATCGTCACGGGTGCAAAAGTATATAGTACACAGGGTTAAAAAGGACACTTTAAGCTTTCTCTGGGTGGTATACGTTTTTATTCCATTTTGTTTCATAGAAGTTCTATTCCACTAAAGTTGAAACTTGACACAGATATGTATATTAGTTTAATAAATACTAGCAGATTCCAGCGCTCGGAATTCGAGCGCAATTTCTAGGTAGCTTTATTTTCAACTTAGGCAATTCACAAACCAACACTAAAAGTGGTTTATGATTATTGTGAATGAAAATAACAAACTCATTAACAAACACATCAACAAATTTAATAAACACACACATAACATATGCATAATTTTATGTATGTGTTAGTAGCTATTTTAAATGTTATTTAGTCAAAATAAAGAAGAAAAATTAAAAATCTGTAAATCTGGTGAACAGCCAAAAAGAAATACCTTTACAATAATATACGTTTGGTCAAAATCGGGATAAAACGGTAGAACACAACATCGGTAACAAAAAATCGCCTAGCCTATTCTTATTATAGATTTCAGAACACCCAAATATTAAATGGTAGGTTTGTGACCACTTACAACAACTAAAGACTGCAATCCTACCAACATTGTACAGAAGACCGGAGGTCATTATGTACGATAACTTGCGAGTAGTAACCATTTATGTTTTAAGAAAAAAAAAAAAAAAAAAGCACCATCTTCAGAAATTAAAAAAACATTTGAGTTTGACAGCATGCCACGCCCACAATTAGCAATAGTTTAACCTACATTAATTTGGCTACATTAATTTAGATATACTAGCTACAAAATGGCATTGAAATTTTAAAAATCGGTGACAAAAAAATTCGACTTTTGGCCAATGAAATCAAAATTTCAACCACAATGCGACTTATCGAGATTTATTGTAAGTTTTCTTAATCAATTATTCCTACGAAGTTGGTATTGTACAAAAAGAAGACCTTATTTAATTTATTTCAATGTCTTCAGATATACAATGTTTCATGCTTTTCATTCGGTGCAAAAATAATCAAATTAGTTGCCCACGACAATAATATGGATTTTCTAAATAAAAGTCCGGCAGCACTTAGCTATTGGATTTGAATTTAGAATATCATTCGGCAATTTTTTATTTGTTCGATTTTTGATTTTGCCGATTTTTGATTTTGAAGATTTTTGTTTTTGGTGATTTTTGGTTTTCCCGATTTGCGAGTTGGCGATTTTTGATTTGTGCGATTTTACTCACATTGGTAATTAATGTACTTGTCAAAAGTTTCATGACAGTCGCTTTCACCCATCTTTTATCTGACTACTAACATTAATATCTGATGGACTCGTACAAAGTTTCAAGGCTTTACCTTTTATATTACTCCAGTTATGTATATGATATTAAATATTTATATATGGATGGATATATGGATGGTGCCATACTGACTGCTCGGATAACGCCCACTTTTTGTTTGAGTAATGAATAGCTGAATAGCTTATGAGCTCACGTAAAGTCCTACAATCTCACTATCACATTCAATATTTGCTTTGTATGAGGGAAGCGTGGCACCGACCACGTTAAAACCCAGTAATACTAGATGACCACAGACCAAATTGCAAAACAGTCTCTGTCATAGTACTCCCTATATATGATATTGAATAATAACTTTGGGTGGGTTGGAGCCACGCCCACTAAAAATATCGAAAACTGTATAGCCTATAGTTTCATCGCATGGTTTAGCATCCTATAAGCTGCAAACAAACAAACATACATACTTTCGACTTTATATATATATACATATATTATTCATATTGTTTGCATGTATATATTGCAAAATAAAATAAGAAATGTTTCTTGTTTTTGAAGCTAAAGACTAAAAAAGGTATTGCTGGTTAGAATGTTTGCAGTTTTAAATCTTAGATTTACACTTCTAGAAAAAGTATTCGTACATTTGAAGATGAAAATTTGAAATATAAATAAAAATTTTAATAAAATATTTGGAATTGTGAACTTTCTCCCATTGACATATTACTTGTTTTTCGAAAAACTTACGGATTGTTTCCACTTATTTTTTCTTACAACGTAAAAAACGCAGTATGGCAGCTCTAAGTGCCAGAAAAAGTATTCGCACATTTACAATAAGGGAATTCCATGAAGTATGCAACAATATACAGCTCTGTTACAACGAATATATTTTAGTAGAAAACATATGGGAGGCATTTAGTTGATTTGACTTAATTATATTACTTTTGGAAGCCATATTTTGAGATGAGTCCCATAACCGAAGAACTCCGTGCCGGCTAGAGATAAATTAGGGCAAATATTCTTGTGAAAGAGTTCGAATCAAAGGCAGCACGTCGAATCCTGAGAGCAGTACGTCATTCAAAACTACAAATCCAACAATTAAATTTTTATTAAAATGTCGTACTGGTTGTCACTCCAAACAAACTGAAAGCGAGCCATTTTGGCGTTGGTAAAACGGAATGCAAAAATGTCTGCTTTCCAAATTAGGTGTGTACTTTCGAAAAGCGCATAGCTCCGATCGGTCTGAAATTTGGTATACTAACGTATTTTGACCTGCTAATCACGAATATCATAGTGAAAATTGTCACAAATGCCGTTTTCGGTATAAAAATCAGAAAAAACCTTGTTTAAATCGAACATGGTAGAATACATGCAATAGTATGGTGTGATGGTGATATACTGCACACACCGAACCTACGAAGCCATTAAAAATTCACAATCACAAATTTTCAAAAAAATACTGTATAATGTTAGGAATATGTATGGGATTAAAAATGTGTAGGATAAATTATTTTATTGCATTTAATAAACGTGTTATATTAAAAAAAAAGTATGTCTAAGTAATTTTTTGTAAGTAGTTTGGCAACCCTACGTTATAGTGCGTTTACATCTAAGGATATTAGTTGAAATCTATTTCAAAATGTTGCGTCATACATTTTTGACATTTTGTGAGATTTTGTTTCCACAACAATAAACAAACAACAGATCAAAATAAACCATAAAAACCGGAAATTCCAAAAATATTTATAATTACAGGAAATATGAAACATTCTAAAATATAACAGATTTTATTATTATTTTGTGCATCAAATTTAATGTTTCAACAGCAAATACAAATGCGTTGTGCACAATAAAAAATAATAACTTTGCAATTACTAAATATTTGTTTATTATAGATTCGACATGGTTCTTTTTAGCAGTACCCCGTTCCTCTTATGCCTGACAAAACTTTCATCAAAAACTTTAGAATGAGCCATTCATATACGAATTACTATTGCCCTTTACTGTCTCAAGTCATCTTCCGAATATGCGTACATAGCCCATATATTTGAAGCATCAAAAGCTTCGGTGTGCCTCATTTTACAAAGTTTTCCGCTTGGAGAGCTTTAAAACAACCATAATGACAAATTAATACTCCTGATAGTGACATCACTATCATCATTAGATCAGCCAAATACGAAGAGTTTTCTGTGACTATTACCTTGAAGGAGAAGAAATTTGTAACGCAATTGCAATCTCTTTTATTAATTATTTTATTTGAAACAAAAATAAAAAAGAAATTTAAACACAAATGTTTTAATTTTGAAACAGAAAATAGTGCTCCTTTGGCAATTACTTTATAGAAATTTATTATTGTATATTTATTCGTTAAATAAATATATGTGGGATCAATCTCAAATACTTAAGGAGATGATACTAATTTGACGAGAATTTCGTTTGTCTTTTTACATTATATAGATAATATTTGAATTTAAAATATTTTTTTATTTTTAATTATAAATTTTTTTTTCAATTTGAATATAACAGATATCAGAATATTTATTAAATAAAACCACCACATAAATATTTTCTTACTTTCTCGTCTTCGATTTGCTAATTTTTGGTTTATTTTTGTGTGTCAATTTTTTAATTACTGCGTTGTAGTTTTTACTACAATATTAAAAATACACAGTAGTATCATTTGGTAGTACTCAAGTTTACCAAGATTTTGTGAGATTATGCTACAATCTAGTAACGAGGTAGATTTTTTTTCTATGTTTTTATTTTATTATTATTAGAAATAAATCCATCCCTGCATAGGTCCGCATATGCTAGAGATTACTCATCCCTGGTACGAACCAAGGCATAAGCTCTGTTGCAGCATAAGCTGTATGAACTATGGTTTTGGAATAATTTATTATTATTAGTAGTATTTAAATACTTTTAAATGACATTTCATATTAATTAACAAATATTATTATATATTCTGATTAAAAGTTAACATTTTTAATAAAATTTACAGTTTTCTTTCTAAAAAGATTTATATTAATTTCGTTCTTGACATCATTCGGCATCATGTTGTAAAGATTTAATCCTTTGTAAAATAAAGCTTTTTGTATTGCTGTTATATCTGCTCTCTGTGGTCTAAAGTCTAAGGCATTCCTAAGGTTATAAGGTTGAACATCTCCAACATATCTAATTTGTTCGATCAAGTAATCTGGTGCTCTTCCCATCTTCATTTTTTGGATAAAGAATATTGTATTAAGTTGCAGCCTTTGTTGGATGTTTAGCCATTTCAGTGGAGTTCGATCGTGACCTTCATGATAAACGGACGTTTAGCGGAGATCGGTGTTTTTTTTCCTTTTTGCAATCGTTTATTCGATGTGTACTTATTGTTTAACACATAATCTTATTACTTTGCTGTAATATTCAAACAAAAAAAATACAAAAAAAAATAAAAAATATTATAACAAGAGAAATAGACTCATATAAAAAAAACAAAAAAAAAAAAAAAACTTTAAACATAAATGAGCGAACATGCTCAAAAATCAATAATCAATAATGACAAAAACAATCAAAATAACGCATCAACACATAATGATGAATATATAGTAAATGTTAGAAAAAGAAAAAATAACAACCAAACACAAAGTAATACAATGTCTAAACAACAAAAAAACAATTACTATGCAATTCTTGATAATGACAAAGAATGCAATCAAGAATGTTTAGAGCATTTTGTAAAGCATGTACAAAATACAGAAAATCCAACAACTTATAAAAACGTTACAACAAATAACTCTACAAATAAAGAGAATAATATAAATAGTGAAAACGATACAAATAATAATCAAAATAAAAACAAAAAAATACCACCTTTTAATATTTTTGGTGTTGAACCAAATGAACTAATTAATTTTATAAAAAAAGGGTTAAAAATTAATGAATTTAAAATAAAAGAATTCAATAACAAAAAAATTTCATTGTTTATGACCTCTATAAATGACTACAATAGAGTTAAAGCATACCTTCAGAAAACAAATGTAAAATTTTTTACTTACACTCCAAAAGTCACTAAAACAAAAACTTATTTATTAAAAGGCCTGAGTGCAAATATTGACCCTATCGAGATTTATGAGGAACTATGTAAATTCCAAAACCAAAATTTGAAATTTATTAAAGTAAGTCAATTTAAAACAAAGAAAGCTGAAAACAGTAAATATGACCTGCCAATATATTTGGTTCAAATAACTGGAGAAAGTAAAATAAACGAACTTAAATCAATTAAAGGACTTCTTTATCGCTGTATTAAATGGGAAGCTTTGAGAAAACCTGAAATTACTCAATGCAGGAACTGTCAAGGCTTCTTTCATAGCGCATCAAATTGTTTTTTACCATCTAGATGTGTAAAATGTGAAAAAATTCATGAAATTGGAAAATGTGTTCAGGATGCTGTTCCTGAAAATGAAAGAGAAAAGCTATTTTGTGTACTTTGCAAGAAATACGGCCATCCAGCATCTTACAAGGGATGTGAAAAATATAAGGAACTACAACAGAAGCTTCGTGCTAAAAAACAAAATTTGGCTCAAAGGAGAACAATCAACCCAACATTCGATGTAAACCCAAATATTAGTTATGCTAATACATTGAAAAATAACAATACCCAGAATTTAAATAATACCAATCCAATTCAAATTGCATTAGAACAACTAAACAACTCCATGCAAAATTTATCAAACCAAATAATTAATTTACATAAACATTTACAAATTCAAACATCTAGAATAGATACTATTTATTCGATGTTAGAAGTTTAAACTGTTGCAATGGCTGAAGTAATTAGAAAAAGTATTAACATAATTGCAATTAACGTAAATTCCCTTATAAGTTTAAGTAAGAGATACAATTTATGTAATTTTATAAATAAATATAATCCGGACTTGTTGCTATTAAATGAGACAAAACTGAACGAAAGACATAAAGTTACCTTTAAAGATTATTGCCTAGTACGTAAGGATAGAACGGACGCTAAAAGAGGAGGTGGAACAGCTATTTTAATAAAAAATGGTATAAAATATAATAATTATACTAATAAAACTATTAATACATTCAAATATTTAGAAACATGTATAGTAAAAATACCATTGTTAGCCAATAAATTTTTGTTCATAATATCATCTTATTATCCCTCAGGTAATAACAACAGTAATTTTAAAACTGAATTGCTACAACTTTTTCAAACTTTAAATTTGGATAATCCTAACCATTATTACATACTAGCAGGAGACCTAAATTGTAAGCATATGGATTGGGGGAATGCCTCACACAATACGAAAGGGAATATGCTAAAAGAATGGTTGTCATCTCATGAAATTATGTTCAGATGCAGCTTATATGCTTCTGTCACACCTTCTTATCCTCGTTGTGGGTCATACATAGATATATGTATAGCTGACTCTCGTCTAGCTATACAAAAAGAGGTCAATGCATTAAATTGTCTCCGAACCCTGGATTATGATAGTGATCACAACGCTTTACAAATCCATATTTTAAATGATGAAAACGATTATGCACTTGCTTTTTTTAAAGAGTTAACTGACTTAAAATTCAATTATAAAAAAACCAATTGGAACAAATTCAAAAACAATATTTTAAATGAGTTAAATAGTAATGAAACAATACCAAATAATAGGAATTTAACTAATTCGGAAATAGATTTCTATTTGGGTAGATTAAATAAACTTATAACTAGTTCAATAGAAAAGTCTGTCCCAAAATTTAAAAGCGAAAATTCGGTTGAAAAATTTGCCAACGCAATTATTAAAAAATTGCAATTAGAAAAAAGTAAAACCCTAACAATTATCAAAAAACACAATAGATTGGAACATTTATTGACCCCAGCTGATTTTAATTTTCAGAAAAACAAATTAAAACTCATAAAAAAACTTATAAATGATAATTTTGTTCTAGCAGTTAACACACATTTTAAGGAAAAACTTGGAAACATTAATCAGAAAGATGCCTCAAATATGTTTAGTGAAGTCAAAAAACAGTTTAAAATGTCACAACCGTTGTGTATTAACATGATAAAAATTCCACAACAAGAAGAAACTTTGCTTAGAAATGCAGGAATTAATCCCGGTGAATTAGAAATAGAGAGTGATAACAATAACTTCATTATAAAAGACCAAGATCAAATTCTTAATACAATAGGGTCCTTTTTAGAATCGATTCACTCTTTCAAAGAAATTGATCCTGATAATAGAATACATATCGAGGTTAATAACTATTTCTCTACATTTTTAGAAACGAAGTCTGAATATGAAAGAAACCAAACAACTTTAGTAACATTTAATGCAAATAAAAAGGCCAACGAACTAAACGATACTCTCGAGAATGATTATTTTGTAACAAAAGAATTAATTTTTTATATTTTCAATAATTTAAGAAAGAAAATGTCATCTGGTATGGATAACATCCCCAATATTATTTTAAGAAACATCCCAGAGGTTATAATTCTTGAGTATTGTACTCTGTTCAACAATATGCTTAATAATTCATACTTCCCTCGTGCATGGAAAGAAGCTAAAGTTGTGGTTTTACCAAAGAAAGATAAAGATACTTCCAACCCGAAGAACCTTCGTGCAATAAGTTTATTACCAAACATAAGTAAAGTTTATGAAATATGCATTAACAAAAATATATTAAAATTCTGTGAAAATAAAAATTTAATAAATGACAATCAATTCGGATTTAAATATAAACATTCAACAATCCATGCAATACATTTACTTATCTCAAATATAAATTGGAATATGAATAAATCTTTTTGTACGGGCGCGTGTCTCATAGATTTCGAAAAAGCATTCGATAGTATCTGGATTCCTGGATTAATATATAAACTTTGGAAATATAAATTTCCGCAATACTTAATAATACTTATATATAATATGTTAAACAACAAATCCTTTTTTGTCAGTAATAATAAACAAATAAGTTCTAAAAATTTTGTTATAGTTAATGGCTTACAACAAGGAACTGTTAACTCACCAATCTTATTTAATTTGTTCATCTATGACCTCCTTAATAAAATAGATAATATAATTGGTTTCGCTGATGACATTATTATTTATCACTCCGATAACAAAATTGAAAAAATTAACGATAAATTACAAAATCATTTTAACTCAGTAGAAACCTATGCAGCTGATTGGAAAATGAAAATTAATATTAATAAATGCGAAACTATATTGTTTCGTCCCCCAGTAGGAAAATGTAATTATAATATTAAAAAAAATTGGAAAAATTTTGGTATAAAATCTAATAGTCATATTGATATTCCAAATAAAGATGTGGTTAAATATCTTGGCATATTTCTAGATAAATTTTTGTACTTTAATAACCATATTAATTTACAGCTAATAAAAGCAAGAAATGCATTTTTCATGTACAAAAAACTATTTTTTTCACGATATATTAATCACGAAGTTAAAGTCATGTTGTACAAATCTTTAATAAGGCCTATCTTAACATATGGTTGCGAAATTTGGTTCAATATTGCACCATCTTATATGGAGAAAATAAGAGTATTTGAAAGGAAATGCTTAAGAGCGTGTACATCACTGTATAAAGACCCCAATAGTGATTTTAAGAAATATATATCAAATAAAATACTGTACAAGACAGCGAAGATAAGTAGAATCGATAATTTTATGATTCATTTGATCAGAAATCACATTATTAAAAGCTGTGAATGCAAAGTTAATAATTTAATTAAGGCTCCATATTATGAAAGTGAAGAATATATTTTTAATACATTAGAAAATGGTTATATACCACCAGAAGCGTTCGTATATCTAGATAGGAAAGGTTACATCCAGAACGAACTTGGCATACCTATAATTTTTCACATTTATAGGCGAGCCAATGTTAAAGCAATTCATTCTAATAAACTAACTATTGAAAATCGTAGATTTGATACTAGCGTTTACCTAGATGATAAAAATATGATACCGAACATAAATATTAAAAAATATTGGTGGCTCAATGAATAGCTTCCACTTCTTTTTTTTATCCTTTGACAATAGCTTTTATCTTTTTTAAATATAAAAGTAATGATTTTTGGTATTTTTTCCTTACATTAAATAATTTATATAAAAATTTCACACAAATACTATATAAACATTTAAATTGTGTTATTTATTTTCAAAAAACAAAATGTTAATTAATATTTAGTATACTAGAGAGCTCGAATATGGGACTGTGTATAATAATTTATATTCCTACTATTTGTTTATTTATAGTTTAAGATTATGAATTTGAATTAAATAAACGTTAAAAAAAAAAAAAAAAAAAATAGCCATTTCAGTGCGTCTAACATATATCTTATTGAAGTAAACCGATTGCATTTTAAAATTGAGCGCATAGCCTTATTTTGTAGTTTTTGCAGCCTCGTTATTTGTTAGTCTGAACAGCATGTAAATAATATGGTTGACCCATACTCAAAATGAGGTTTTATGGTAGTGTTATAGATATTTATTGCGGTTAATATTGTCACCTTGTTTCTTAAACGTTTAAAAAACCCGATTTTCTTGCCAATTTTCTTACATATGTATTCGACATGATCTTTAAAGTTTAAATCTTTGTCAATCAAGAAACCCAAATATTTTATATTATTCACTTTTTCTATTATTACATTATTTATTTTGAATGTTATGTTTGTGTTCATATTGATTTCCATTAATTTAGTTTTGTTTTCGTTAAGTTTTAATTTATTCACTTTTAGCCATTTATTAATATTATCTATATCATTCTTTATCAAAGTATCGTCCGCATATAGTACAGCTTCGCATTTCTCTAATGTATTTTCAATATCGTTTATATATATAACAAACTAGCTGGACCCGGCAAACGTTGTTTTGCCCTCAATGAATTTTTATTTTAGTTAGAATCTGTATATACCTATATAAAATGTGTGACGAAGATCTCCAGATAATAAAATGAGAGCTTCACCAAAAAATCTTTCATTGCCTTTCAAATCTTTTATCAAATCAAATCACAATGTTTGTGAGCCATGGTACATTCATCCCAAATAAAAATACTGCATTTTTGCAGAACTTTTGCCATACCGGAATGTTTTTTGATATTACAGACGGCATTCTCATTTTTTTGTACGTTTAACGGTGATTTGAGTGCTGAATGAGCTGTGCGGCCACCATGCAATAATGTAGCGGCTTTTTCCTTCTTTTTCGTTAGAATATTTATATATAAAAACGTTTGTGAGTTTATTTATTAAAATTTATATAAATTTGACAACTCATTATTTTTCGAACGACAGCGCCATCTACCGGGTCCAATAAAAAAATGTTTCTAACATACATATATGTACATTCTTAGTTTCATTAAAATCACACCATAAATAAGAATATTCGAAATAACTTTACCCAGCGCCACCTATCGGGTCCATTTATACATACAAAAATTTCTTATGACGAAACATACGTTCATTCTGAATTGCAGTCAAATCGCGCTGAAAGTAAAAATTTTTGTTTTTAACTTGACCCCAACGCCAGCTAGAGGGTTAAAACTAAAAAAAAAAAACACAGAAGAGCTCGAACCGAACCTATGCTGGAAATCCTACCTCGACAGCTCTTATGGTTCCGGAGATCATTCGTTACAATCGAATGCATCAACGTTTTTATATATACGCCACGCCGCTTTGCCCACTAACAACTTTATATAGCTAAGGTCTTATTATTTCGCAAAAATATCCTTTTGTGAAAATTTCATGACGATCCTTCCAGTAGTTTAGAAGATATTACGATTTTTTATTTTTCTAAAAAGGGGCGTGGTCCCGCCCACTTTTCTTCTTGTTTGTATTTCTATTCATGCTAATACCATATGTACCAAATATGACTGCTGTAGGTAAAAAAATTCCCGTGATATGACTTTTTCAAATTTTTGGTTATATGGGCGTGGCACCGCCCCTTTGTCCAATCAAAAATTTATATAGCATATTATTCCTTCCAGAGTCACAGTAACACGCTCTGAAAATTTCAGGAAGATCGGTTCTTTGGTTTGGCCTCCTATAAAGCACAAACAAACACACATTAATTTTTATATATATAGATAGATTGAAAGCAGATTAATTATGATTTAAGATAAAATGGGGCGAAAAAGGGGGACTTGGTAATACAAAAATGTATGGCTACCTTACCTGTAGATAAAAAGTGTATAAAACTTTAGATAAATACATATTACAAAAAAATTATTTTGTATAGCAAACATTGTTAGTGGTATAAGTAAAAAAGGGGGCGGTGAAATGGGCGTGGTTCATAGTTATATGGCGACGTTAACAGTATTAAGAGCAATATACTACCAAATAAAAAAATCCGTTGGAAGGAACAAATTTGTACAGAGAAAAAAAAGTTTAAAACTTTCAAACAAAATTTGGCGTGAAAAGGGGCGTGAAAGGGGGCGTGGCGTAAGAAATGTTTATTTCTACCTCGCCTGGAGTATAATGTGTATACAATTTGAAGTAAATCTGTTAAAAACTATATGGGAGCAATTACATAATTTTAAAAAAGTGGGCGTAAAAGTGGGCGTGGTCAAAAAAAAAGTACCCTATTAATCATGCCAGAGTTCCAGTTAAATGCTGTGAAAATTTCAGGAAGATCGGTCCAGAGGTTTGGTCTCCTATAAGGTACACACACACAAACAAAAAAACAAACACACATTCAATTTTATAATATAGATAGTAGAGCTCCTAAAATTGAGCCTTGTGGTACTCCAAAATCATTTTCTATTGCATTGGATATTTCATTATTAACATTCGTTAATTGTCTACGATTTGTTAAATATGACTGAAACCAATTTAGCTCTGTATCTTAAATACCATATTTAGCTAATTTCTTCAATAGGATGTCCCTATCTATTGTTTCAAAAGTTTCACATGAATAATTTAATTCTTCTAAAGCCTGATTGATATTTTGATAATAATCTGTGTTGTTCCATGTATTCTTCCAATTGATTTTTTACTATTTTTTCAATGACTTTTTCACATGTTTTTAAGGTGTTAATTGGTCGATATTCTTCACATTTTACTGTATTTTTTACTTTTTCAATAGGAAAAATCATCGATTCTTTCCAATTATTTGGGAATACGCCAGTCTCTAGTAATTTATTTATAATATTTAATATAATATTGCCTGTTCTGTCCCAATTATCTAGGATTATGTCACTTGATAGTTTGTTATAATCAGGTTTTTTGTTAATGCTTTTAAAAATAATCTTTAGTTCTTGTAAATTTATTGCACGGAATTTAAATTTAAAGTTCATCACAGGTATTTGATTTTCATACTGCACATTTTCAATGGAATATCTTATTTCTTTAATACTATTTACAAAATAATCATTAAAATGTTTGGCTATTTGAAAATTGTCTTTATATTCTATTTGTTTATATATCACAGTTTTTATCACAGATTTGGGTTTTTTTAGGACTAGTTCTTTAATTTTACTCCACATTTCTTTTTGGTTATTTGCACTATTTATTTTATTATTGATATATTTATTTTTTTCATGTTCAGTTTTTGCTTTATAGATATTTCTAATTATTTTATAACTGTTCCAAGCGTCAATTGTATTTACTGTAATTGCATTTTGATACTTAAAGACTTTTTCTCTTTTTAATGATTTGAGTTCGTTGTTAAACCACTTGTTTTTACTTTTTTCAGTTATTTTTTTCTTAATAGTAAATTTTTTTATTGTGTTTTCAAGGCAGTTATCAAAATGGTCTACATATTCGTTTAAATCATTCATTTCATCATAATTTAATATTGCACTTATTTCATTTTTGAAGCTGTTTTTATCGTATTTGAAAATATTTATTTCTTTATTATTATTTTGCTTCATATTTTCACTCTCGATAAAGATGTCAATGGATTCATAATCAGATATTTTATTATTTATATTATTTGTTGCCGTAATAGTTTCATTATTTGTTATTATATAGTCAATTAATGTTTTCGAGTTTTTTGTTATTCTAGTATATTCTTTCATTACATGTTTTAGTCCATTATCATTAAGAATGTTTTCCAATCTGCTTGTATAAAAATCATTTTTCCAGTCAATGTTAAAATCTGCAGCTATTAAAATATCACAGTTTGTTTCACATATTTCTTCCAAAAAATCTTGAAAAGTATCACAGAATTCTGATTTTGAACCACTTGGTGACCTATATATTATTATTATTATTATTATTATTATTGATGTTTTCTCATATTTCGCAATATATGCACTAATCCAGTGTTTTGTGTCTTTAATGTTATTTTTGATATTTTTTATATGCCAATGTTTTTTGAAATAAACTATTACTCCCCCAGTTCTAGATGAATTCGATAAGGTGCTATAATTCTCGTATTGGTCTATTTCAATTTCACTTTCATCTATTTCATCAGTTTGATGCGTTTCTGTTAAAATTATGAACTCAGGTTTATTAATTGCTGCTATTATTTCTAATTTTGTGAAGTTATTAATCAAGCCTTGAATGTTTCTGTATATACCATGAATCTGGTTTGGTTGCTAGATTGATAAACCCATCCTTCTCTTTCGAAGATTCAATTTATTTTGATACACCGGACACTCCCGGTTATTGGTGACATGATTCTCATCAAGTCCTAGATTTAGTCTTTTATTCTCTTTCATGCAATTAATACATTTCAAGATTACTTCAGAATTACAATCTTTAATTAATTAAGCTTTTGACCTGTTATTATTTTCGGATACGATTCATTGTCTATTTTCAATTTTTCATTAAATATTGTTCTATTATATCTTTTTGTTTCATATATTTTAATAACGTCTATCTTGCTATTTTTTAGTATTTCGTTCTGTTTTTTTAATTTTTCTATTAATTCTTTATCAGACATTTTAAAGTTTAAGTCAGTGATAACAATTTCCATATCAACATCTTTTGGGATTTTTATTTCATAATCTTCACCAATTTCACCTTGTATCGCCTTTTTTATTTTTTCCCGTTCTTCTATATTTTCACTCTGGATCACAACCGTACCGTTTTTTCTGCTTTCAATATTTGTAATTTTAAAATTGATTGGATCAACTTTTTTATTTAATTCAGCTTTTGTTTTTTCTATACTTTGTTTCTCCTTTGGTTTAACAATTAAGGGGACATTTTTCGATAAATCTGGCATCGTTTTCAAAGATTGCGCGTATGACATTTTTGTTGTTTTTACGTTTGTGTCTTTTATAACCTTCTTTATTTCGTTGCACATTTTGTTATTATTTTTTTCGATGGTATCGCGTATATCTTTGTTATTATTTTCAACTTTGTTTATGTTTCCATATAGGAATTTCACTTCTTGTACATTTTTTTCACATAATTTCTGTATATTATCCATCTTTTTGAATCTCGCGTCATAGCGACTTTCTATTGCTTCCAATAGTGATTTAATATCACATTCATTTTTCCTTAGTGAACTTTCAAATTCATGTTTATATTCTAACAAAGATTGTTTATTTTTATCAACACTATTTTGAATTTCTCTTTCAACAAGATCTACATTTTGAATATATAGCATACAATCGTTGCAGATATATCGTACAAAATTGTCTTCATCAATAATATTTGCCGAATATTGGTCTATGCCAGCACATTTTTTTGTAAAGTGATACACTTTACCACATACTCCATTGCATCGTATGCCACTTTCACCTCTTATTGCTAACTTGCATTTACTGCATTCAGCCATATCATAAGTAGTGATACTAACAAATTTGTTGCTTCCGAAAAGAAAATTCAACTTTTTGTTAATATTTTATTTGCCACTTTATGAATATATAATGTTTATGTTTTTAAATAGTCACTATCTATTTTTTTTGAGCACTTTATTATAATTATTTTATTTATTTAATCAGAGCTTTGATATTATTGCTTGTTATTAATTAACAGGGTTGCCAAACTTTCTTTGCACAATATATTTCATATTATATATAAACTAGAAAATTCCAGCGCTCGAAATTCGAGTGCAGTTTCTAGGCAGCTTTATTTTTCAACTTAGCCAATTCACAAACCAACACTTTTATGGTTTATTATTACTGTGAATGAAGATAACAAACTCATTAACAAACATATTAACAAATTTAATAAACACACACATAGCATATGTATAATTTTATGTATGTATAGTAGCAAACTTAAATGCAATTTACTCAAAATAAAGGGAAAAATTTAAAAATCTGTAAATCTGGAAAACGGCTTAAAAAAATACCTTTTAGGATAAATCATGATAAAACGGTAGAACAAAACATCGGACACAAGAAATCGCTTAGCCTATTAATATTATAGATATAAATAATGAAAATAAACTTTAAATTTGTTAATAAATTAAACTGTAATTCAAATTCAAATATTAGTTATGTTAAAGAAGCAAAAATAGGTAAAAATACATATGGGTATTTACATGGTTGCACACGTGACAGTCGCACGTATTCAACATGAAGAAACACAAACTAAGTCCCAAATATTTTTTTCTTCATTTAGGTTTTTGGGAAGCAATTATAGAGCACTTTATTTAGTGGAAAACATGGAATAGAAGCGGTTTTTTTCTACATTTGCTAAAGTGCAAAAACCAGCGAAATAAGCTAAAAACTTTTATGTAACTTATTTGGATATTATTAAGGGATAGTTTAGCTTTATTTTCATAACTGTTTTTTTTTTTTTTTTTTTGATGATTTTATATTTAGTTTTATTGAAACAAGCCATATTATGAAGCGTGACATGACATTGCGTTACGTGACATTTTTTCCCTTATGACAAACTCGAATAGTTTTTGATGTAGTTTGGTTTTAAACGAAAATAAATGAAAATTCAACTTCAGGTCAATGTTTGAAAAGGTACATAAGAATAAAAAAGAATAATAAAAAAAGCTTATTTATTAAATATTTCTCTTTGACGAAATTGCGGTTCGAGCTACTTTTATTTGTAAATCTTCTTCGCATGATAAGTAGTGAAGTTTATGCATGCCTGAGATACTTGGCACTTCCTTCCATTTTTCCATTAACGGTGGGGAAAGTCTTTCAATTTCGTCTGCACTTATAAAAGTTAAATGAATCCCATTTATGTGGTCTCGTGCGTATTCTAATAAACTAAAAATTTTCTTTTAATTACAGCTCCTACTCCATCGACTGCTCCTTTGCCATGAGAAGTGGCAAAAAATTGGGTAATCTCCTAGCTATAAACTTGTTTTTGAATTGGCTGCTGCTTCCATCTGAGAAAATGAATATATTTTGAAAATATTTTGAAACGAGCTTCCAATTCGTGAATGAGGTCCGATAAAGGAGCAATAGTCTGAGTTAAGGTAACACGATCTTGAACTTTGCGCCAATGCTGCCACTTGACAGTTTCCTCCAATTTTTTTAAGTCCTTGACTGGAATCAGATCATGTTGCACATCTTGTACACAATTTTCGCATTCGCTTGTCATACATTTTTCCGTTTCGATGTTGCAACAGGCAGTTTGCAGGAAGCATGGAATATTAGTTGAAAATGATTTTAAGAATTTTGCAGATTCCTATAATAAAAAGCGAAAATTGGCATGGTGCTGACAGACACACATATTGTGGGGCGTCTTGCTCGTGAGTTCGATTTCCCTTGGCCGGTTTTGGAAAAATGTAGACTTACTCACATATTTCACTTCATATTCATTTTTGAACAACTCAAACGCTTCAAGGACTGTCATCAACATAAAGCAACTATTAGTCCATCTATAACAAGAGTGTCTTTACGACCTGCAGCCTGGACGATAATGTCTTCACGCATGTAAAAATCTTTAACAGTCTTTATTTTCTGTTCGTGTTCTAAAGACTTGGAAGATTTTTTTTCAACGGCAAAACGTTGAGAACTTCTATTTTCTTTTTCAAATTCATAGCCAGGGCTCATTCTACCTTCTTGACTGCTTTTCCCAATGTTTGCGTGCAAGAATACGCCTCATTCATTTCTTCAAATTTACTGTTTTTATTTTTCATTCGGTGTTGGTTTTGTCTTACGCGGTCTTTTTCTCTCCTCTCCTTTGTAAGTTTCTTGCTCGTTTTAGACAATTTCAACTGCCGCTGTCGATATTTTTGTGCTCTTTCCTTTGCTTTAAAGCGATACGCTTGCAACTTTACGGGATCTTCTTTCAACTTTTCCCTAAATTTCTTATCTTTGTTTTTAATTTTTGCAGAAACGGTGTCCATCTACATAAAAATTTATTGCTGATTATAAAAATATTTGCAGCAAAAATTTGAAAAAAGTTTAACTTACACCAGTTGCGTTACGTGACAAACTTCAATATTAATTAGAAACGGTCTATTATTAACTTCGGTCAAAGTAATTTATTTTTTAAGTTTTACATATAAAAATTGCTTTCATTTTAAATTTTTATTGAATTCCGTTCCACAGTGCAGAAGATATGACAAAAATTGTGCATTTAAGGAGCGCACGTGACATTAGAATATCAAGGAAAACAAATTGAAAAATTATTTTTTTTGGCTGCAGATACGAAAAAGTTCATATTGGATGCTACATTTATATGGGGCCTAGGTCGAAATATGGATCGATGCTGACCATATTTGGTAAAGTTGCTTATATTTTGAAAAAATATATACAAACCAAATTTGAGAAAAATGTGTGCAATGTTTTTGTTTTTTGATAGATTTAAGTGAAGACCGGGAAGCAGCTCTATATGGGGCCTATGACTAAAAATTGTCCTATAGGGATTATTTTTGGACTACTGATTAATGGATATAATAAATACATACAAACATAATATAATTTGGAGTTTATGGCAATTTATGTCGATTTCATAGGGGTCATTTGTATGCTGACGAAGTCTGAACATGGACCGATTCTCAACACTTTCAATAGCATTCATCATATGGCCAGCAAAAGCTTATACACCAAGTTTCATAAAAATATATAAATAGTTGCGACCTGTAGTTTGATTACAAGGTTTACATGGACACACAGACGGACAGACGGACAGACGGACAGACGGACGGACGGACAGACGGACGGACATAGTTAAATCGACTCAGAAAATGGTAAAATTTTTACAGAGTGTTTATTCTACAAGAAGTTCTACTGTATGGAATGGCACGAACTCTCAAAACCATTCGAAACAATATCAGTCGTTAAGCAGGGATGTTTTCTATGTCCCCTACTATTCTCAATTTACATTAACGATCTTCACGAATATCTAGGCGATGGCATCACAATTGAGTAACTCAATATAAGACTGCTCTTGTACGCGGAGGACATTGTAATATTGGCTGCAGAACTAGAGGTGATTAAATGAAAATGATTAAACGGCTTGGAGAATAGTGTGAATACTGGAATCTAGAAGTGAATCTTACAGAATCTAAAATAGTGGTACTTAGAAATGGCGGAAGATTGGCTAACCGTAAAAATGGGTTTTCAAGGGAGAAGAGATTGAAAATGTCAATACAATTACTTAGATTATTAAAAAAAAATCCAATAATTTGCAAATACTGTTGAATTTTTAAAAGCGTTGCTTAAACATTATAACCAAATGTGTATATCTTCCGTTCCAAAAACTTGGAAAAAATCCGAGAACGTTAACCCATTATTTTCCAAGTCCAGCTTTAGTTTTTAAGATATATTTAAATAAAGATTACCGAAAACGAGTTTTTCTATTAAACTCGATGAAATGAAATCACTATATAGAATTTAAGAAATATAATTCGTTTAATTTTTTTTTATTTAACCCTTCAGAGCTCCTGGGATCAAAATTATCCATTTCGATATATCTTTGGTGCAATTGTCTGCTAATTGCTCGCATTAATCTTGCTAACAAACACAGAAACTGGAATTAGAATACTGTTGGCGAAGAAAGGAAATATTGAAACGGTCATTAAAATTTTCCTATACTCACACAGAATCAAACGCTTAGGGAGGTTTTAATATAATAATCTAATACAATCTGTCGGTATAGAAACCATCCATTTTATTCCACAGTGTTATTGATAGTAAAGGTTTCCATTGTTTTGTCAGTAGCATGAAAGTGAATACTTTTAAGTTTTGTTATTTTTTTCTGAAATTATGACAATATTTCTTCTTTGTTAAATAACTAAAACATAGAAATATTTAAATTAATAAAAGAGTTCTTAATTTTATGATAAAAATCGAGCGTCCAAGTCGTCTAAAATATATTCCGTTAGAAGTTTCCATTGTATTGTCACTCACACTATATTTCTTCTCATTTTGAATTCTACTGTTGCATTTTTAAACATTTCAGAGGGAACACTATCACCTCCTGGTGCTTTGTTAGATTTAGTCACCTGCAGCACATTTTGTAATTCCTCTATTATTATGTTTTTATCCAAGTCATGATCTCTATGACACATTGATGTATAATGTATATCATTAGTTATTTGTTGCTGATTTAGAAGACTTTGGAAGTGCTGCTTAGAATCTGCTGCTGATATGTTTGAACACACTCTGAAACAATCACCTCTTATTTCCTTCGCTAACATCCACCAATTTTTTGAATCCTTTATACTACTACTAAGTCAATTGTATTTTTAATCATAAACACAAATACGATAAGCGTAAATAGCATATATCACTATATATACAAATGATTGTGTAACAATACGACGCACAGTGGACCATATTTAGAGAAGGCGGCCAAAAATCATTTTTTTTTTGTTACCGATTTTAAAGTTATGTTATTCATTTGAAAGTAAATACTAGTAAACCTCGGGAGCCAAAAAATTGCGACTCTATCTCAACTACATCGCAGCGAACAGGGTCTTCGAAAATGGGCTTTCTCAGTATTTTGCTAAAATTAAAAATTTCTTTGTAAATTTTTATTTTTGAATGACTGTAACTTTTTCGATTTAAAAGATTTTGAAGTGAAATAAATTTTGTATAATTTTGTGGCTTCCATACTATTAATGTTAAAAATTTAAAATCACGGAGTCATTCCGAAATTTAAAAAAAAAAATTTTTTAAAAAAGGTCCAAATTTTCCGAAAATAGAGAATAACTCCTGCCAGTCAAACGCAGTCAGAAAAAATCTTGCACTCTTCTATAGCCCGAACCCTCCCCTATACTCATATGCCCCATTATACACCCGCCAGTTTCCGCCCGTGTGCACCAGAACAATTTTTCTGACCCAAGGTTAGATATTTTCTGCAAAATTTATGAATACAAAAGTTGTCCACTATGTGGTTAAGTTTGAGGTGATGTTTGTAACTGCCAAAAATATTGGACCTTAATCCAAAAAAAAAAAAAAATAATTATACGGATCGACTCAAAAACACTTTCTGAGTCGATTAAACGATGTCCGTCCGTCCGTCTGAGTGTTATGAATACAAAAGTTGTTCGTACCGGTGCACCGCGGTGTATTTTTTTGCGTGTCGGTAGAGTTGTCAGGAGACGATAGTTTTAAGGAATCCTACGAATTTGGAATGTCCCCTCTTCATGTTAGAATACGTTTCATGGAGCATATTCTTAAATTGGGTTATGATTTGGAATTTGGTACGTTAGGCGAAACAGTGAGAAAAATCAAAGAAAATTAAGAAAAAATAAAGCAAA
The DNA here is from genome assembly GCA_963682025.1 of Cordilura impudica. NCBI lineage: Eukaryota > Metazoa > Arthropoda > Insecta > Diptera > Scathophagidae > Cordilura > Cordilura impudica. The sequence continues at coordinate 63,129,567 of OY821521.1, forward strand.
AAAAAAACAAATTCAACAAAAATATGGAAATACTGCAAGGAGATTTTTTTCCGATCCGGAAACTGCAGCATCTATCACAGGTGTAGATCATGAATTAATAAGACGATTCAAAATCATATTACAAGTTCTAGCATGCAGCAGAAAGATAAATGCAAAAAACTTTGGAGACTACGCCAATAAAACAGCTATACTTTATATTGAAAAATACTCTTGGAGATATATGCGTTCCACAGTTCATAAAATTTTGTACCATGGGGAACAAATAATTCAAAACAATATGCTACCAATAGGAGATCTATCTGAAGAAGCGCAAGAAAAAAGGAACAAAGACTACAGATTCTTTCGCGAGCACAATACACTATTTTGTTGTGCACTTCAGCACCATATATGTCCAACATTCGTCAAAAATGGAAAATTACCTCTACTGAATTAGACGAAGAAGCTAAACTACTTCTAGAAGATGAAAATCAAGGAAATTTTTACTAAAATTGGTTGATTTAAAGTACTTTTTCATTACACTAACAATAAGTTACACTTTTTTTTTATATAGTTAAAAAATTTTCTTGATTTAAATATTTATATATTTTGTAAATTTACAATAAAATTGTTATATTTCATAAATTTACCATAAAAATTGATTGATAAAGCAAAAACATACGAGTTTTTCATTGAAACTTCTCTATCTTGAACCAATATAAGGTAACTTTTACGTTCACTGCTTAATAAATTATATTTTAACTCGGGATCAAAAAAATACAACCTTTGGCCCTTGTGCACATTAGGATTAAAAAGTTTACGGGGGCCAAAGTTTGTCATTTTCAGAAAAAAATAACATAAACAATTGTTAAAAAGTATTAGTTGTAAAATTAACTGACAAAATTATACATTATATTAAAAAACCTTTTTTTACCTTTTAACACTTCACTTTTTGTACTAAAATTCAACTACAAATGAAAATTTATTTTAAACCCTCCTAAACTTTTTTTATTTTCGGTCGAGAATTACGCTTTATAGCAAAACTTAAAGCATAAAGTCCCACCTACCAAACAAAAAAAACAGCATATCAAAATTCCAATCCAATCAAAAGTTATAGATTTTTGACCGCCTTCTCGTCAAATGGTCCACTGTGCGACGCACAGTGGCGCTATTTGAGTTTTTTCGTTGGAAAAATCATATCTTTTGAACCGAATAACATAATTGAACATTTTAACCAGCATATGATAGATAACTGTTCAGCCTATGAAATGAGCGTTTGGAAAAGGTGCTACGCTTTGTAGGGGCCTACTAATGGGTTATCAAAGTTAAAATTTGTAGAAAAATCAATTTTATGGTAACTAAAAAAAATTATTTTTACATTTTTAGATTGTTTTTACTTTTTTTTCTTTACGGTTTTATGTTTTAAATTATTACCCAACAAATTAAAAAAAAATTACTTCTTTTTTAAATTTATTTTTTCAATTTTCTGTAAAATATTCATCACAATTCGTAAGAGAAAGTATATCTAAAAGAGAAGGTATATCTAAAAGACTATAAGTATTTTCTAACTCTATTCGTGACTTCATATGCCGCAGGGAAGAAATAAGTGGATCGGAAGATGCTGCCAACATGTTGAAGAGGTCCTCATTTTGCCTTACCCTTGATGCTTTGAATGTGTTCTGCAATCTATATTTTTTATAAAATTTGTTAAGAGTCTCCTGTGCTTCTTCAGAAAGCTCTCCAATTGGCAAAGACTGGTACTCAATTATATCTTTGCCATGCGCCAATATTTTATGGACGGTCGGGGTCAACTTCTTCTGTGGATACATTTCTGATAAAAGAGATGCAGTTTTCGATGCATATTCTCCATATTTTGCAGAACTGACATTTTCTTTGCAGTTTAAAACATTCAAGATCGTTCCCAATCTTTTCACGATTTGATTGTCAATTCCAGTGATTCTAGTTACTGCCTCATCATTTTCAAAAAATCTCCTAGAAGTGTTTCCATCGTTTGAGTTACCGTATCCGTGCTTGGGACAGTCTACTTTTAGTCCAACTTGTTTAAAAAGAGCATCCTGTATTTGCTTCTTTCTGATCTTTTCCTTATCCTTTATTGGTGTATTTTCATCGAAGTTTTCCTCCTCTTATGGTAGGGTTTACGCCAGTTTTAGCAAGAACTCCATACACCTTATCCTTGCGTCCAATGGTGACATTCCATATTCATAATTCTCCTCGTTTGTGGAATCGTTTAAATTACCAAAGTTCTTCTGGCTCTTTTTGCAAATCGGGCATGACAATGTTGAGGTTGTTCCTGTCAGTTCGTTTACGACTTTTCCGTCAACCATGGTGAGGTGGTACTCGTAATTTCATTCAATATATTTTCCTTCTCCAATTTGCAGCTTTGTAGGCTTGCTTATTTGTTCTTCAATGTCCTTCACCGTGGTCCTTATGAGTTCTGCCGATTCCCTTGCAAACTGAAACATTATTGATCGGCAATAATGCACTGATGACGGACGTGGATTTTTCCACTGTAGGGAAACATCAGATTTTAGCCGCAAAGGAACAACAGATGCCATAAACATATTTCCGTCCGATATTGTAGCGTCATCGGAAGATATCCTTATAAACGCTTTGTCCGGATGATCCATCGCAGCCCCATTTGCTGATCAATGTGAGTTTCTCAGGAAGAATTTTCGCCTCATTTTCAGGAAGACTCTCCAACAACCGTTTTGCTGTATGGCCCATGAGATCCTGAGAATTGCTTTCACAGAGACTTCCGTAAACTCCGTATGCAGTGGTCGTGACTTTATTTTGGCTGGCGTAATATGCTTATATCCTGGTAAAATGTCAGCCCCGTGTCGCATCAAGGATGCCCGTAGTATCTCATATTTTTCTTTGGAAAGTTGTAAGTCCATAAACAAGGCCAAGGCTTCTTCGGAACCATACTTTTTAATGTGTGCGTTTGTGGGCGTGGGAATGCTTTCCTTAATCCTTTTAGTCGCAGTGGGCTTGCATCAGCAACAGATTTGTAATCTGCGACCTAACTCTTTCACTATCCTTTGTATCTTTAATAGACAGCGCGTCCGATAAATGCTTCGTGGTCAAGTCATTGGTGGCGTCGCAAGTTTCCTCTTTCTTGTGAAAATTGAACACTCCTCAAAACTTTTTTTTGGCCTTCCTTTTGCTCCTCTGGTTGATGTGGTGGGTTTATCCACTGCCAATATATCCAGGATGGTGTCTTCATTAAGCCAGTCCTCGTATTTGGAGTTGAAGTTCTGAATGGTTCGATTAGATTTCACCCATTTTGCCTTAATATTTGCATATATCAGGTAAAAATTATTTTTTATAATTTCGCTTCTCTCAATATTTCTATATAAGCTATCAAGTTCTTCTAAAGCAGCTTCCGTGAAAAACTTTGGTGTGGTTGACCTTCTAAACAGTTCAAATAATTTTAAATTGTTTAACGCCATGGTTTCAGTACTTGTTGCGCCAACTTTCATTCGTAGTCTAATCCAGGCATTATGCTTATTTTGCAATATATAGGCTTATGCTACCATGCCTAAAAATTTACCTGTTCCCTGCATAGATATGGATTTAGGCTGAATTATGCAATTTTGATATTATGCTCGTGTCTAAATAAGATTTGTGCCTACCTGAAGGGACCATAAGTCAATATTGTTCTTGACCATTTGTACCCCAAAGTAATTTTTAAGTGAGGTGCGTACCTGCGAATTTCAATGAGTAGTTTCTTGTGCATCCTGTGTCTGTAACAGAATATTGGGAGTAGACTTTGGCAGAGGCTCACAGGTAGACAACCGACTTAAAATGCAATTTTCAAACTATTAGATCAAACTACTGTCAGTCAAAACATGTAAGGGATGCACGCCATACAATTTCTGCAACCATGTCTTTTTAACCTTTTTTACCTCTAGAAGCCAAACGGGCACGTACGGTCAGATAAAACCTTTTGAATTATGTAAAGAAATAATCAAAGAACATGTTTTGCAAATATGGCAAATATAGAAAAATATGGATTTTTTTTATTTTCCGTCAAAATTTAAAAATAGTGAAAAAACGGATAGTTTTTAAATAGTGATTTACCAGGAGAAACACAAAACAAACAGTTAATTTTTTTTTACCATTATTTGAAATTGTTGAAAAGTTTCCTATAACATGGGTTTATTCAAAACTTCGTCGGCGCACATGGAAATTTTGATTTTTGCAACCTCGTTTGCTCTACGGGCGCCACTGTGCGACGTCTTGATGTCACTTTCTGTTTATTTTCATTTCAACTTGCACTTGCAGCACTAGTAACACTTTCAATGTATTGAAAACTTCGTGTTGAATAAATATTTTCAAAATTTATCATGCAGCAACATATTTAGAAAAAAAAACAGGATGGGTGTTTTGATAGTGAAGCTAACTGAGCATAAAATATGACATATTTAACGACAGACTTCTGAGTGCGTTTTGCAAGAATGAAACATATTCTGCATAAAAAAAGGGTACCGACTTTACTTTACTATAAAATGGCGAATTTTAGAATATTTTAGTTTCGTCAATATTCCCAACACAATCTGTTTTCTTACACACCATCCACAACCAGCATTCCTTTTGACAGGAGTTTTTGCGGAGTGATGAACTGTGACTGTGTTAAAGCGATTGCAGTTATTTGGTGAAAACTAATTGAAGAATAACAGATTATGGCAAAGCACTTTCTTTTTGGAAAATATTAAGCGGTGGTATTATAAAATATATAGTATTTCAGTTGATGACTAATTGAAAAGGAATTTAATAACAATCTACACGACGCTATGTGAAAGGTCCATGTTAAAACAATTTTTTTGGATTAGAAATCATTTTTATTCTTCCACACAATTTCCATGAAATATAAGGCTCTACTTCCATTGATCTTCTAACATTTCCATAATCTTGGAACAGTACTAATTGTCAAACTAGGTCTCTGCTTCCCAAAAAGACTTCTTCATTCATTTAAAATCACTTCCCGTAGTGTCCACTTTTGAAATAGTAGTCAATGAGCGCCAGCTCTAGCAAACACAAGGATGTAGAAGTCATTCGTAATGAAAACAGTTCAAATTTTTCCAAGGCCAAAACGGAGGAAAGAATATTTTTGGTCAATTGCGAAAAAAGCGGCTGTAATGGCGTAGAAAGTCTTTCCTGAGCCAAAGCTCTATATCTCGAAAATATCAACAAACTACCCCCCTTTAAAATTTCGATCGTCCTAGGCAATTCGATTCCTTTTTAAATCCTTTCTTTTAACTCTTACTCTCTGTCTGTCTGTTTGTCTGCCTGTCGTGTGTCTACCCCATTCCCTGAAACTTGGCCAATAGTCTTGTTGTGAAAAAGATTAACTTTGGAGTAGTCACGCATAGTCACGCACAGTCACGGAGTGATCTAAATGTAATTTCCCCTCATCCGACCTATCTGAAACTTGGTCCATACACTTGCTGTGAAAAAAGATTTACTTTGACATAGTCATGCACAATCACGCATAGTCACGCACAGTCACGGAGAGATTAAATCCTCACTTCCCCTCACCCGATGGATCTGAAACTTTGTCCATAGATTCGTTGTGGCCAAAGATTAATTTTAAGATAGTCACACACAGTCAAGCACAGTCACGGAGATATTAAAAACTCATATGCATAAGAAAATTTTAATAAAAACCATCTTTTTATGGGTTAGATTATTTTATGTTTTCTTCAGTAACTGACTTTAAAAATATGTTCGATACTCTCCATTTCCTCCTAGATCCATGCAGCTGCGACAGAAATCATTCTTCGAGACCCCGAGGCCAGTTTTAACCGCCACAATTATCAAAATTTCCCCATGAAGGAGTGACGGTAACTAATTTATGAGTTTTAACTTGAGAGATGACCAGTTTTCCCTTTCAATCCTCCATATTATTCCATTAGCGCTCCACGATTTATTAAGCCAGCAGTGTGAGGTGAAAGTTTTATCTTGCACGATACTATGGCTATACAAACTCACTTCAATTCCGCTGTAATCTGTAAGGCAGTTCCCTGTCTCACCAGATTCCCGGGATATCCCTGTGCCCTGGCACCCTTATGTGTCTAATATCGGACTACTTGGCCATCTGATTTAAGGATTTCCGGCAGTCGAGGCCGGTTCTTGTTTTCAGGAACACTGATTCCACGAACCTTACCGCGGCTTGACTATCAGAGTCATGTTAACTGTGGTTGTAGATAGAGCAAATTCCTTAATTGCCATCGCGTCGGCCTAATATATACTGGTAGCGTTGGATCCAGGCCCAATCCAGGCCCCTTTGAGTAGGCTCAGAAACTGACTTGGTTGTGTAATTTTGATAGGTCAGGGTAGAAATTTTTGGAACGTCTGCTACCTGGGATTCTTCCACACAGGGAGTCTCTGGTCGATCTTAGGTTTACGCTATAGCCGCAATGGCAGCCTAGTCATTGTAGTAAGCATCTTTGTCGAATGGCCGATGAGATTACAGACTGCTTGCATTATATCTGACCGATGATATTAAATCTAAGAGGATAATCAGTGCATCCGAATGTGTAGTACAAAGAGCTCTGATGATACACAGAGATGTTATTCTCTGTACTCCTGTGAGAGGGTTGAGAATAACTGAGAGAATAGCAGTATTGGTCGGACCACCGCAGTTTTAACCCAATCAGCTAATTTTGGATTAAGACCCCATCACTTTCTGCTGGACCTAGGAATACGTATTTGGCTCCACTAAATGAGGTGATTTTAGTACCGTCGCACAGTGGTTCCGCCCACAGGCCAAAAATCAAAAAAAAATCACAAAATATTTAGACAAAGTGAAAACAAATTGTCTCTTAAATGACAAACCGGTTTTTGCCGGAAATCTAATGGGACTTTTTAAAAATAAAATTAAAAGCATGAGCACATGTTCATTTGCAAAGCGCAGCTGATTTTGAAGTTAAAGGTATTTATTTTATTTTCAGATAATAGTAAAAACTAAAGAATGTTGTAATTCTTGTGAAATTAATGTTTTAGTTAACCTATTTCTTTGTTTTTTTTTTTTTTTTTGTGAAACTTCATTATGTTTGCTTAAAGTTTTAATCGTGTTCCGCCAAGATTCCCTCTTAGGTTTCTTTTTCATTCTATTAATCTGATTCTTAAGATAATAAAAGTGTTGAAGTTTGTTGTGGAAATTTGCGGATGTACGTGTAATCTGTAATATTCTTACTACTAACCCGCCGTCATATTTTTGTGTACAATTGTCGATGATCATTTAATTAATTATTTTTGCATTTTTTTTCAGTTTTCAATTCGGTTTTGGAAGGCGATTCGTATCAGTGTGTGTTTGCACGCCTATATTTTCAATTTATGGTGCGCAAAATAGGGTACCAACGCAGAAAAATTACAAGAACTGATCACTGCTGTACAACATAATGTTGAGAATAACGGCTACATGTCTGACTTGACCGAGCTTATGAAATCTATCGACTTCATATAAAAAAAAAATAGTTGCTTTTTGGACTCGTTACGATCGTAAAAAATCTTTAGTTCTCCAAATTTAATGTGATTGGCGGAATCAAAAGGAATCAATTATTAAAATGCACCCATAATAAATATCAGCAAATGGTGGAAAGTGCACATCGTGGCCACCCAAAATTTGATTTTGCGGAGTCTTCAGCGAGAACAAAGCGACGGCGTATAGCTCAGCTGAGCGAAATCGATGAGTCCGCTGTTTCTGCTTTTCGCAATGAACATCAAATGCCAAATGTATTGCCAGCAGATCCCACTGAAGTAATTTCACTTTTAATGGAGACCGCCATGTCTAAAAACCAATATTTGCTGATAAAAAGGGATACCCTAACAACATATCTGTAGATGAATCGCATGGTGAAGTCGAGTTGCAAAGTTTATTAGATAACACAGCATCGAGCATATTAGAGCTTCAAGCTAATGTTGTCGAAACAGTCACTGATTAAAAATTTAGTATTAATCGGAAAATGGGGATTTGATGGAAGTACAGATCATAGCGATTACAAGCAAAAACTTTCTAATAATGATTGGGAGGACAATACCTTATTTGTTAAAATAAAATTTCTAAAGCTAACAGAACTAATTATTCATAATAGAAAGATGTACGTCAAGCATAGTTTACAACTGACTATGGTGGATGGAAAAGTATGCAATGCCTTAAGTGAGCCATCCTCTGCCAAATATTACATATGTAGTGCAAATCCAACAGAAATTAATAATTTGGTCAAATGTTTAAACAAAGTCGTAAAGGAAAATATTTCGAATTTGGGCTATCTCCACTTCATGCAAAAATACGGTTCTTTGATTACTTTTTACATCTTTCTTATAAGTCCGTCATCATAACGTGGCAGGTTAGAGGTCCCGAACAAAAATTAAAGGTATTGGAAATAAAGCAGAAAATTCAAAAGGAATTTCGTGAAAAAGTGGGTTTAATAGTAGACAAGCCAAACATGGAAGTAGAGGATCATCCAATGACGGAAATGTTGCAAGAAAAATTTTTCCTAATCCAATATTGGCTTCAGAAATTACAAGAGTTAATGAAAATCTGATCCATCGTTGTGCCACTCTACTTCAAGCTATGGCAGCGGGCTACAAAATTGTGCCTACAAATTTAATGAATATGCCTTAGATACGGCCAAGGAACTAATCAAAGAGTATCCAAGGTACCAGCTACAGCCGATAAGGTATTAATTCATGGATCTGCTGTGATAGAGCAAGCAATAGTATCAATTGGAGAGCTTTCAGAGGAAGCTGTAGAGTCGAACAACAAAGAAATAAAAAATTTAGACTTTATCACAGCCGAAAATGTCACGCATTATAACAAACACCGACATTTTGAATTCACTCCTTTTACGGCCCGATCCATTTAAAACCGGACAGAGGGAGCTTGGAAAGAAGATAAGTCAACGTTACTTGAATCTGTATATGGGTTGCTAGAAGATACATTATAAATTTATGTAATAATAAGGTATTAAAATATTTAGTTTATAATTTGCATGTTTCCCTTATTCTTCAAATTTTGTTTATTGGTTATGGTTATAGGTGCGGTTTGGGTTGGGGCGGTGTGCAACGACAAATCATGTCAATCTTTTTACCACATTTTCTAAATATGTGGCTCTTAGTCTTGGAGAAAATTTCAGCAACCTAGGAGTATTTTTGGCCGCGCATCCATACAAGCGGATCCACTGTACGCCGTGAGAGATAGGATCGAAAGGAGGAATCTTATACCTTATACCACGCCGCAACGACTTATTTTCCCATTTTGACAGCTCCACATAAACTCTTCGTAGAATATTTCTAAGTGTCGTCAGCGTACTCGAAAATATTGCAATCATGTTCTTCCAAGGAAAGTAAAGTTGATTTTAAAACCGGTTTTAAAGAATCGGGATATAACAGTTATTACACTATTGACAAGCTGATTTTTAATCTATGAGATAATTGTAGAATTCATTATTAGACGAGATAGGGCCGTTATTATCGAGTCCGAGAAGGCCGCCATATGTATTCTTTTACCGAAAGCGATTTGCCATTGCTGAATTCAAGCAGTTGAGTGTTAATAAATCTACGTAAGTATGAGGATATGATAATAAGAACACTGATAGACTTATGGGTCTGAAGGTCTTTGGGATAGTGCGTGAGCCTTTGCCAGCTTTTGGAATATTTTTCCTAGAGATTTTTAAGGTCTAAAACTGCTAATCGCTCTGGTCAATGTTGACTTGTTAATTATTTCCGAAGCTCTATATATGTTGTCAGACTGCTTCAACCCTTAAAATGGCGTCGAGGAATTTCCAGGAATATGACTGTTTAAAAGTATGGTAAGTAATTCCACACTGAAGGTAATCCAAAGACCATTGTTTCACTCAAGTAACCTAGTGTGCCTAGGTTGCCACAGAGACATTTTCTATGTTGTCGAAGAGATTTTAGAAAAAAAACGCATTTGGCTGTTCTTGTCTTTTTCTAGGCTGTAGCTTATAAACCTACCAATTCTCATTCGTTCTTGAGGACTTACTATCAGGGTGGATTCTTTTTACATCTTGGCTTTGCCAGGGATTAAGATGAGTTGAAAGATTTCTTAAAAACTAAAATAACAAGATAATCAATGTCTACAGGATTCCGCGATTCATATCAGGACTCTGATCGCAATAATCGACAAAAGTTGTACTATATTTAACATAATTTATGAATTTATGCTTTACAGATTTCTTGAGAAAACTTCAACTGAGACCATTTCCTTTAGTATAAACAAAATGCAACGATGATCGGATATTATGTGCGCGTGCAACACTTCCCAACCATTAGTTTTATCAAATAAGAGGGTAAAACTTTTTAAGTGCCATAAAAAGCTGCTTTCTCTTTTATAAAAAAGCTTATAAAAGCTTTAATTTCATATTGGAATTACATTTCGAAACGCCATTTGGGTAAAGTCGATCATTTCCTGGTAGCTGCGACTTGCTGGAGAGAAATAACCTTCATCATCGAAAACGTATAATGTTTGCCATAATTTCGTTATTGCGGTTTTATTGTTGATATTTGTACTCTAACGATATTTTCGATGTTTTGTAGATATACCTTTGATCGCGTACCATCACAGCAGCTGCGTCATGCTGAAGTATGCCAACCTTGTTTTTATTTAGAACCTTCTTAGTAATTTTTGATGGAATCCATCCACTTCCACATTTTTTTTCTACCCTACAGTCTTCAGAATTCTGTATAAAATAGCTTTTCGCATACCTTCTCCTTTAAAATGATTCACTGTAAAAGCTTTTCATTGATTATATAAAACTGAACAATGCCTTCGCGAAAGATATGTTGCTTGTGTTGGACACCCTCTACCTGGGTTTTACGTTTACTTTAATGTCTGGACTTTTTGAAAAAGTCAACAATTTGATGAACTTAATACTGAATTATTACAACAAACACATAGAATTTTTAGGATTTTTTTAGAAGAGTGTCCATATCTTAAGTCATATCATGGCATGATAATGCCCGATTTTCCTCATTTCAATTACCAACCTGTTCGAAATAATGATGATTAATATCGTCTTAAGCTTACTCAGATAAATGGTTTACTTTGTGAATGAGCGTGATTTTAACAGACGGACGGACGGACATTACTATATCGATGCGAGTTCCTACAAGATCAAGAAATTTATTGATGTGTAAACATCTATACGCGCAGGAGGGTAAAAATCTATTTCACTATATAATCACAAAAACAGCGTAACCGTAAGCGTAAGACAAAATCGGTGTGACTTATGATTGTATTGGTGAAAAAATTATGATATATAATAAGCTTTTTGAAAATGAAAAATGAAAAATTAAAATTGAAAAATGAAAAATTAAAAATAAAAAAATGAAAAGCGAAAAATGAAATATGAAAAATTAAAATTGAAAAATAAAAAATTAAAAAATAAAAATTAAAAATTAAAAATTAAAAATTAAAAATAAAAAATAAAAAATAAAAAATTAAAAATTAAAAATAAAAAATAAAAAATAAAAAATAAAAAATAAAAAATAAAAAATAAAAAATAAAAAATAAAAAATAAAAAATAAAAAATAAAAAATAAAAAATAAAAAATAAAAAATGAAAAATGAAAAATAAAAAATTAGAAAACAAAAATGAAAAACAAAAAATTAAAAATAAAAAATTAAAAATGAAAAACAAAAATTAAAAATTAAAAGTAAAAAGGAAAAACTAACAAGTAAGAAATTATAGTCGGTCTAGACCGCCTATACGAAACCCTATACCATGGCTTAGAGACCCTATCTCTTCAGTCCAGCTAATTGGATATAGAAAATACACATAAACCAAATTTGAGTGGCATTGTTATTAATTTTTTTGGCTGCAGATATGAAAAAATTCATATCGGGTGCTATATTTATATGGGGACTACGTCAGAAAATGTACCGTTCCTGACCATATTTGATAAAGTCACTTATATTTTGAAAAAATATATACAAACCAAGTTTGAGAAAAATCTGCGCAATATTTTTGTTTTTTGATAGATTTAAGTGATGATCGGGAAGCAGCTCTATATGGGGCCTATGACTAAGAATTCTCCCATAGGGATTATTTTTGGACTACTAACTAATGGATACAATAAACACATACAAACCCAATTTGATTGAGATCTTTATGATAATTTGGATATTATGGCAATTAATGTCGATTTCATAGGGGCCATTTGTATGGGGACTAGCTCTGAACATGGATCGAATGTCACCAATTTCAAGAGCATTCATCCTATGGCTGGTAGAAGCTAATTTGCCAAATTTCGTAAAAATATGTTCATATTTGCGACCTGTAGTTTGATTAAAATGTTTACATGGACACACAGACGGACGGACGGACTTCGCTAAATCGACTCAGAAAGTGCTTTGATTCGATCGGTATAATTAAAGATGGGTCTAGGTCAAATATTTTATGTAGTTACAAACAGCAGCACAAAGTCATTATACCCAAACCACAGGGTATAAAAATTAAAAATTAAAAAAAAAAATAAAAAATGAAAAATGAAAAACGAAAAATGAAAAATAAAAATTAGAAACCAAAAATTAAAAATTAGCCAGTTGAAGTAATATATAATAATAAATATTTTTATATTAGCAGAGCCCCTGCAGATGATTGCTATAAGTGATCCATAGATGACGCTTTCTGTTTGATTTTAAAAACGTGCCATAAAAAATCTTTAATTACTAGATGTTTACACATCTCCATTGTGATCGGACTCACATGATTTTTTTTTCTATGTGTTACAAATGGAATGACAAACTGATACATACCCCTGCACAGTGGTGTGGAACATCCCACCCTCTTGAACACCTTGGTTCTCAATTTGGTTCATTCCCTGTCTGTATCGCTGGTAATCATTTTTTTACGATATAACCCGGTCACCAAAGGCTTTCGACAAAATCCTTAACATAAAAACAATATTGAATGGAACTTCTTTGCCCCTCAAAATTTGACCTGCTAAAATTGATAAAATTGACTTTTAGTTGTTTTCAAAAACGAGTTCATCACTATTGAACTGATAAAGATATTGACAAGAAATTTAGCGAAGATGTCAAAAAAGAGTACTATGAACCAGAAGAAAGAAAGAAATTTTGTGGACGTATCTAACGCATTTAATTTTACGCTTAAATATTGCAATATACTATTCTCGAGTAATTGAGGTTTGAACTAGGTAAATATTTAATTTTTACTTTTAAGCTCATCCAAGGCCCCTAAACTAATAATCTTATCAACGGAAAATTTATATTTGCAGGCTGGTAATCTTCACAAGTGATTAACGGATTTTCTGAAAACAAAACTTCCAGAGAAAAGATAAAAGAAATGTATGTTTCATAACCGTTTGGAAACCTCCAAAAAATTTTAAAAAATTCTCAGAAATCTTTTGGGCCATAACAATTTATATTAACAATTTATAAGAGTTGCAACATTCACAAAAAAAAAAAAAAAGTTTTCGGTGAAAAGCCCTAATGTAGACTAAAAGAATTAATCTTAATTGCTTTTTAATGAAACCAACCAATTTATGAAATTGTTTAATATTAAAGTTATATCAATTTCCAACAAAATCTGTTCAAGTACAACAGTTTGCATGTCAACAAATCTAACCACAAATTCATAATAAATTATTTATTACAAAAAAAAAAAAATATTGCATGTGTTTGTAAAACGATGTTCGTTGTCGTCGTACCATCATCATCATCTGGTTCAGATACTGACCTTTGACAAATGTTTAAACAAAATCTCTTTACGCTGTACTTTAGCACGTAAATTTTAATATCTGATAAAATTATTGTCACGAAATAACTAACTTGTAATGCAGAAACAGTCAAATGAACGCTATATGGGTTAAGGTTAGATGTAACTTTGACAACGCAACTACTTTTGTATTTGTATTTTTATATAAATACTTAATTGAAGGAACTTTTAAATATAACGATTCGAATGGGATTTTAATTGTCAACAAAATACAATGCTAACTAACGAACCAAAGAAGCACAAATGAAATTTGTTTAAAGAACAACTTGATCTGTAGCACAGTGGTTTGATTCGAAACAACAGCAAAAAAGTGATAATAAATATAGAAATTTTTAACTATTGGTCAGATTGAAACACTATGTTTGGGATGACTGTAGTCAAGGATATTAGCTTTCAAAATATTAAACAAAACAAATATAACATTAAGTAAAATATTTTCTAACTTTAAGGCACCAATAAGAAAACAACAACAAAGTAATTTGGTGTATTAAGTAAAATGCAAGGGGTATTGATAATTAGAACTGTGAGCTAATATATATAGGAACAACAAAATGCACACTAGAAACTAGAATGGGAGAACATGTGATGGGCATCAAAAAGAAAAAAGAATCAACTGCATTATCATAACACATATTAAAAACAGGTCACACAGTTAGAATACCAGACAGGGAAAAAACAGAGAAAAAGAGACATATGATCGAAAGTTTGAGAATTTAACAGAACATAAAAAGAACAATGAACTTAAAAGAGGAAACAAATGACATAAACACCAATTACATAGTCGCAATAAATTATCTCAGCTGTGATATTAGGCTAAAGGCCTGTATGCAGCTTGCTAAGGAATCAAAAACTTCATATAAAAAAACGCTTCAGAAATGCTTAAGGAATTTTTCTGTCAAAAAATTTCTGTTGATAGTCTGCAGCTTTTTAAAAAAGTAGTATTGTTTTTACTACTTTTTTTTACGTAAATTAAGTTAGGCAACCCAGGCTTTGAGCAGGAATATCAAATTTTTCGTTCTTTCTGAACGGAATTTTGACAGGAGAGGTAAGCATAAACAAAAAAATCATGCGAGTCCGATCACAAGGGAGATGTGTAAACATATAATAATTAAAGAAAACATCAACATCATATTTTCCAGTGCATAAAAAATAAGTCGATTATGCTGTTTTCTGATATTCAATTGATGTTTTCTGAAATGCAATTGATGTTTTCTGAAATTCAATTGCTGTTTTCTGAAATTCAATTTATGTTTTCTGAAATTCAAATGATGTTTTCTGAAATTATATTGATGGTTTCTGAAATACAATTGATGTTTTCTGAAATTATATTGATGTTTTCTGAAATTCTATTTATGTTTTCTGAAATTCAAATGATGCTTTCTGAAATTCAATTGATGTTTTCTGAAACTCGAATGATGTTTTCTGAAATTATATTGATGTTTTCTGAAATTCTATTTATGTTTTCTGAAATTCAAATGATGTTTTCTGAAATTATATTGATGCTTTCTGAAATTCAATTGATGTTTTCTGAAACTCGAATGATGTTTTCTGAAATTATATTGATGTTGTCTGAAATTCTATTTATGTTTTCTGAAATTCAAATGATGTTTTCTGAAATTATATTGATGGTTTCTGAAATACAATTGATGTTTTCTGAAATTATATTGATGTTTTCTGAAATTCTATTTATGTTTTCTGAAATTCAATTGATGTTTTCTGA
Source organism: Cordilura impudica (assembly GCA_963682025.1). Classification (NCBI taxonomy): domain Eukaryota; kingdom Metazoa; phylum Arthropoda; class Insecta; order Diptera; family Scathophagidae; genus Cordilura; species Cordilura impudica. The sequence continues at coordinate 63,145,049 of OY821521.1, forward strand.
AACTCGAATGATGTTTTCTAAAATTATATTGATGTTTTCTGAAATCCTATTGATGCTTTCTGAAATTCAATTGATGTTTTCTGAAACTCGAATGATGTTTTCTGAAATTATATTGATGTTTTCTGAAATTCTATTTATGTTTTCTGAAATTCAAATGATGTTTTCTGAAATTATATTGATGGTTTCTGAAATACAATTGATGTTTTCTGAAATTCTATTGATGCTTTCTGAAATTCAATTGATGTTTTCTGAAACTCGAATGATGTTTTCTGAAATTATATTGATGTTTTCTGAAATTCTATTTATGTTTTCTGAAACTCGAATGATGTTTTCTGAAATTCTATTGATGTTTTCTGAAATTCAATTGATGTTTTCTGAAACTCGAATGATGTTTTCTGAAATTATATTGATGTTTTCTGAAATTCTATTTATGTTTTCTGAAATTCAAATGATGTTTTCTGAAATTATATTGATTGTTTCTGAAATACAATTGATGTTTTTTGAAAGACAATTGGAAAATGTTTAGAAAAGAACATATCATAATTTTTTCACCAATACGATCATAAGTCACACAGCGTTATCTGCTTCAGCTCACACCGATATGAGTTACGCTGTTTTTGTGATTGTATTGTGAAATAGAAATTTACCCCCCTGCGCGTATAGATGTTTACACATCAAAAAATTAAAAGTTATTTTTCAGAAAACATGGAAAAAAACGAACAAAATTCGGCAAAGAAAAACGAAAAAGGATGGGTAATTTTGATACTGAGCTTAAAAAGCGTTTAGCAAGCCAAATAAAGCAGAATTGATTTGTTTTCAATTTCACAATTCTTAATAATTGACAGAAAACAGCTGATTGCTAGCGTTGCACTGAAATGTACTTTTGTGCTTTTTTTTTTCTTTAAAAAATATATTAAAATTTTCTGTTAAGATTCCTTAACAAGCTGCGTACAGCTCTGAATATGTGTTTTATAATTAAATTAATGTTTCATATTTTTTGTGTTCACATGTTTTATGTTAAATATAACACAAAATTACAAATGTAAAATTAGGGAGAAAAAACGTTCACATTGTAAGTTAAATTTGTCTTGATGTAATTTTATAGTATTAATGTAATGTTTGTATGATTTAAAATAGACGATCCCTTGAAAAAGTTGACAAACAATCTACGAAACGTCGGGAAAAATTTTGTAATAAAAACTGTTTTTTATTTACACTGAGGAATACTTTAGGCCTTACTAGCTTATTTTAAAAATTACAACGAAATTAAAACATTCTGGCCAAATAACAAAAATAATAAATTGATCTCAGATATTTTCTGTTTGAACACAGGGTGTTCTCCTCCTAGATGGAAAAGGCTTTCACAGCTTTTAAAATTTATTAATTATGAACCGATTTTTGCAATCTAAATAAAACAGCTAAAAAATCGGTTATACTATATTGTTATCAATTATGGTTTAGAAGATATTTGGTTTGAAAAAAAATTAACCAAACATTTTACGGTTTTCTTGAAATTCCGCTTATAAGAAAACATCTAATTTTTTTATATATCTAGCCTATATTTTTTCAAAAATTTCGAGAAGAATTTTTCTTAATTATTTCAAACAACTTAGTAAGGGAAAAAAATCTTAAAGTAGACGTTTTTAATAGACCTGCATTACAACACAGGGTGAGTTACAGGATATAACGATTCTAATAAAAAAAATCTTATATTTTTTCATAATAGCCAATACTTTTCTAAAAAAAAAATAGTAGATAACTTTCTGATTATATCAAAGCGTCAAGTAAGGAAAAAAATTTAAAGTCGACGTTTAGCAGCAACTCGAATTACAAGACCAGAATGAGAAAGACAGGCAAAGTTGGAAAAAGCATTTTGAGTCATTAAAGGATTTTAAATATAGCCCGATATGTTATACTTTTTTTGAATCTGCATAAAACTGTTAATAAAACACAAGCTTAGATCTTATTATTATTATATATTATTGTTTAAAAGATGTTGATGTTAAAAGCCATTTTATTTTTCTTCAGCTAATAGCGGTTTTAGTAAAAAATCTAAAATTCTGTTTAAAAATATATGACAATAGCCAATACTTTTCTAATAAAAAAAGCAGTGGAGAATTTTTTAATTATCACTAACAGTTAAGTAAGGACAAAATCTGAAAGTCAATGCCTTGAAGTGAATTACGTTACAAAATAGAGGGAGCTACAGGCAGCCAAAGTTGGAAAAAGCTTTAGGGCTTAATCTAAACTACCACTAACAAACACATTAACAAATTTAATAAATACACACATAGCACATGTATGAATTTATGCATGTTTTAGTAGCAACTTTAAAGGCAATTTACGCAAAATGAAGAAAAAAATAAGAAATCTGTAAATCTGGTGAATAGCTAAAAAAAATACCTTTCAAATAATATACGTTTGGTCAAAATCGGGACAAACGTGTAGAACAAAACATCGGTAACAAAAAATCACCTAGCCTATTAATATTATAGATAGATAAAATGATTAACAAAAATAATTTATCTGTGCTTTCAATAGGAAGACCTACTTATTGGCCAAGCGGCCCCAAAAATATTCCAGACTTATTGGATATTTATACATTTTATATTGTGATGAGTTGAGTTCGGACTATTCGCCATTTATAGTCAATTGTAACACAAATTGTATTTCTGAAAATAAAACTTATAAAGTAATCTCCTCCAGAACCGATCTAATCTCCTTTAAATGTTGGATTGAACAAAATATTAATCTTAACGTTCAAATTAAAGATGGGCTGGAGCTGGATTATCTCGTTGAAAACTTCACAAACATAATTCATGAAGCAGCGTTTCTCTCAACACCAATTGGACCAGCATTAATTTCTCGAAACAAGGTAATGGAATCTGCTGAAATAAGAGAACTAATAAGAATTAAAAGACGATTGAGGAGAATATGAAAAAATTATTGAACCCCAACCAACAAAACCAATTTAAATCGAGCTACAAACGAGCGAAAGCAACGATTAGCTGACACTAAAAGGTAACAACTCAACTGTTACTTAAGAAACCTTAGCAACGTAGAACAATCTGTGGAATGCTACAAAATATTTGAAAAGACCAAAAAAAAAAAAATATACCTTTAAAAAATACAAATGATTCTAAAACCAGATTCCAACAAAGCTGATACATTTTCTCTATACTTGGGATCCACCTTTCAACCTTTTTCACTTAACAGTTCTGAAGATGAAAGAATAATCTTCTCATTTCATCCATGCCAAATGGATTAACGCATTAAATATATATATCCATCTGAAGTAGAACAGAAAATAAATAATCTAAATAACAGAAAATCACCAGGATGTGATAAAACATGTGCGAAAAATATTAAAGCGCTGCCCAAAAAAGCTTTTATTTCATTAACTTTAATATTTAACTCAATTCTGAGACTTCAACACTTACAGGAACAATGCAGAAATAATGATGGTTTCAAAACCTAGGAAACCGGAAAATGATATAAAATCTTATAGGCTTATAAGTCTTCTGTCCACCTTTTCAAAAATATTCGAAAGCCTCTTTTTACGTGGAATGCAGCCAATATTACAAAAACAAAATAATATACCTTATCATCAATTTGAATTTCGGTATAAACATGGAACTCCTGAACAGTGCCATAGAGTAGTTCAAGTAGTAAGAAATGTGCTAGCAAATAAACAGTATTGCTCCGCTGTATTCTTGGACGTCATGCAAGCTTTCAATAGAGTTTGGCATCCAGGTCTACTCTTTAAACTTAAACAACATCTTCCTGCACCGTTCTATTTTGTCCTTAAATCGTATTTACATAATTGATGTTTTTATGTTAAAATAAATAGCGAAATATCAAATTTCTGTAAAACAAAGGCAGGAATACCACAGGGCAGTGTGCTGGGCCCTTTGCTCTACACTATTTTCGCCTCGGATTTGTCGATTATTGAATATGTTACGGTTGCAACGTATGCTGATGACACAGCGTTAATGGAAAGTAATGATTCTAAAGAGGAAGCCTCAAAAATGGTACCAAAACAACTCAATAAAATTAGTATCTGGTTGAAGAAATGGAACATTTGCGTTAATGCTGAAAAGTCTACGCATATCACATTTACTCTAAGAAAGGTTGATTGTCCTTCAATGTTTTTAAATGGTCCGTAAATCAGACTGTGTAAAATACCTTGAGGTAGAAGATTGACATGGAAGAACCATATAAAGGCAAAAAGAAATCATTTAGGCATAAAAACTAAACGTATGTATTGGCTGCTGGGCCAAAACTCGAAGTTAGGCCTTGAAAACAAGGTATTGCTATATAAAAATTTCTGAAACCTGTGTGGACATATGGAATCTAACTGTGGGGTATTGCAAGCAATTCTAACATTGAAATTCTTCAACTTTATCAATCTAAAACTTTAAGGATGGTATTAAACCCACCCTGGTTTATAACAAACAATAACATACATAAAGACCTTTCAATACCAAAAGTAAAAGAAGAAATCTATAGTAATAGTTCAAGATATCTTGAAAAATCAAGTAATCATTCAAATTTACTTGCAATTAGTTTACTAGGTGATAGTGAAGAGGTAAATTGATGGCAAAGGCACCATGTGCTAGATCTTCCTTTTAGGAAATAATAGTTGTAAATGTGTAAAGTTAATGTGAATACTATATATAAAATAAAATAGACCTAAGTCTTATGTAAGTTATATGAGTATGTAATTGTATACGATTGTATATATGTTTTAGTTAATCTCAGTGGAGGTTGAAACTCATGTTATTATTTATCCCAGATAATTATTGTTGTTTAGATTGCAAATAAAAACTTATGTAAAAAAAAGATATTATTAGTATCCCTTAAGGTTTAAAAGATATTTTATTTTAAAAATAAAAATTTTAGTTTTTCACCATCTAATTTTTTTCAGCTAATAAAATTTTTAATAAAAAATTTTAAATTTTGTTTAGAAATACATGAAATACATACATAGTAAGAAAAACTATCTATTTTTTTCTTTCTCAATATTTTGATCCTTATAATAAGTGGAGTTGATATAGCGTTGTCCGTCTGTCCATCTGTAGAAATTATGATCATGCTCTCATGAGGTTAGTTGAGTTACTCATTTTTAGAGCAGGTTTCTATTTAAATACATCAATATCGGTTGAATAGGTCCCGAGATTTCAATGAAAATGTTACAAAAAAAATTCGAAAAAATATGAATTTTGTATTTTGTATTTTGCTTTAATTGTTGTCGTTATTTTTGTGGTTATTATGCATATTTGTAAAATTTGCTTTATTAGTGAGAATGTATGATTATTAGGGTGGCCCTTAATGAAAAAGTGTTCAAACTCCCGGTCTCAACAGCACTTACAAAACATTTGAATTTTTTGAATAAATTGTCTTTTAATAGATTGGGGTCATATAAGACCACAATTCCAAAAGGTTTAATGGGGTCATATTATTTTTTCCGAAACCCTAGGCTATTAAGATTGAATAATTTTAGCTTGGCAGTGAATCCAATTATGGGGTTGGTAACCGTTGTGTTCTGGGTTGGTTGGATGGTAGTGATAGTTTCTGGCGGCTCCAACAACTATTTCACTGCACTTTAACTTAACTAAGTGAAAAAGGGTTGATTAATTTATAATTTCTCGCAATTGAAGAAATTATAAATTAGGATTAAGTGTTATGAAGTGAGGGAATTGGGGATTAGGGTTAAGAAATAAAAAAAATGAAAATTCCATAAGTAATATTTCACAGCGTTTTATTGATAAAAGAGATGCTCACCATTCGAGTGTAGAAATCCAAGTGTCTAGTTTTTCTTTTCGGCACTTGCCAGCTGGCTTCGTGCCTTATTTACAATATATACATGTAATTTTTCTAATTGTACTAAAAATTCACAATGTAAGTTTATTCTTTTACATTATAGTGTTTACAAATTCACAATGGTAAGTTAATGTAATTGATTAACTATTAGGTTTATTTTTAAGTATTGATTTAAGCTTCAAATAAGAAAAGGAGTGTAAGATTTAATATTAATAAAAAATAATAAGATTGTTTTTTGTCTAAAATAGCGGTTTTAGACATGGCGCCCCCCTTGCACTTGTGCAATTTAAGGGTTGGTTTGAGCACATAGAACTTGCGCAAGGGAACGTATGGCTTCATATATGATGTGTTGGTTTGGAGTCACCTGCTCCGGTTTGGTTTTAGGTGGTTGTTGTTGATGATTTTTTAATTTTCGTTGTTTATTAATTTTTTTCCTTAGATCAGGATTCTTTGCATTGCTTGGATGGAGCAGCGTGTGGTGGTAGCTGTTGCATCTATGACACGTATCGTTGGATTGGCACGCCCTTAGGTCGTGACTTTTGGCCAAGCAGTTCTCACAGTAATTATGTTTGCGGACAGTATCGCACCTTTCTCTCACCGTCATATTGAGGAATTTTTGGCAGAATCGGATGGAGTGAAAGTTTTTGCATACCATGCATTGCCTAAGGTCTGGATCACGGCGATGATTGTGACGGTTGCTGGTTCTGTTGCCGGGTCTGCTGCTTCTGTTTCCTGGTCTGCTGCTTCTGTTTCGGCTTGAGTTTCTAGAGTAAAAGAGATGGGAGAAAAAAAAAAAAACAAATTAGGAAATAAGTGCCGTTAGTAATTTGTTGGAGGGGGATTTATTTTGGGATAGAAAATAAGTAAATTTGGATTTTAATGTTGAGTTGTGTCATTTTCATTTAGAAGCGGTAAAATGCAAAGTTTGACTATTGGTCGAGTGATGATTCCAGTAGAAATTCGTACGTCGGCAACTCGTACATACTTGTCAGGACCGGCATGAGCTGCAACTATCCTGCCTAACCGCCAATCATTAGGGGGTAATAAGTCATCCCTTACGACTACTAAGTCACCCACTTTGACATTTGGTGATTCCGTTTTCCACTTATATCTTTTTTGTAGTGTTTTTAAATAGTCTTCTTTCCACCTTACCGTGAATTGATGATGGAGCACTTTTAGTTTCTCCCATCTATTTACAATAGATATTTTCTCCGAACTTGTGTCTGGGAATGCAGTTATGGGTGCACCTCTTAGAAAATGACCCGGAGTTAAAGCCGTCATATCGGAAGGGTCTTCTGACATTGCAGAGATGGGACGTGAGTTTAAAACCCCTTCGATTCGAGCAAGAACAGTTGAAAACTCTTCGAAATTGAATTTGTGAGACCCAGCTAACCGTTTAAAATGAAATTTGAAACTTTTGACGGCAGCTTCCCACAAACCCCCCATATGAGGTGCATGAGGCGGGATAAAACTCCATTCAAACCCTTGAGTTACGTATGTTTGAGCAATATCTGTTGAAGCCGCTTTTATAAATGCAGCAAATTCTCGATTGAGTTCTCTACTGGCACCAAGAAAATTACGTCCATTATCTGAGATGATCCTGTGAGGGAGCCCCCGCCTCCCAACGAAACGTGTAAACGCTGCACGAAAGGCCTTTGTCGACAAATCTGAGCATACTTCTAAGTGTATTGCCTTAGTGCTAAAGCAGATAAATACGCTTACATATCCTTTGATGTAAGGGGCGTTTCGTAATGAGGACGTTTTGAGATCGAAAGGTCCAGCAAAATCTATACCTGTGGTTTGAAATGGAACCGAAAGATTGCATCTTTCTGGAGGTAGTGGGCCCATGATTTGTGAGCACTGTTTCTGTTTGAAAATTATGCAAGTCTTGCATTGTCGGATTATTTTCTTTATACGAGGTTTTATGCGTGAGATGTAGAACTCCGTTTGAACCATTCTGCACATTTGACTGCATTCAGCGTGGAGTAAAAATACGTGCAATTCAGACAAATAAAGTAGGCAGAGCCGAGAGTTGCCAGGTAATATTATAGGGTAACGCTCATTATAGGGGAGAGAGGAATTAGATAACCGACCATTTACTCGCATAACTTGATCCGAATCAATAAATGGATTTAATGGTTTTAATGAGCTCTTGTCTGATATTGGTTGAGAGTTTGAAATTAACTGATATTCTACACCATAAAACGATTTTTGAGCAAGTATGATGAGTTTCTTTTTGACAAACATGACCTCTGTGTGAGTAAGGTCTTGTGTTGCGTATCTTGGGTGAGTTCTATGCTTGGACAAGCCATTATTGACGAATCGAAACGCATAGCATATTATACGTAAAGCCTTGTGGTATGACGAAAACTGGTCTAGGATGTTTTCGGTTTCAGTTGAGACGTGTAATGCCTGTACCGTTTTGACTTTGTACTGAGTTTTTGTGGTATTTAATGGGTTTTTATTTGGCCAATCTGCCGAAGGCCTAGGGAGCCACGATGGGCCATGCCACCATAATGGGTTACCTGCTAGATCTTGGGGGCTACAACCGCGAGTTCCCAGATCAGCTGGGTTATCTTGAGTGGGAACATGACGCCATGTCACATTGGGTAAGAGCGTATGAATTTGGGATGTACGATTAGCCACATATGTTTCCCAAGTTGACGGAGGCTTAGACAACCATGCCAATACAATTGAGGAATCTGTCCACATAATGATTTCAGATTGGTTCAAATTAAGAGAAGTAATGACATGATTTACTAACTTAGCAAGTAACACGGCTCCATTTAGTTCTAGTCGAGGCAGGCAAACAGTTTGTAATGGGGCAACTTTGCTTTTAGCTACGAGTAAATTCGAAAAGGCTTTGAGTTCGAAGGTTTGACATCTCATGTAGACTGCCGCAGAGTATGCGGCTTTGGATGCATCAGAAAACCCATGAATTTGGATGGCGTCTGAAGGATTGTATTGGAGCCATCTTGGTATAATGATGTCTTCCACATGAGAAAGATCGCAGAGAAGATTTTCCCATTTATCAAAAGCGTCAGAACTCACACTTTCATCCCAATCAGTACCCTCTAACCACAGTTGCTGAATAAGCATTTTCGCTCTTATAATTACTGGGGTTATCCAGCCAGCTGGGTCAAACAGTTTTGCTATTGCGGACAATAACGTGCGTTTTGTAACCTTTGTTGATTCAATAAATGGAGTGAAAGAGTAACTGAAAGAATCGGTTAGAGCATTCCATTTGATGCCTAACGTTTTCGTTACGCTGGATTCGTGTAGTCGGAGCATATCGGAGTCGTAAAGATCTTCCGGTGGAAAATGAGAAAGCAACTTTTTAGTATTGGCTGTCAGCTTCTTTAAGGGGAACCCTGCTGATTTAAGAACTGAAATTAGTTCGGTTTGAGCTTTTCGTGCGTCATCAACTGTGTGACCACCTGACAATACGTCGTCAACGTATGTTTCCTTTCGCAGAATTGAGCTTGCTTTGGGGTATTGTGTTTCAGAGTCAGTTGCCAGCTGTAATAGTGTTCGGATTGCTAAAAATGGAGCACAGCTGACTCCGAACGTAACCGTATTTAACTGGTAATCTGTAAAATGTCCATTTACCTTGTTTTGGAAAAGAATTCGTTGATACGGTCTGTCCATTGGGTGAACTAGAATTTGACGATACATTTTCTGTATATCGCCATTGAAAACATATCGATATCTCCGCCAGTTGAGTATGACATTCATAAGGTCCTGCTGAAGGGTAGGACCTTTATATAAAACATCATTTAGTGAAAACCCTGACTTTGTCTTTCGAGAAGCGTTAAAGACAACCCTAACTTTCGTGGTTTTATGTTCAGGGCGTATCACGGCGTGGTGCGGCAAATAAAAGGAGAAATATTTGCCATCCAAACTTATTTCACGGAAAGATGTTTTTTGCATGTGATGAAGTGTTAGATACTCCTCGAGAACTGCCTTATATTGTATAAAAAGTTCATAATCGTGAGAGAGTGATTTTTGCATGCGAGAATATTGACCAAGAGCCAAATTTCGAGACGCACTTAGAAATACAGAGTCAGGAAATTCCTTTTTGAAGGGAAGTCTTACCATATATCTTCCGTCTGACTCTCGTGTTGTCGTTTGCTTATAAAAGTCTTCACAATATTGATCTTCCTCTGTGATATTCGGAAGTGAGGGTAATTCTTCTTGTTCCCAAAATTTCCTTACGAGGTCGTTTAAGTCGGACGTGTCCGAAGGGACAACAGTTGTCGAGAAGGTGTGTATGGCTTGGCTATTTACGGGACCGCTTAAAACCCAACCAAATATTGTGTTGTATGCGGAGGCCAGCCCGCAAATATTTTTTCGGATGCCGTCGATGTTAATGAATCGTTCTGAGTCGTTTCCAAGAATGAGATCTATTTGTGAAGACTGATTGAAGCTTGGGTCTGCTAGTTCGAGTCTGGAGAGCTTAGAAGATGGTGGTATTTCAAATGACATTGACGGAATGTGCTTGGTAACCTTTGGTAAAATTATTGCACTAATTGAAAATTTGGCGTTCGCTTTTTTGGCAAAGAGAACGAGGTCACATTCTTTTGTTGCGGATTGAACTTGACCTCCAATTCCAACTATTTTAACATGAGATGTTCGAGCTGGAATTTGTAGTTTTTTTTGGGTTTTTTCCGACAAAAATGTTCTTTGAGAACCAGGGTCTATTAATGCCCTTATAGTGTACAATTCACCCATATGTTCAATTTGCATTAAAGCAGTACGCAGTAAAATGTGTTCATTACTGCTTGAGCAATTTGCATGAACTTGCTTTGAAGTGGAGGGAGCTTCATCATTGGAGGTTATTCGGGAGTCCCTATGGGAAAATTGTGACTTATTTAAAGGGGCATTATGGGACTGCTCTTTATTAGGAGTAGATTCATTAATCGACTTAGGTTTCGAATTTTGAATTGAGTAATGGGATTTTGATCTCATATGCAACATAGTGTGGTGAGGTTTTTGGCAGTGAAGGCAAGTGTGTTTGCTTTTACAATTGGCCTTGAGATGAGAAGAGGCTAGACAATTGTTGCAGTATTTATTTTTATACACGTAGTCTACCCTTTGTTGTTCAGTGAAGGCTCGGAATTTTGGACATAGCCTCAACGAGTGATTTTCTTGGCATAATTTGCATACCAACGTTAAATTTTCTTGTGAAATGTATGTCTGTATCTCACTGCTGGGGTTATTTGAGAGCGTGAAACAACCTTTTGTTGTTTTAATGCTGTCGAGACGTTCCACTGATTCATATCTGTCCACCAGGAATTGTGACATTTGGGACCATTTTGGAAGCTCTCGTGGAGAAGTGAGTGATTGCTCCCATAGTGAAAGGGTGACTTCTGGAAGTTTTGTTGAGATGAGCCGAATCAGGATCGGGTCCCAGCTCTCCACGTCGATGCCAAGCGTGCTGAGAGTTGCTAGGGAATCATTTACAGATGATTGAATTCTCCTGATTGACTCACTATCTTCCGTTTGTGCTGAGTTTATATCAAATAAAATCTTTATTTGATTGTCCACTAAAACTCTTTTATTTTCATAGCGGGTTTTCAGAGCAATCCACGCTAAGTTGAAATTTTCATTTGACAGGGTATATCTTTTCACTATTGCCCCAGCTTCACCTCTTGTTTTATTCCTGAGGTGGTACAGTTTAGTGACTGGTGTGAGTTTGGGGTGGTTTGTGTACACTGCTGTGAACATGTCACGAAAAGACGGCCATTGCTCATAACTGCCTGTAAAAATCTCAGTATCGCATGGAGGGATCTTTATGCAGCTACTTGAGTTTTCAGGGACAAGGCCTAGGCTTGGGCCGGGATAATGAAGCGTTGACTGGCCTACTGGGATGCGAGCTGTATCCATTCGGCTAACTTTTAGCAAATCATTCATTTGAGAATGGCAGCTAATATATGCTTCAGAACAAGCGTTATATTCCTCCTTGGCCCTTATCCTGAATTCAGAGTCAATTTCCCCTTCGCGTGCCGACATCATCTTCCGATATGAGTCCTTTAAATTTACCCATTCTGAGCTCAGTTCTCCTAATTTGACTTCAAGAACTGATTCATTTGGTTCTTCTACAGCACCATTATTAAAGGAGTCGCAGGACTCACGTAAAAGGCCACAATCGAACAGAAACTGTTCTTTATACCCGGGGTTAAATGCTATGGCAGATGCTTCGTTTGTAGACGTCATATCTAGATTAAAAATGGGGTTACTACTGAGACGTAAGGGGCTTGTATTTCCACTAGATTTGATTATCTAGTTTAACTGGGTTTGAGATTCAAAATGGATTTATTAATTTGGGCGACCTGAGACAAATTTTAAATAACGTGGGTTATTATTTAAATTTATGAGCTGAAATTTAACTAAATGAGTGATTAGTTAAATGTAACGAAGCGAAAATTTAAATAAAAGGGATATTATCTAAATTAAACGAGCTAAAATTTAAATAAATGGGTTATTATTTAAATTAATTAGCTGAAATTTAACTAAATGAGTGATTAGTTAAATGTAACGAAGCGAAAATTTAAATAAAAGGGATATTATCTAAATTAAACGAGCTAAATTTTAAATAAATGGGTTATTATTTAAATTAATTAGCTGAAATTTAACTAATTTAAATTTAGTGAGCTCAAATTTAACTAAATGAGTGTTTAGTTAAATTCAATGAGCCGGAATTTAAATAAATGGGTTATTATTTAAATTTACTGAGCTGAAATTCAACTAAATGGCTGATCAGTTGAATTTAGTATGCAGAAATTTAAATTATTTAAATTTTTTGAGCTGAAATTTAAATAAAGGGGTTATTATTTAATTTGACGAGCTAAAATTTAACTAATGGATGCTTAGTTAAAAGTAATGAGCTGAAATTCAACTAAATGGGTGATTAGTTGAATTTAATATTCAGAAATTTAAATTATTTAAATTTATTGAGCTGAAATTTAAATAAAGGGGTTATTATTTAATTTGACGAGCTAAAATTTAACTAATGGGTGCTTAGTTAAAAGTAATGAGCTGAAATTCAACTAAATGGGTGATTAGTTGAATTTAATATTCAGAAATTTAAATTATTTAACTTTATTGAGCTAAAATTTAAATAAAGGGGTTATTATTTAATTTGACGAGCTAAAATTTAACTAATGGGTGCTTAGTTAAAAGTAATGAGCTGAAATTCAACTAAATGGGTGATTAGTTGAATTTAATATTCAGAAATTTAAATTATTTAAATTTATTGAGCTAAAATTTAAATAATGGGGTTATTATTTAAATCTCAATTTCTGAATTCACTCTTAAATTTTTCCTTGATAACAGAGTTAAATTTGCACAATGTTATATAGGTATATGTATATGTGCAAACGTTTATAAAATTTTCTATATAACTTAAAATAGTTATCCTATTTCAGATTTTATCTTTTCTGATTTAAAGATTTGACGACATAATTGTCTTGAATAAATTTACTATCTGACCAGCTTAAACAGAGACTATTGCACGCTGTATATATTTTTATTAAATAATACCATGTTCGTTGGGTAATAAAATGCACTATTTTTCATATTTTTTTTTTTTTGTTGTTTTGGAATGGTGTTTGTTTCTCTAAACTTTACTTAATTTTTTCCAAACTCAATGAGGTGCAGTGATTGTGGGGTGGAGATCGTAATCAATAAATAGACAATTCAATAAAGCTTTTATTGACTTGATTTCTAAATCCTAAAATTATTTATTTTGCAATATAATTGTTGATAAGCTGGATCAGAATAATTATCAGGTTGTTGACTGATCGAATGCTGAGTCGGTAGTAATTTTATGTAAAATACCGTACTCTTTTATTTTTGTGTATTTATTTTAATTATTATCAAATTGTTCAAATTCACAACAAGTCTTAATGCATTTTATTGGTAGAATAATTAATTAGGGAAATTTCTTATATATATATTTTTATTTTTTTTTTTTGAGTTGAAGTTGACACCTAACTGAAAAAAAGAGGGGCAAGTGTTTATATGATTGCTAAATCAAATCCAAAGTAGCTTAGTTAAGCTTTATTTACTCTTTCTTTAATTTTATTTAAGTAAACGTTGTTTGATGGATATTTTTAATACATGTGCAAATATATTCATAAACAATTTCAATTGATTGAAAACCAATTAATTTTTATTTTCATTTTCCGTGAAATTGATTTCAAATAGTATGATTTTATAAATGTATGTTAACTCTGAAAAAATATATGTGTTAAAACTGTAAGAGAGATGAGTGGACAAATTTTATACCTTAAAGAGACAACTACAAAGATAAAGAAAGCTTTTCAAAAAGCTATATTTGAAAGAGGAAAACAATGTTGATGTCAATAAGGTATTTCTCTTGCATTCAAACCCAAGTTGTCCAATTTAATTTTGATTAATTTAAAAAAAACTATGTACATGTCAATCTTTATTAATTGTCTCTTTATTGATCGTGTTATGGTAAAAAGAATTGGAGTGGTATAAGGATATTGGTTGACAATTCATTAAGCCATTTAATATATATTTATGTGAATATATAATTAACCGAATGAAAAAAAATTAGTGACAATAAAGTTTGTTTTCAAAAGGTGTTTACTTCTTTGAACATAGTGTATTTTTTGTTTTGTATGTGGAAGAAAATAGTGCTAGGTTGATTTGTACTTTTCTTCTCGTTTGTGCTGATTTTTAATTTATCTTTACCTTGCTTTGTTCTCCATAGAAGTAATTTCGTTTTTCCTTTCTTCGCTGTCAACGTTGCTTTTAAACGTCCTTCTTCCTTTCTTATTTTTCGTTTTGTTTTATTTTCGTTGCGTTGTTGGGTCACACGAATTACTCATACATACACACAAAATTATCCATTAATATGTATGAAGGTATATAGGTACGTACATATGTAATACGTAAATTCGGTAAAAAAAAACACTTGTTTTAGTCAGCCACAATAATTTTTAAAAAATACTTTTGATTTTGCGGTATCATCAATACCTTTTATTCATATTATTATGGTGAAGAATTTGTTTAAAGAGGGAGCTCACTTTGTTGTTTTTTGTTTTTTTTTTTTACGTTTATATTGAACCTATTTCACAATGCGTGGCTTAAAAAAATTTTTTCATTATTTTTCAATTTAGTTTCATACAAATTATTATTATTATTTTTTTTATAAGAACGTGAATTTACTCAACTATTGCATAATTATGAAACCATTAAAATCTTTTCACTCTTATTTAAATAAGGCACAAGGATTTTTATATTGTTTTATTTCTAGTTGAAAAAAAATTTTTTTTTTTGTTTAGTTTAGCAGAATTACGATCTTAACCATCGACGACGAGCAATTAATAATCAATTTCGTTTTCTTTTGTTCTTTTACTATGTAGCACTGACCTTTCTCAAAAAGAGCTTTCACAACCAGTATTATTGCCGCTTATACTGATTACTTGTCCTCTTTGTTCATATGGTTTTGCTTTCGAGTATTATTCATACATCGTCTGTCTCCCTTGGTCTTATAAGTTATATTGCTTTGTTTTTCAAGGGCAATGGGTTAAATGTATACAACATTAGACACATAAGACAATGGGCTGATTTATATATACACAAGGGCAAAAAAAAAATGGTCGTTATGCACAATGCGGTAATACAACGGAAAGGGATAAATGGAAAAATGAAACGGTTCTCATGTATTTATTATTCATATATATATTTATATGTATATGGGAAAAAAGTGAAGAACAAAAATGAACGGTATTATATGTGTTTGATGATGATTTTTTTTTTTTTTTACTACCGTTTTAAATATTAATTTTAATTTCTAATCGCCTTTAAAATTTTACTCTGCTCCATAAATTTGCATGCCTCGATTTTTTTTTTTGTTTTTTCTTTGCGAAGTCTGGTTACACAGTTGGTCACGTTATTTTCCAAATTCATTTAACTCCACTCGTCTCTCACTCTATTCTATATATTTTCTCTTTTATCTTAAAGCCTTTTCTATGCAGTTCTTTACCTATGTGATCTTTAAGCTCTCGCTGTCTTACTTTTCTTATATATTTTGAAAAAAAATTTTGTTTGTACTCACTGTCTTTATTTCTTGTGTTGTGGAGTTTTATTCCATACTAACTTGATGTTTGACGTGAAGATTTATTTACCTCATGATGCTTTATGTTGTCCTTTGTAAACTATTGAGCTAGTGTATATTTTCCAAGGATTGTTGATTCCTGTCTTATCGAAGGACCATGAATAATTTTAGCTTGGCAGTGAATCCAATTATGGGGTTGGTAACCGTTGTGTTCTGGGTTGGTTGGATGGTAGTGATAGTTTCTGGCGGCTCCAACAACTATTTCACTGCACTTTAACTTAACTAAGTGAAAAAGGGTTGATTAATTTATAATTTCTCGCAATTGAAGAAATTATAAATTAGGATTAAGTGTTATGAAGTGAGGGAATTGGGGATTAGGGTTAAGAAATAAAAAAAATGAAAATTCCATAAGTAATATTTCACAGCGTTTTATTGATAAAAGAGATGCTCACCATTCGAGTGTAGAAATCCAAGTGTCTAGTTTTTCTTTTCGGCACTTGCCAGCTGGCTTCGTGCCTTATTTACAATATATACATGTAATTTTTCTAATTGTACTAAAAATTCACAATGTAAGTTTATTCTTTTACATTATAGTGTTTACAAATTCACAATGGTAAGTTAATGTAATTGATTAACTATTAGGTTTATTTTTAAGTATTGATTTAAGCTTCAAATAAGAAAAGGAGTGTAAGATTTAATATTAATAAAAAATAATAAGATTGTTTTTTGTCTAAAATAGCGGTTTTAGACAAAGATAAATCATAACATTAAAAAGTAAAAAAGTGATGAATATTTGATACAAAGTATTTAGAAAGAGTACATTTACAGAATATATAACTAAAATCCCATTTTTCTCGACATCCGCAAAAATAAAATCCTTGTCAAAAAAATCATGGCATAGGGATTTACTTAACAATTCGCACAGTTAATTTGTAACATGTTCTTAACAAAACCGTAAATTCTAAGATTTAGGTTTTTAAATTTTGTTTAAGAAAATTTTTTAAAACTTGAAAAAGGAGTTTTCAAAATTTTATCAAAAAAATTTCCCACGTGTAATAAAACAATACTTCATATCTGAGTACTTATAAGTATAGAACCCAAAAATAAATTGTGACTTTAACCAATTTCTCAAAGTTGATAAAAATGCCGTCAAATTTCAAGAGCTAGTTTTTTTTAGCACAAAAGTGGTCTGGGGCATTTGCTAATTCTTGGCGAGGTTTTATTCGATTTTGAAGCTTTATAGCTTTTTGAAAGGACAATTTAATACTAATCCCGAATTATGTAACAACTTGTCGGAATAGGTAAACTATAGAACGAAATTTTGATAAAATCTGAAAAAAGTCATATTTTCCCCATATAAACTCACTAGAAATTTTCAATCGCGTTTAGGCACGACTAAATGTTTTTTGATTAGCCCAAAACTTTGTATTTCTCAGTTTTTTTGCTATTAGCATATTTCTAGGGGGTGAGACCGAGAGTTTGAACACTTTTTTCCCTCCATATCATGAAGGGCCACCCTAATGATTATACTCCACACGTCATTACCCAGTCAGCCTTTGGAAGATTGTTTTAATAAAAATTACCCTACTGAATTCCTCCTATGCGATTAAAAAAAGACTCGAAATGGATTCGTGCTTATGCCGAAAAAGTGATTTTATTTTATCAAAAATCATCTAACTGAAATTTCTTCTAATAATTTTGATGACCAAAAACTGACTAATCACTTGCGCGCTTAAAAAATGACTCGGAAATGATTCGCGCTTATGCTTAAAAATTGATTTATTGAAAATAAAATAAAAAAAATTATACAGCAATCGCAAATAGATCATATCGGAAATTGAAATGTGGTTGATTTGAATGTTATTTTAAAATAATATTTTGTGAAACTGGACGATGAAAAACTGCTCGTTATGCTGATAGGTTTGTTTATGATAGGACAATATTTTACAGTTTTTGAAACAAGGGTTCAATATTTGAATATCGTGAGAACAGTTATATCAGAGAACAGTTTGAAATCAATATTGCTGTCATATGTAGATAGCACTTTTTGAATATAAGCCCTCGATATCTCTTTATATGAATATAATAATTCTGAAAAAAAAAATTAAAACTAGGACACATTTTGGGACACGCTAATTTCAAACTGTTCTCTGATATAACTGTCAAATATTATAATAATTTTGATATCATACATGATTAGCACGACGATTTCTTAATAGATATTGTAGCAAATCGATCGACAAATACTTTCAGATCTTATTATTAAAATAATTATTGAGGCAGATAGCACTTTTTGAATCTAAGCCCCCGATATACAAATTTTTTTTATACTATATTAAATATAAAAACTACTTAATCTACATATTTTCATAAAATAACGAGTAAATAAGAGAAATTTTATGAATACGTTAAATTTGTTTTATTAAAAAAAAAAATCCAGATGAAGCAAATATTTATAGATTTTCATAAAGAGTCAATTTGGAAACAAGAGCTCCCCACGGGTTAATTTCAGAAAATAAGTCCAGAATATTATTTTTTAAAATTACTAAAATATTATCAACAAGTTTTATCGAAATCTTTCAACAAATATATATCATTTCGATATTTTGTTTTTAAAAAAATGTAAATCTCCTTAAATTTTACTTTTGACCTTAAAGGGGGATAGTTTATAGTGTTTCAATTTAACCTTAATTAACAATATTGAGAACTTATATCAAGTAGTAAATTATTTTGGTAAAAGATATTTGAAATATGAGAACACCAAAAAGATGTAGCCTAAACATTGAAAAAGTATGAAAAAACCAATTTTTCTTCAAATCCTCTGAAATAAAAATGCTGCCCTCGCCAAATTAAGAATAGGCTACCTACAATATATGGCATTTTTAATTATATATATTTTGTTTATAACAGCTTGAAGTCCAATCGTTTCTTTTGGTAAATTTCTTGAACAAAATTTTTGAAAAAGTAAAATTGGAGATTTTGAAATAGTGCTAAAAAAAAAAAACGTAACATTTTGAAATTAATTTAGAACGGCATAACAATAGCTCATTTTAGGGTCAGGAGAACGCTAAAATGTTGTTGTTTTGAATTATTTCCATGTCTTTAAAAATGTGAGCTCGATTTTCGTAATCAAGTGGTCTGCGGCTCATTTATTGCCTGGTTAACTTGATATAACTTGGCTGTTTTTCAATTGCTGATAGATTTTGTTGTTTTGTTTGAAAGATAATTTACTCTAGATTATGGTTTATTAATTAATTTAATTGAAACGCAATTATTAAATCAAAAATTTTGTGGAAAATTATTTTTTTTTTTTTGATAATTTTTACATATAAATGCATATATGAACTATGAACTCAGTGCGCGTCCAGAAAGCATTGTCCGATTTGGCTCATATTTTTCGCACTAAAGTTTTAGATCCAGGGTCATAATAATCCGACCCATACACCTCAAAATTCGACCAACATTTTTTTTAATATAAACCGCAGTCACCCTAAAATTAAATGCTTAATTTTTGCAACAAAAATGATCAGAATTAGGACTGATAAATGACTCGAAAAAGACTCGCAAGTCATCTGTAGTACGACTAAAAAATGACTTAAAAAGGCCCGCAAACGCTAAGGAATATGACTGCAAAAATTAGTCCAAAACGACTAGCAAATGATTATAAATAAGACTTGAAAATGAGTCTAAACTGATCATAAAAGCGAGTAAAAAAGGACTCTCCATACAGAGTCGCAGCTATGGTACCATTTTCTTCCGAAGAAAGAGTCTTTTATGATCCGAAAATGAGCGCAGTTATGGTAGCTTTCATCTCGCAAAGGAGTCGAAAAAGACTCGAATATAATCATTAATATTATAAAATGCTGACTGGGTAGGACCAAGTATTGAGACTTCAAGCCTCTTATCAACCTAACCTAACCTAATCACATGAATAACTTATGAACGCTTGCAAAGTCCCACGGATACATGACATTTAATATTTACTTTTTATGTATAATAACTTAATATGGGAGGTGCTACGCCCACTTTTCCGATCCCGCCCATTTTAAGCATGGCTACTAACATTATTCATACGTCAACCTCATACAAATCTGCAAAACTCTGCCTGGCACAGTACTCAATATATGTATATGATATTAAATATTCATTTTGTACAGTAGATGCCACGCCCTCCAGACACATAGTAAGACGCTGTTAGAATTACAGGAAGACGGATCCAATGGTTGAGCCTCCTATAAGCTACAAACAAAGAAACATACATAATTTTGCTTTTATATACATATATAGATATTGGTGAAATTTTATTGGCCATGTGATGGTAAGTATTGAATTTGATGAAGAAAGATGCAAGTTCACAACTATATGCCACACTATAGTCTCCTATGGAATCCAACAACTCGAGATATAGTCTAAATAGAGAAATTACTACCAAAACAAATAAAAGGAAAAAATATCGTAATAAATACTTTTTCAAAGGTAATAAAATTTTTATTGCTATATTCAAGTTCAGTAGACCACAATACATAAAAAAAATTAATAGCACTTAAAGTGCGGACATTTTGTCAGTCACTTCCTGCGTTTATAACTTAAAATGTAGTCACGAATTATTTGACTCTATGATGAAATAACGCCCCAAACGCACTTTACATATTCACTAACACCCTTTTATTAACGCAATCATATTCTCAGAATTTTACAGTTCATTTTCCAAAAGTTTTCTACCGAAAGCTGTAATCGTGTTTTAATGTCTTATGAAAATCATTTAGCAAAGTGTAATCAAATAATTGCTTAACATTTTCAAACTTTAAACCTTTCCCTTATCTTAAGTGCCTTAAAATATAATTCATAAGTTCAGAAATGCCTCCAACATTATTCAACTCTCTTGACAGTAGGTGTATATGAGCTTGTCATCGCATTTGTAACTCATGCAAATATGTACATTTGGGAATTACACAAAAAAAATTTTTCCATCTCCTTTAGCGAGATTTGTATGTCTTCTAGTGGCGTAAAAGATTACTCGAAATTGTTGCAAACTTTTCCAATGTCGCAGAAATCGATTTTATAAAAAAAATTTGAGGTGATAAACATAATTTCTCTTTGCTTTACTCTCAACAATCACTCCAGAAAAGTACAGGCTCCTAGAATAAATAACTCGCGGTAAAAGACATTAGTTTCAGGAGCACTTGGAATTAAAAATTGAGTGTTTCCCAAGTTCAAACCGCAATAACTAGTGAGTTCTTAAAACTGCCTTTCATTTGAATACGATCTGACTAATATCAAACAAAGTCATATCCTTCATCACTGCATCGCCCCTAAACACGAGATTTGAACAACATATGGACATATCGCGAAACGAAGAAGAGATTGCATTTTGTTACGATTTATAGTACTGTCAAGTGAAGAAATTTTGTCGTAATTTTTTGTGCTGTTTTTCAAATATGTGGAAAATTTCATTTGCCTTATGTTTAGGCTTCTGAACATCCGTTTTAGGTTCAAAATTGATTTTGGATTTATTATTATTATTAATAATTCAGATAAAAAATGAGCGGGATAGGACTAGTGGGCGTGGTATTTTCTCTACAAAATATATGACGTACTATGAAAGTGACAGTCTTAAAAATTTTGACAAGTACATTATTTACCCAATGTGAGTAATCGCGGAAAATATGGGCGGAATAGTCAAATTCACAATTAAAAATTCTGATAAACAAAAATCACCAAAAACAAAAATCTTCAAAAACAAAAATCTTGAAAAAAACAAAAATCGCCAAAAACGAAAATCGTTAAAATAGGACATTACCAATAGTATCCTAAATTCACGCCAATCGTTATGTGTTGCCGAATGTTGGTAAATCCATATTTTTCTTATATTTTTCTATATGTAGGTTGCTCCAGGGTAGGAAACGCGAAAAAAATTTAATTTTTTCACCGAATGAAACAACAAAAAATATTGTATAACAGCAAGCATAGAAATAAGAAAAATATAAATAATATAAAATGTTTTGCATATTAATTACAGTATTATGCCTGGTTTTCACTATGTCATAAAAGCTGACAATAAACAATTGCCGCAAGTGACATCTCGTAATTTTCTATTCATTATGTATTCATTACATCTTATAAACAAACAAAAAATCCGGCTGTCAAACACAAACAAATTGCCAACATGCTGGCAAATGTTGTTGAAAATGACATAATGAAAACCTGGCATTAGTTTCAATATGTTTGAAAAATAACGTCAAAATCTACCCAACTATTAAAAAAATTGTCAGAACAATGTTCTCTAATACAGTGCGTTCATAAATGATAGCACATTTGGTAATCTGTGAATCAATGTTATATAAAATTTTAACTATGCATGCTATAATTATCATCTCTTTGTGGTACGTGTATTAATATGTTCTCTTTCCAAAACTAAACTTATATTTCAAAATCTTCCATTAATTAGAAATACCGTTATTAAAATATTTTACATCCCAATAGTTACCATATTAAAGCGTTCAAATAGTATAGCGCAAATGCAACAAAATCTTTGTTTGACAAAAAAATAACCTTTTAATACAACATATTCTATTTAGTTTTATTAAAAACATTAGTAATAAGAAAAATGTCACAAGGAAAAGTGTTAAGTGAATTTGAAAAAGGTCAAATTTTAATTTTCTTCGAAAATGGTGCATCAAAAGCAGAAATTGCAAGTGAAATCGGTAGAAGTCGAAGGTTATTTATAATTACTAGCAGATTCCAGCACTCTAAACTCGAGTGCAAATTCTAGGAAATTTTATTTTTTTCATTTAATAAATACCCTAAACGTATGCTTCGCAATTCAACTTATTTTAAATGAAGAAAACAAACCCAACACATTAACACAAACACATTAACAAATTTAATAAACACACACATAACATTGCATAATTTTATGTATGTGTTAGTAGCAACTTTAAACGATCATAACTCCAAAAAAATATTCCAGATTATGAAAATCTGTAAATCTGGGTAGCAGCTAAAAAGATATACCTTTCAAATGCTAATTTTTGTGTCAAAATCGGGGTAAAACTGTGAAACTTACATCGGTCACAAGAAATTGCCCTGCCTATTAATATAGATTTGAAAAATATTGAAAATTATGGCAAAAATAAAAGCAGTAGTAGAAAAAATCAGTAAAATGAACGCGAGTGTCGACTTATTTCGAACACAGCAAGCAACAGCACAAAAAACTGTGCCCAACTTTTGGAATGTTCTTAAATCTTGCAAACATATTCGAAGACAAAGAATGAAGAAAATTCCTCGTCTTTTGAAACGTCATATTAATGCACGTTTGGAGTTTTGCAAAAATTATATGGGTACAAATTGGTCAAATGTAAGTTGTTTAATGTTATGTTAGAATATAATAAATTAATTTGTTTTCTTTTAAGAGATAATTTTTTCTGAAAATAAATTTAATTTGAATAATCCTGATGGGAGTTTTAGTTACTGGTGTGACTTATGAAAAGAACCCCAATGTTTCTCTCGAAGAAACTTTGGTGGCGGTCCTGTTATGATTTGGGGTGCGTTTACTGAAGATTGTTGTCTGGAGTTGCAAATCGTGCCCACCAAAATGAACAGCCAAAATATTGGGAATTGCTTCAATTCAGTTTGATGCCATTTCTACATGCCAATACAGAAAATGCAGCCTGGAAACAGGAAACATGTCACCTTTTAAATGCATTTAAATTTTTTTATTTCACATGATCCGGTAACGAGTTATGATGTTCACCGCAAGACAACAACGCCTCCGGAGATTTGCTGTCACGGACTTATTTATTAAAATTTGGAATTGAAAATTTTTTCAAAAATTCTTAAAATGTTATACTATAACGTGTGCATGAAATAAATAATCCAACATTATGCATATCTTAAAAAAAAAATACGCCTTTTTTCAGCTTTTCTAAAAAAGTTATTTTTCTTTTGAAAAATATTGTTTCTTAAAAAAGTAAATTTCTTAAAAAGTACCTTTTCTTGAAAAAGGTACTATTCTTCAAAGAAATTCCACAATTTTAAGAAATACATTTTCTTAAAAAATTTCCATTTTTATTTTTTTAAGCGCAATTTCTTAAAAAAGTAAGTTTTCTTAAAAGGTACCTTTTCTAAACAAAGTACCTTTAAAACTACTAATTCTATAAAAAGTATCTTTTCTTGAAAAGTAAATTTTCTTCAAATATTAATTTTTTTAAAAAATTATATTATATTTAAAAAATTTCTTTTATTAAAAAGTGAATGTTTTAATAAAGTCTGAAATAGGTGTCTTTTAAAAAAAAGTAGTCTATACTGAAAATATACTTTTTATTAAATAAATACGTAAAAAGTTCATTTCGTTGAAAGTGTATCTTTTCTTTAAAAAGACACTCTTCTTAAAAAATTCTTTAAAAAAAAACATATTTGCTTAAAAACTGCATTCGTCCAAAAACTACTTTTTCGTAAAAATTATAACTTTTTGAGTTGGTGCTTTTTGTTAGAAAAGTTCTGTTAACGTACGCCGGAATTTCCGAAAGATTAGAAAAATCACAAATGGTGAAAATATTAGAGTTGCAATAAAACTGACAACAATATGGCTAAACTGTGTACAGTAAAACCAGGGATAAAATACAGACAGACAAGAAAGGAAAGGTCCAACGTAATATATAGTATTCCTTGCAGTGGTGGTGAAAATATCATATGTGATAAAGTCTATCTGGGCACTACGAAAAAAAATTAAAATCATGCACAGCAGGCCGCAAATCAGACCAAAGGTTAATGCGTAACAGTAATATGCAAAAAACTGCATTGACCCAACATTGTGTAAAGAATAAACACTCACGAAATTTTGATGATGTGAGAGTATTACAAAGCGAGAATAATTATAAATGCCGTTACATGTTAGAAATGCTTCACATTATTAATACAGCAACAACAAAGAGAATGAATTTTAAAGCTGATGAAAATAGTTACGCTCAAAGCTACAGATTTTTGATAAACAAAGGCACAGTGTAATAATTAGTTTAAGTATATTTCAGTGCAATAACAGATGACGATGTGTAGGCAACTATAGCTTAAAGTATTTCGTTTTCGTGTAAACATTCATTCAAGTTTTTTGTAGTCATGTTAAACATATTGTAATAATTATTTTTTCTTACGTTGTCTTATTGTCATTTATACTACATATACTTAAGTTATTGTTTTTTGTTAAATGAAGAATCCTGATGATATTACTCAAAAATATCGAAACATGGACTTAATAACGAGGATATTTATATAATAAAAATCACTGACTTCGAGCTCAAACATATGAAGTTTTAATAACAATTGGAAAGGTCGAATAAATTCAACTATAAAATTAAAAATAATTTTTATTTAAAAAATATGCCTTTTCTTAAAAAAGCAGCCTTTCTTTAAAAACCATTTTTTTTTTTTTTTTTTAAAAAAAGAAGCCAAACTTAAAAAGGTCCCTTTTCTCCAAAAAGTACCATTTCTCAAAGAGGTACCATCTCTTAACAAAGATATTAAATTTTTTTTAAAAAAAAGTACAACATTTTTTTAACAAGTGAAATTTTCTCAAAAAAGTACATTTTCGTAAAGAATTACCTTTTTTTGAATATAGAAACTTTTTTAAAAAGTACCTTTTTCAAGTTATCTTAAATAGATTAATTGCGATTTCAGATTTCAGTGTGCGCCTCAGGGAGGGCTTACAACTAAATATTTTGTTTATGTTATACGAATTATAACATTGGAACAATTATACCTTGTTAGCACATTTTGTGCCTTAGACGTACAATTTATAAATTTGCCTATTAACAGAATTGATTTAAATTTTTTTGTTTAGAATCCAAGATTCAGCTCACCGATTACACAAGCCAACAAGGTTTTGGACAAGGTTCCCAGGGTGATATGGTGGGCTCTTTTCGAATCTGTAATTGGTTTTTCTCTATCACGTTGGGTTTTCGAGATACAGAAAAATGTTTTTATTCGTTTTTTACATAAAAAATCATTAATTTATTTAAAAAGCAATGAATTTTCAAAAATGAATGTCGTTATTTGAACGTCGTTTGTATTTTGTTGGTTCGGTTTCATGTACGAAAGTCTAGCTAGCAGTAGTCTCCCAGCATGCTTTTGTCCCAAAATCCTTGATAATTTCTTCCAATTTTCATTATATCTAAATGCGAATGAAGAAAATTCATTTTGAATGACATTCGTGCACCTATGTAATTCGCGATAATTTTTCAATAATTCAGCAACAATTTGTCTATAGTTTTCACTCTTATTGTTTCCAAGAAAACTGTCCACGATGCTCCTAAAAGATTTTCAGGCTGCTTATTCTTGTGGAAAATTGTCATTATTCATGATCTGAGGCTCAACAAATATGCCTTCTTTGATTTTAGCATATGAAATTTTAAGAAAAATCGCTAACAAATATTTAAATGTTGCACCATCTTTGTCCAGAGCATTGACAAAGTTCTTAAAAGGGCCCCATTTTACGTGCAGCAGCCAAAGAAGATCCTCATTTGGATCAATTAATGATTTGTTTGAAATATTTTGTTTTCCTGGTGAATACTCAGTTCTTTTTGGCCACTCTGTTCATATGTTATGATAACATGTAGCGCGACTATTCCATAGACAAAGGAAGCAACAATATTTTGTGAAACATCCTTGCATACCAGTCAGCAAACCAATGACCTAAACAGATTAATTTACAGTTATCTACGATGGTTTATACTATATATACAACGAAATTTAAATCACACACCTTAAGGTCACCACAGGTCTTCCATTTATGATCGTTGTATTTGAGTAATGTCAAAATTTAAGTAATTGATTCGTAAATTTCCTTTGTATTAATGGCATGAGCAATTGGTATGGATAATTTTTCATTCCAATTATGCAAAAGAAGAGCCTTTAAACTGTACTTAGAGCCATCAATAAATAATTTCCATTCAGTTCTGTCATATGGCTGGTTCATTTTTTTAAATAAACCATCAACATCAGTACAGTATAGAACAGAGTGTTTCTTTTGAATATATGCAGCCAATTCCCAGCATCTACCCCTATAGACTATTACTTTTGTCCCAACTGCAAGATGTTTCCACTGCTGCATGCGTGGAGCTAGAAATTCTGCGTCTTGCTTCGTTAAATGTAAATCCCGAATTAGATCATTCAGCTCAGCTTGAGTCGCTAAATGGCGTTCATCATCAGCCTCATAAAAACTACCACTGGTGGTGAAAGATGTTTCGGCCACACTGCTCGTAGCACTGGGAATGACTGGTAATGAATCATTTGGTGGACGTTGACTTGGTTTGGACATTCGCGTAAGTAATATTTTTTCGATTTTTCATATTGAATCCAGCAACTTTTGTTAAACAGAAATAACAATCGGTTTGGTGGTTACTTGACTCTCTCCAAAGTACTGGAATTGAAAAATCGAAATAGATCTTCTTGCCATTTGACTACTTGCATAAAACAGTTCTGCAACTATTGCAAAACATTTTCGGTGTCCACGGTTTATCCAAGTTTCTGACAGCAAAACCAAAATAATGTAAGTGTGGATATTTTAATGATTCTGATATTGCATATCCTTTTTTTCCAACCAAATATTCACCACACACAAAGCAAAAATAACTTGAATCACTAACACACGATCTCCCTGGCTTAAACGCTACTATTATGATGATTTAGAATGAATGTGGGCTTCTGTCAAATTAATAATTGTGAAATTGTAGTGTCAGTATTGACTGCTTTACAGTATTGCCAGCATGCAATAAAAAATGTACAAGACCTGATAGCACAATTTTTATGTGAGATTCGAATTCGGCGCACCCAGATTAGTTAAAACACATGCTTCGTTTCTGCAGTCAATTTTTTTTTTTTTAATAGAACAGTGTTATTATCGAGCAAATTTAATTTCCGTGTAAATTTTTTCGCCTCAAATTGATATTTGAATTAATTTTTTTCACATCAAAATTTTGAGCCTCATAATTGATTTGTGAAAAAAATTTATGCCCAATTTTTTCGCAGTTTTTATCTAAAATTTTTTTTGAAAATTTTTTTTTTATTACATATTTTGGAACCAAATTTATTAAACAAAATATATGACATCTAAATTTTTTTATCTTATTTTTTTTTTTTTTTTTTGCTTAAACCTTATTGTTGTCTAATTTATTGGACTTAAAATCTTCGACTCAATTATTATTATTTTTTTTCATCTCAAATCTTTTTCAGCACATATTTTTATTTTCAATTCATTTTGGGTCCTATAATTGATTTCGGAACCAAATTTATGAAACTATTTATATTTCTTTCGCCCACAAATCTTATTGGTCAAAAAAAATTTGTCTTTCGCCAAATTCGTCTTTCTCTAAAATCGATTATGTCACTCTTACTTGATTTTAAACAGTGTAATCATTCTGTGTTCAATATATTAAAAGTTTCAACTAAAGTTTTCCATTACCAAAATTTTTTTGAAATAACAGATGTTTTACTTGAAAATACTTTTAATAATCTATTATACTAATAGGCTAGGCGATTTCTTGTGACCAATGTTTTGTTCTACCCTTTTGTCCCGATTTTGACCAAACGTATATTATTTTAAAGGTATTTCTTTTAAGCCATTTTGCAGTTTTATAGATTTTTAAATTTTCTCCTTCATTTTGAGTAAATTGCATTTAAAGTTGCTACTAACACATACATAAAATTATAGAATGCTATGTGTGTGTTTATTAAATTTGTTAATGTGTTTTTAATAAAACTGAGTTTGTTTTTTGTGTTTATTTGTGAATTGGCTATAATTGATTAGCATACTTTAAGGGTCTTTGTTTAATGAAAAAATAAAATTTCCTAGAATTTGCGCTCGAATTTCGAGGGCTGGAATCTGCTACTATATATATGATGTTGGACCATTTTTCGCCAAATTCCCATAATATAATTAATAACATCTAATATTCTAATATGTGTACAGATATCAATTTCACGCTTATATTCCTACTTCCATTAGTGGCCAATATGGAAAGATCTTAACTTTTTTGGTTTTAGGTTAACGTTACCTACAGTCGCCCAAGACAGACTATAATTTTCATGTTTGTTTTTTCTTTTCACTTTTAGTCCTTAACGAATTTTTCGCATACAACATGTGTGTGAAAATACTTGCAGCTACTTTTTTTCTGCTACATTTTCGCACATCCAATACATGGGTTGGTAAAGTAGTAGTACTGAAGAAAAGAGGAAACAACAGCAAAAAAAAAAAAAGAATGATAATTGGTGTTGACTACGTGATGCTATTTTCAAATTGACTTAAGTTAACTGAAAAACGCCTCTCCACTGGTGACTCACACTTAAAGCTGACTAAATGTTTTAACAACTTTTGGAAAAACTTTTGTGCTGTTCATGTTAAATTGCTGCTGTTGCTGCTGTTGCTGCTGTTAACCAATCGTATTAAGGATAACTGATACAGATTTTGTTTTACGCAAAAAAAGATTAATTTTTTTATTTGATTTTCTTTACTTGTTCGAGGGAACGGTTTAAAACTTTAAGATCATAGGAATTGTTTTATTGACAAGTTAACGATTGCAAAGTTTGTTAAAAATCTACACTTAAGAAAAAAAGGTGTAAATGGAATAAATATTTTTTTATTATAAATTTAATGAAAATTTTCCTTATGAATGTATCAAATTTTATTAATATCTTAAAGAGTCAAAATATGAAAAAGGGCGCTGAGTACGAACTTTCTCCCCAAACATTTTTTTGGAATTGGGGAATTTGTGCATGATAAAAAAATCACCCAATTTTTACGTTTTTGGGGAGTAAATTTATTTTCAATTTAAAATTTCATGGCTAATTTTTTCATTATATCTCGAAGTTTGGAGACTAAATTCATTTTATTTATAAGACGCTACAGCAAAAATGCTTCAAAAATAAGCCGCGAAACCGGATTATTTATTTTTTTTTTTTTTGTACTAGAGGAATCGAAACTTTTAAAATACGAATTACTTCATTCGATAAGTGATCGTCATTGAATAGTGATATCAAATTTATAGAAGTGTCAGAAATGGAAACTTTTGAACCTGCCGAACAAAAGTATTTGATGGGTGCGACGTTTAAAATTGGTTGCTTTGAGCAACTGCTTATAGTATATGTGTGGCCTATTTGGATCAACAGGTAATTATTGCACATTTGGAGATAAAATTTATCATAAGGCTCTCCGCTGAGCTGTGTTCCGCGAGCGCATCGCGCAGTTGTCGTCATCTTATTTTAATCATCAAAATATATTTTTGAGATCATTCCAATATTTTCCACTTTGAGGGATAAGAAAACGCAATATGCTATGAATGAATGCAATCGTTCGTTCTCTTTTTTTACCATGCAAACATTGCAAGGTTGTGAGATAGTGCTCTGAAATGATGCTATTGAAAAGAATACAGATTTTAAATGCGTTTATTGCAGGACAAATATTCACTTAAATAAATATTTAACAAAATTCATTACATAAAAATATGTAAAAATTTAATTTGGGGAGTAAGTTCATTTTTTATTTAGTTTTTAGAAAAATTGGTGAATTTGTTCAATTCTTTTTTAAATTTGGGGTGTCAATTTACTCGTTACTAAATGTGCTTTCAAATAAAAATAATAAAAACATATGTTCCCAAACAATGTCTAGGAAAAAAAAGGCGCCAAATTTGAAAAAGCTCACGAAAAAACTGGGAATTTGAAATATTTGGGGTATTTTTTCCACATGGGTTTGTTAAAAGTGTAAACATATATATATATATTTGGAAAGCTTAATTAGTCATCTTTCCAAAACCGTTAAAAAATTTAAAATCGACCCACAACTGAAAAAGTTAAAAATATTTAAGTCCATAAAGTCCTAAAAAAACGTTTTTGGACATAACTTCAGATTTTGAGGGTGTAATGAAAATTCTAAAAATGGACAAATGATCTACTCAACAAGGCCTGCAACCTACACTAGGTCTCTTCAAAAGTGCATATTAACACCGTGTAATTTCCATCAATACTTAAAATAAAATATTCGCAATTAGGATTGCACAATATCAATATCAAGCTACTCTGAGAAAAAAAATCATGTGACACCCATTACAGGGGAGATTTGTAAAAATTTAGTAATTAAAGATTTTTTATGGGCTTTCTTAAAATCGAACAAATAGCGTCATCTATGTATCACTTATAGCAATCAACTGCAGGGGCTCTGCTTGTATAAAAATATTTCAACCGGTTAATTTTTAATTTTCCGTTTTTTATTTTTCTTTTTTCATTTTTTATTTTTCTTTTTTCTTTTTTCATTTTTTATTTTTCTTTTTCATTTTTTATTTTTCATTTTTTATTTTTTATTTCTCATTTTTTATTTGTTTTTTTTTCATTTTTCATTTTTAATTTTTTTTTTCTTTCATTTTTCATTTTTATACCCTTACCACTATGGGGTTTGTGTATAATGACTTTGTGCTGCTGTTTGTAACTACCAAAAATATTTTTCGTAGACCCATCTTTTATTATACCGATCGACTCATAATTACTTTCTGGGTCGATTTAGCGATGGCCGTCCGTCCGTCCGTCTGTGTGTCCATGTAAACCTTGTAATCAAACTATAGGTCGCAAATATAAATATATTTTGATAAAATTTGGTATATAAGTTTTATCAGCCATAAGACGAAAGATGTTGAAATTGGTGAAAATAGTTCCATGTTCAGACCAGATCCCCATACAACTGACCCCTATGAGATCGACATAAATTGCCATAAGATCCAAATAATCATATAGATCTCGGTTAAATTGGGCTTGTATGCATTTATTGTATCCATTAAACAGTAGTCCAAAAATAATCCATATAGGACAATTCTTAGTCATAGGCCCCATATAGAGCTGCTTCCCGAACTTAAATCTATCAAAAACAAAAATATTGCACAGATTTTTCTCAAATTTGGTTTGTGTACATTTTTTCAAAATATAAGTGACTTTACCAAATATGGTCAGGATCGGTCCAGTTTTCGACCTAGTCCCCATATAAATTAGTACCCGATATGAACTTTTTCATATTTGCAGCCATAAAAATTAATACCAATGACACTCAAATTTAGTTTATGCTTATTTTCTATATCCAATTAGTTCGACCGGAGAGATAGGGTCTCTCAGCCATGGTATAAGGTATCGTATAATCGGTCTAGACGGACTATAATTTTCTTACTTGTTTATTTTGAATTTTTTATTTTTCATTTTTCATTTTTCATCTTTCATTTTTTATTTTTATTTTTCTTTTTGTATTTTTTATTTTTTAGTTTTCTTTTTAGTTTTTAATTTTTATTTTTTTATTTTTTATTTTTTAGATTTCTTTTTCATTTTTGATTTTTGATTATTATTTTTCGTTTTTCATTTTTCTTTTTTAAATTTTTATTTTTATTTTTCTTTTCGTATTTATTATTTTATTTTTTATTTTTTAGTTTCCTTTTTAATTTTGTATTTTTATTTTTTTAATTTTTTATTTTTTATTTTTTAGTTTTCTTTTTAATTTTTTATTTTTCGGTTCTCATTTTTTATTTTTTATTTTTCTGTTTTCATTTTTCATTTTTAATTTTTTATTTTTCTTGTTTTATTTTTTAGTTTTCTTTTTCATTTTTTAATTTCATTTTTAATTTTTTATTTTTCATTTTTCACTTTTCGTTTTTCATTTTCTATTTTTCATTTTTCATTTTTTATTTTTATTTTTCATTTTTTATTTTTATTTTTCTTTTTTTATTTTTTATTTTTTATTCTTTATTTTTTATTTTTGAGTTTTCTTTTTCATTTTTGATTTTTCATTTTAATTTTTCATTTTTAATTTTTCATTTTTCATATTTAATTTTTCATTTTTTATTTTTCATTTTTTATTTTTCACATTTAATTTTTTTTTTTCATTTTTTATTTTTAATTTTTTATTTTTAATTTTTAATTTATGCTTCATTTTTTATTTTTCATTTTCCAAAAGGTTATTGCATATCATAAGTCACACCGATTTTGTCTTACTGCTCACATGTTATGCTGTTTTTGTGGTAGTATTATTAAATAGAAATTTAAAGGTTAAGATAGGTTAAGTAAAGATTTAGTTTCAAATTATTCAGGTTCAAGATCAAAAGTTTTTATTTTAAATAATACTAGAGGACCCCTGCTGTTCTGCAGCATTATATTATATTATATTAATTTTTATAATATAATACCAAAATTTGCAAAGAGAAGTTAACATACAGTAATGCCAAAATATGCCAAGAGAAGTTAACGTACAGTAAAAGTTAAGTTGATTGTCCACGCATAACTTTCCTCAAACCCAACGAATTTAAGCAGTTAATATCTCAAAAGAAGGAGCTTGATACACTGAGTGTTCTTAGACCTATGTCAACAGCCTACGTTAATTAGATCTCTAGTTATAGAGGTTTGAGAGAAGAAAAATATTGAAAAAAAAATCTTGAATGCAAAGTTTATTCATAAATTCTTTTAATATATAAGATTTTATTTTATATTTTAGTTTCTTATATTGGAAGAGGCTTAAACGGTTAAATCCTTGCTTGGATTCTCATAACAATGAATATGAATTTAACTTTTTACTATCAACTGGTTTTGGTTACTGATGAGGGTTGGTGCCTCTTCCCGAAACATCTGTATAACATGTCATGCAGAATATAGATCAATTTTTGAAACAAATGTGCCAATTTTTTTTTTGCTTTATTCAAAGTAAAAATATGTGATCTGGAGCCTGAATAATATCTAACTCAATCACTAAAATGATAAAGATACTTTTTTATATTGTAGAAAATAATAAAAATGAAGTAAAAAAATTTACCTTTTTTGGAAAAGTTACTTTCTTTTAGAAAACGCATTTTTTTAGAAAGAGTTAAAAAATTTACTTTATAACTTCACATAATTACTATATTACGTCAACTTTACGATAGGTTGCCTTTACGCATGGCTATCTTAGACTTCTGATTTTAAACACAATTGGCCATATACATCTATGTAAACTACCTTTTTATTGTAGGGTTTTCGTGCTATAAGTTCCTTTTATAAAGCTTTCTTTTCTTCTTGTTATATAGAATTACTAATTGTAATAATTTCTTACCTTTTCTTTTTTGGTGCTCGCTTAATTTTTTTAACATATTTGAATATCCTTGGTATTGCTCTTTACTTTATAAACGAAATATATTTTAATAAAACATAAATAAAAAGCAAAACTAATGTTTATATTGAACCATTAAGTAATAAAATATTTAAAACACATGTAAAACACTTTCTTTTTAATTGCTCGTATTATCGACAAATCAATTTACGAAATAAACAGCAAAACGAAATGACCTACCGGCACTTTATTTTTTTTTTACAACAAATTTTAATTTATTACATTTTCTTAAATTTCTTTCCTTTATTTAGCTCTTTATTATAAGCTATATTCTTCACTGATATGAACTTGACTAAATGAACATTTTTATTTCTAACTTTAAACATAACTTTTTAATTTTTTATTAATAAAACTGAAATATTTTTGATAAATCTTAAAATTTTTTCACGAAAGCAACCGATCACAACTTAAATTTACGTAAACTAAACATGCAAAGCAAAAGTAACAAAACAGTTTTTTTTTCTGTTTGCTTTAGTTTGAGAGTTCGTGAAATAGAGCTTAAGAAAGAGAAAGGCATGTAAAGGATAAACTCTTAAATGAGAATATTTATAGTTAAATAGAGTGATTATTGGGCAGTGTTGCCTCTTTTTGGATAAATACACAAAATCGGGATAGATTGAAACTGATTGGATAATTTTTGCATAAAGCAAATTTTGTGTAAATAGAAAATGCAAGTAAGCAGAATTAACAACAAAAATTAAAGATAAACAATATATATTTTTCAGTATTAATCTGAATTTTTTTACATGTGAGTAAAAGAAATTGAATTTATCAATGGAAGAACAGCACATATCAATTGAATAATCAACCAGATAATGAGGCAGCCAAAATTTTAAAACAAGTTGTTAGATATGGTGACATTCTGCTTTACTTTTCTCAAAACTAAATTTACGACCCCGGGGAAAGCTTGCTTGAAAATACATATAGCGTTCTTAAAAGTTTTGATGACTGGATTGTTCATAGGAAAAAGTGTATTGCATCACATAGCTGATTGACAGTATATCATGAAATTAATAGGCAAATTCCCATTGTCATAAATAAATACTTTATGAGATGTTTTAATTATTTCTATTGTATGTTTGACCCATTTATGGTTATTCCAGGAAAATGTCTCGCAAAATTGCAATCACAAATAAATATATCAATTTTAGACGAAATTCTCTAAATAAAATAAGTAAATAAATAGATTCCTACGGTTACGATTACGACTATGTCTGTTAATCGCCAGAATCAAAAATTGTTTTTCAATGTGGAGATATTTGAGAAACTTTTTCTTGAGAATCGAAACCTGAAACTTTTTCTGATGAGAAAAATATGATTATTAATTGTTTTCGGCTTTTCAAATAAAATAATGAACGATATTGATAAACTTGGATTTATTTATACTAAAATGATGAAAAGCAAGCAAGAGTGTTAAATTCGGCTATGCCGAATCATTAATACTATCCAACTGAGTTTCGCGTTTGCATTAAAGTAAAGAATTTTATAAACTTAATACTAAATTATTACAGCAAACACACTGAATTTTCAGTATATTTTAGAGGTTGCTCCATTATTTAGGCAATATATTGGTACAATTATGCCCTTTTTAGAAAAGGTACTTCCTTTTAGAAAACGTACTTTTTTAGAAAGAGTTTTTTTTTAAAAAAGTACTTTTTAGAAATTTTCTTTTTAGAAGAGGTACTTTTTCTTAGAAAAGGTGCAGTTTTTTTTGGAAAATTGTTTTTTAAGAAAATATCCTTTTTAAGAAAAGACACTTTTTAAGATACTTTTGTAAGAAAAGGTACTTTTTTGAAAATTTACTTTTTTTTGAAAATTTACTTTTTTTTGAAAATTTACTTTTTTTGAAAATTTACTTTTTTTGAAAATTTACTTTTCCCAGAAAAGACATATTTTTAAAGGAATGATAATTTCAAAATAAAATATATATATTTTTTTTTTGGAAAAAGTTACTTCTTTAAGAAATTATACAAGCGCCCCGGTAGGTGAGTAGGTAGCGTGCTCGCCTATCATGCGGGGGTCGTGGGTCCGATTCCCACCAGAGGCTTTGGTCTGCCGCTGCAAAAAACTAGCCAAATGGTCTTTGTCACCCGGCTTATCCCTGGACCCAAATTAGAATACAAATTTACTTTGTATTGTAATTAATATAAATAAATAAATAAATAAATAAGAAATTATACTTTTTTAAGAAAAAGTTATTTTTTACAGAAATTTCTGTTTTTAGAGAAAGCAACTTTTAAGAAAATTTTCTTTTTAACAAAAGGTACCTTTTTAGGAAATTGTATTATTTAAAGAAAAATTACTCTTTATGAAGAGGTGCTTTTTTTATTTATTTATTTTGTTTTTTTTTATTTTAATTGAAGAAAATAATTGTATTTAAGAAAAAGTACTTTTTAAAAAAAAACAAGTACTTTTGAAGAAAAAGCACTTTTTTAGAAAATTAAATTTTTTTAAATAATTTAAGTTAGTGTAATTTTTTTATTATTGTCAATTTTTTGAAGAAATGTTGATTTTAATAGAAAGTTACTTAAAATAACGTCCTTTTTTGTGGGAATGGTTTGATTTATAAGAAAAGATGCTTCTCTAAGAGATTATGGTTTTAAAGAAAATGTACTTTTTTGATAAATGATACTTAAAAAAGGTAATTTTTTAAGAAAGTTATATTTTTTTTTTTTTTTGAAAATGTATTTCATTAATACAATGTCCTTTTTAAGAAAAGACACTTTATAAGGTACTTTTCTAAGAAAAAGTACTTTCGAAAAAGACCTTTTAAAAGAAAACTACTTTTTTCGAATATTTATTTTTTTTCAGAAAAGACACGTTTTTAAAGGAACGATAATTTCGAAATAAAATATATATATATATATTTTTTTTTTTTTTTTTGAAAAAGTTACTTTAAGAAATTATACATTTTTAAGAAAAAAATTTTTTTTAAGATGTTTCTGTTTTTAGAGAAAGTACCTTTTAAGAAAATTTTCTTTTTAACAAAATGTACTTTTTTAAGAAATTGTATTTAAAAAAAAATTCTCTTATGAAGAGGTGCTTTTTTAAGAAAAAAATTGATTTTTATACATATTTAAGATAACGTACTTTTTTAAGAAAAGGTACTTTTTAAAGAAAAGAATTGTTTTTAAGAAAAACTATTTTTTTAATAAAAAGAAGTACTTTTTTAGAAAATTGAATTTGAAGTTTTTTGGAAAGTCGTTTTATTTAAAAAAAAGGTATTTCATAAAGAAAATGTCATTTTTAAGAAAAGACACTTTTTAACGTACTTTTCTAAGAAATTGTATTTTTTTAAGAAAAAGTTCTCTTATTGAGGGGCTGCTTTTTTAAGACAACGTATTTTTTTAAGAAAAGATACTTTTTAAAGAAAAGAATTGGTTTTAAGAAAAAGTACATTTTAATAAAAAGAAGTCTTATTTTCAGAAAAAGTACTTTTTGGGAAAACTAGATTTGAAAAAATTATTTAAGTTAGTGAATTTATTTATTATTATTAATTTTTTAAAAAAATATTAATTTTAATAGAAAGTTACTTAAGATAACGTCCTTTTTTGGAAAAGGTTTCCTTTTTAAGAAAAGGTACTTTTTAGAGAAAAGGATTGTTTTTAAGGAAAATTACTTTTTTAAGATAAGTAATTCATCTTGATAAAAAGGTACTTTTTAAGAAAAAGGACTTTTTCAGAATATTAGATTTTAAAAAATAATTTAAGTTAGTGTAATTTTTGTAAGAACTTTTGATTTTCATAGAAAGTTACTTAAGGTAACTTCCTTTTTTTGGAAAAGGTTTCGTTTTTAAGAAAAGGTACTTTTTTCAGAAACGACGTTTTTAA
This sequence comes from Cordilura impudica, assembly GCA_963682025.1. Lineage (NCBI taxonomy): Eukaryota > Metazoa > Arthropoda > Insecta > Diptera > Scathophagidae > Cordilura > Cordilura impudica. The sequence goes on from OY821521.1 coordinate 63,182,946, forward strand.
AGAAAATTTACTTTTTTTGAGAAATGATACTTAAAAAAAAGGTTACTTTTTAAGAAACGTTGCTCGTTTACGAAAAGGTACTTTTTATAATTTTTTACGAATAGTATTTTTTAAGAAGAGGAACTTCTTTAAGAAAGATACGTTTTAATGAAAATGTTCATCTTTAGAAAAAGTACGTTTGTAAGAAAAGGTACCTTTCTAATAAAAGATACTTGTTTAAGAAAAGCTACTTTATCAATAAAGACACTTCTTTAAGAAAAGATATGCTTTAAAAAAAAGTACTTTTTTAAGCAAAGATATTTTTTTGGAAAAGGTACTATTTTAAGAACATTTCCTTTGTTAAGAAATGTATTTTTTTAAGAAAATGATCCTTTTCATTTAAATGTACTTTTCTGGCAAAAGCACTATTTCAAAAACTTATGCTTTTTAGGAAAAAGTAGTTTTTGGACAAATGTATTTGGTGGCAAAGCACGCCAGCCGCTTTCGCTGTTGACTTCTAGGTTGATTTTCAATAAAATACACAATTTCCATAAAAAATTCAATTTATTCAATAAAATATACTTACATATATCAAAGTTCTTAAGTAAAATAAAAATAATTTGGAACAGGAAAAATATTGTTATAATGATGTGTGGTGGTTCCTATTATTTGGTATGAGAACCACTATAAACTATTCTTAATGTTTAAATTGAAAACTTTCTGCACACAGCACCTGAGCCAACTTATAAGTAATGTAATTCTGAATAAAGTGGCGATTTAATTTTCTTTATATATCGACCTTTTTTGTATTATTTAATGAATTCTAAGAACTTTTATCTCCGACGGGGTTCCAAGCTCATTTCAATATTTAAATATAAGATTATTATTTAATTTTTTTCTCCTACGTTTCGTTGGGATTTTCCAACTTCTTCAGGGATATTTTTTTTATTAAATACGTAATCTTTTATTAAATTTACATATTATTTTTTAAATTAAATTATTGAAAATATAAAGTAAAAATAAACAAAAAAAAATTTTTTTTGAGTATCACAGACTAAATAATGTTTGGTATCACAGTTGAATGCAGACTGAGGGACGCGTCTTGATATTTCGTTTGGTTCGTTAAATTTTATACATAATTACGAACTTAAAAATTTTTATATATAACTAGAAATAAGTGTTGCCAGAGCTTAAAACAATGATGGGGATTTTGGAAGTGGCGTTAACATATATTTTTTAAGCAATTATGTTTTTATTTAAAGTATTTTTTAAGAAGACTGGCTTTTTAAAGAAAATGTACACTTTCAAAAAAATTTACTTTTTTACGTACTCATTTTCATAAAAGGCACCTATTTCAGATTTTATTAAAAAATGCACGTTTTTAATAAGATAAACTTTTTCAAGAAAATATACTTTTTTAAGTAATGACTTTTTAAAAAAAATGCTCCCTTTTGAGAAAATTTACTTTTTTAAGAAAATTTAGTTTTTTAGAAAATTTAAGTGTTTAATGAAATGTACTTTTTAAAGGTACTTTGCTAAAAAAGGTACTTTTTTAAGAAAACTTCCTTTTTTGAGATATTGCACTTTAAAAAAATAAGAAATGCTAATTTTTAAAGAAAAGGTACTTGTGGAAAAATATTTATTTTTACTTTTTTGTGAAAAGGTGATTTTTTAATAAACGAGGTTTTTATACTCTTTAAGACAACGAACATTTTTGAGAAAAGTTTTTTCAGAAATTTGTTTTCTTTTTAAGAAATGGTGCTTTTTTAAGAAATGTAACGTTTAAGAAAATATACTTTTTAATGAAAGGTACTTTCTCAAAAAAGTTTTCCTTTTTAAAAAAGGGTACTTTTTTAAATAAAAAGTAACTTTTTAAGAAAATCTTAGAAAATCTTTAAGAACATTTACTTTTTTAAGGTACTTTGTTAAAAAGGTGCTTTTTTAAGAAAACTTCCTTTTCTGAGAAATTGCACTTTAAAAAAATAAGAAATGGTAATTTTTAAAGAATATGTACTTTTTAAATTACGTAATTTTTTAAGAAAAGGTACTTTTGTAAAAATACTTATTTTTTACTTTTTTGTGAAAAGGTGATTTTTTTAACAAACGGTGTTTTTATACTCCTTAAGACAACGAACATTTTTGAGAAAAGTTACTTTTTTCAGAAAATTTGTTTTCTTTTTAAGAAATGGTGTTTTTTAAGAAATGAACGTTTAAGAAAATATACTTTTTAATGAAAGTTACTTTCTTAAGAAAGTTTCCCTTTTTAAAAAAAGGGTACTTTTTTATTAATAAAAAGTAACTTTTTAAGAAAATCTTAGTTTTTTTAAGTAAATGTATTTTTCAAGTTACTGGTGGATGCAACGTATTGAAATTGATATTACTAGATTATTTTTTCAAGAAGATATAAATGGTAACACCGAACCGGTATTTCCAAAATACCCTTTTTGGCTGATGTTTATGGGTTCGATGAATTCCACATATCAAATTTTATAGTTCTACATATCATTGGTTTAGAGGATACCAATTATACCGTTCTACCCATTTCTGACCATTTTTAATCCATAACCAGAGCAATTTCCGGAAAATGCTATTTTTCAAGATGATTGTTTCTCAGATAGAACGGGTGCACAGTGGACCATTTCACGAGAAGACGGTCAAAAATCCATAACTTTTGATTGGATTGGAATTTTGATATGAGTTTTTTTTTTGTTTGGTAGGTGGGACTTTAGCCTTTAATTTTTGCTATAAAACGTAAATTTCGACCGATAATAAAAAAAAGATATGGAGGGTTTAAAATACATTTTCATTTTTAGTTGAATTTTAGTACAAAAGTGAAGTGTTAAAAGGTTAAAAAAGGTTTTTTTTATTTATTCAGTTATTTTTTCAGTTAATTTTACAACTAAAAATTTGGTTAGTTAAATTTACTCAGAAAATACCAAACTTTGGCCCTCGTAAACTTTTTAGTCCTAATGTTCACAAGCCCGAGTTAAAATATCATTTATTAAGCAGCAAACATAAAAGTTACCTGATACTGCTTCAAGATAGAGAAGTTTCAATGAAAAAGTCGGATGTTTTTACTTAAGTTAAAAATTTTTTTATTGTCTTTTTAAATATCTCTATATCAATTTTTATTGTAAATTTATAAAATACATAAATTTTTAAATCTAGAAAACTTGTTAACTATATAAAAAAGAGTAAAACCTATTGTTAGTGTACTGAAAAACTACTTTAAATCAAACAATTTTGGTAAATATTTCTTCAAAATAGCCTTGATTTTCATCTTCTAGAAGTTGTTTAGCTTCTTTGTTTATTCAATAGAGGTAGTTTTCCATTTTTGTCGAATGTGGGATATATATGGATCTGCAGTGCACAACAAAATAGTGAAAAGGTCTTCATTAGTGCAACCTCTGGACATTTTTCTTGTGTTGTGCTCACGAAAGAATCTGTAGTCTTTGTTCCTTTTTTCTTGCGCTTCTTAAGATAGATCTCCTATTGGTAGCATATTGTCTTAAATTATTTGTTCCCCATGGTACAAAATTTCATTAACTGTGGATGGCATATATCCCCAAGAGTATTTTCCGTTATAAAGTATAGCTGTTTTACTGGTGTAATTGTGAAAACATCTATAATATTAAAAGGCAAGGCGATGTCTTGTGACCGATGTAAGTTTCATAGTTTTACCCCTATTTTGACAAAGAACATATCATTTGAAAGGTATTTCATTTTAGCTGTACCACTATGTGGTTTGGGTATAATGACTTTGTGCTGCTGTTTGTAACAACCAAAAATATTTGACCTAGACCCACCTTTAATTATACCGATCGAATCAGAATCACTTTCTGAGTTGATTTAACAATGTCCGTCCGTCCGTCCGTCCGTCCGTCCGTCCGTCTGTGTGTCCATGTAAACTTTGTAATCAAACTGCAGGTCGCAAATATGAATACATTTTGATGAAATTTGGTATGTAAGCTTCTATCGGCCATGGGATGAACGCTGTTGAAATTGGTGAGAATCGGTCCATGTTCAGACCTAGCCCCCATACAAATGACCCCTATGAAATCGACATAAATTGCCATAAGATCCAAATTGTCATATAGATCTTACTCAAATTGGGTTTGTATGCGTTCATTACATCCATTAATGAGTAGTCCAAAAATGATCCCTTTGGCCCCATATAGAGCTGCTTCCCGATCTTCACTTAAATATATTAAAAACAAAAATATTGCACTGATTCTTCTCAAATTTTGTTTGTATATATTTTTGCAAAAAAAAAAAAAAAAACTTTACCAAACATGATCAGGATCGGTCCATTTTTGGACCTAGTCCCCATATAGATATATCATCCGATATGAACTTTTTCATATCTGCAGCCAAAAAAAATTAATAAAAATTCCACTCAAATTTGGTTTTTGCTTATTTTCTATGTCCAGTTAGTTGGGCCTAAGAGATAGAGTTTCTAAACGCATGGTATAGGGTATCGTATAGTCGGTCTAGACCGACTATAATTTTCTTACTTGTTTGTATTGATTTTACAATTGGCTATAATTGATTAGCATACTTTTAGGGTTTCTATTAAATGAAAAAATAAAATTTCCTATAATTTGCACTCGAATTTCGAGCGCTGGAATTTGCAAGTTATTATAAATACTCTTTCTTGCAATTAAGTAATATACAATTTTTAATCTTTTTATTACCACGTATTGAAGTATGAAAAACCTAGACCCTAACACCTTTTAAAAGGTGAAGCATACCTGGTCATATTTTAAAAGGGTGTGTCACAATAGTTTTCTACCATTTACCTGTTACTTACATTTTTTTTCCCATTTTGTCAGATATTTAAACCATATAACTCAAGTTCCAACTATTAATGTTTTTGAAAGATATCTATGTAAATGCACCTGTCAAAATAAATAAGATTTTACCCATTAATATAATAATATTAATAGGCTAGGTGATTTTTTGTAACCGATGTTTTGTTCTACCGTTTTATTCCAATTTTGACCAAACTTATATTATTTTAAAGGTATTTCTCTTTAACTGTTCACCAGATTTACAGATTTTAAAATTTTTTCCTTTATTTTGACTAAATTGCATTTAAAGTTGCTACTAACACATACATAAAATTATGCATGTATAACGTGTGTGTTTATTAAATTTGTTCATGTGTTTGTTAATGAGTTTGTTATCTTCATTCACAATAATAATAAACCACAAAAGTGTTGGTTTGTAAATTGGCTACGTTGAAAAATAAAGCTGCCTAGAAATTGCACTCGAATTTCGGGTGCTGGAATCTGCTAGTTAATATAATTTACAATGAAGCGCATTATGTCTCAACCCTTTTTTATATAACAACTCATGTCAACTCTACCGTTTCCTTTTTCTGTCAGTATAAAAAACAGATAAACTCACGTAAAATAAATAAGCCGGTACGACAAACTTTTGTATTAATAACATACAGACGGATGGACGAACATCGTTAAATCGACTCAGAAAGTGATTTTGAGTCGATCTGCATAATAAAAGATGGATTTAGGTCAAATATTTATGATAGTTACAAACATCAGGGAAAACTCATTATACCCTAGAGTAGAACACTTTTGTATTCATAAATTTTTTGCAAAATATCTCACCTTGGGGCAGAAAAATTGTTCGGGCGCAAACCGGCGGATATAAGATGGGGTATAGAAGTGTAGGAGAAGGTTCGCACTACAGAAGAGTAAAAGATTTTTTTTATGGCTTTTGATGGGCAGGAGTTATGCTCTATTAAGTATGAGATTTTCGGGAAATTTTGACCTTTTTTAATTTTTTTTTTTTTTTTGCCTTTCTGAACGACTCAATTACTTTGTATTTCTAACATTAATAGCTTAAGGGGTGCTAAATTATACAAAATTTATTTTACTTCGAAATCTTTTAAAACAAAAACGTTACCAATCATTTAAAAATTAAAATTTACAAAAAAATTTTTAATTTTGGAAGACCCTTTTCACTGTGATATAGTTCAAATTGAGTCGCAATTTTTGGCCCCCGAGGTTCACTGGTATCTACTTTCAAATGAATAACATAACTTTAAAATCGGTAACCATGAAAAATGTGATTTTTGGCTGCCTTCTCAAAATATGGTCCACAGTGCGATGTATCCAATTTTATATTATTAGATGCATTTGTTCAGAAGACACAAAAGGTACCGTTCACACCCTTTTTTTATAATTTAAGGCTGTCTTAACTTAAAATTCCAATTCCCAAAAAATCCTTATAAGTTAATCTCTAAGCCGGTTTAATCCACTTTATAAATTCCTCGTCCAAAATATGTTTAAATCATACAGCGTTACAGAACCTGTTTACAGAGACCATTTTGTAGAATATTTATATTCTGGTTAAGATGAAGTTTGATGAACTATAAATCCTTTTAATATCACAAAAATAATTCTATTAGAGTTACAAAAAAACTTTTCAGTGTAGAAAAAGCATATTAAGAATATTTTTCTTTTTCAATGCGTGTTTTTTATTAAAAAAAAAAGAAGGGATTTCATGCCATATGCAAATGTAGACTAAATATATTCTCATTCAATTCCATTGCTGTTATTGTTGCTTTTATTATGCCTCTTGTTTTTGTATAACGTAGATTTTTATCCGTATATATCTAAATGGGCTTTCAACTCAATTATCAACACTTGTGCTGTTCGTAGTCAAAATTCCTAAAGTAATTTAGATTTTGTAATTTTTTTTTATCAACTTGGATTAATAGAATGAATGCGAATGTCTTAAATTTGATATAAACTACGAAATTCCAAAGAATATAAATTTAAAAAAATGGAGGCACTCAATATTATCAAATCTTATAGACACAACAAAAAAACTTCAGAATTCTTGTTTTCTAACAAAACTAAGTAAATAAAAAGCACACGAATTACAAAACTAAATTTAAAATTTTATTTTTTTTAAATAGTATATACGTTAAAAGTAAAACTGTGACGATTTGGTCTCAAAAAGTTTTTAGGCATGGAAAATGGCCGTTTCCAGTCAACGGGAGTTATTGATATATAGAAATGTGAAATAATCATTTTATATAATTTATTTGTTAGAACTTAAATTAGAAACTACAGAAAAGTCTTTAAACTTTTGTAATTTAGCAATGTCCTGCCATGCGTCCGTCTGTCCGCCCGTCTGTATGAGCATGTAAACCATGTAAGCCATACAACAGGTCGCATATATGAATATATCGATTATAGATCGAAATCGGTGAAAATCGGTGCATGTTCAAACATAGTCCCCACACAAATTACCCCTAGAGATCGGCTTAAAGTAGCACAAAATCAAAATTATCACATAGATCTTGGTTTTTATGTGCGTATTACACCCATTAATCAGTAGTGCAAAACTAAACCCTGTACGACAATTTATAGTCAGTAAAAAGCTGCACCAGATCTTCACTTAAGTATATCATGAAATAAATATATTGCACAGATTTGTCTCAAATTTGGTTTGTAAGACAGAAAAATCTAATATTTTTACACTTTACTTTTTTCGTAAGCATTGTTTAAAATTCGAAGTTAAAAAACTATTGACTGATGAAATAGAAGTCAGCACTAAAATTATTAAATATTTAAAAATAAAATATCCAACTTAGTCCTACTAAAGAATCAAAAATTTGCTGTTGCCAATGTCATTTGAAACTAACAGAAGAATTTGACCATTGACAGGAAAAAATACCTCGGGAAGAAAGAAAGCTCAATATGACGTTTGCAGAGCCAAAGAAATAAAAAGCATATTGAAAAGAGTTCCAACACATCCGGTAGAAAAACAGCCCGGTTGCTCAATGCTCGGACTATTTCGTGCAAAAAGCTAAAGCCAATACAGGACTTAAAACACATAAAGTCCAAGAAGTCCCAAACAAGAATGCTGTAAAAAAATTTAGAGGCCAAATTCAGAGCACGAAAATTGAAATCATGTTTTATAAAAATAAAAAAAATACGGCTGCTGCATAATGGACGAAGAAACTAATGTAGCGACAGCTTTTTCGCAGCTTTCAGCTCAAAATTCTTATGTTCTCATGCTCAAGGAAATAAGTTTTTTGTTACAACTGGCTGAAGGGTGGCCCTTCATTATATGGAGGAAAAAAAAGTGTTCAAACTCTCGGTCGCACCCCCTAGCAATATGCGAAAAGCAAAAAAAAACTGAAAAATACAAAGTTTTGGGCCAATCAATTGGGCGAATGAAAATTTCAAGTGAGTTAATATGGGGAAAATATTACCTTTTTTCAGATTTTACGAAAATTACGTTCTATAGTTTAATGTTTCCGACAAATTGTTACATAATTCGGGATCAATGTTAAATTATCTTTTCACAAAGCTATACAACTTCAAAATCGAATAAAACCTCGCCAAGAAATAGCAAATGCCCCAGACCACTTTTGTGCCAAAAAAAAAAGTAGGTCATGAAATTTCATGGCATTTTTTCAACTTTGAGAAATTGATTAAAGCCATAATTTTTTTTTTGGTTCCATACTTATAAGAACTCAGATATAAAGTATTGTTTTATTACCACGTTGCTAACCTATTGCGGATTGAGACCGAAAATGGGAAATTTTTTTGATAAAATTTTTAAAACTCCTTTTTCAAGTTTTAAAAAATGTTCTTAAACAAAATTAAATAAAATGAATCTGGCACCCTAAGGTTCTGTTAAATTCGTGCTACAGATTAACTATGTGAATTTTGAAGTAAATCCCTAAGCCAGCATTTTTTCGACAAGGATTTAATTTTTTCCGGTTTCGAGAAAAATGGGGGATTTTTGTAAAATATTCTGTAAATGCACTCTTTCTTAATACTTTGTATCAAAAATTCATCACTTATCTACTTTTCAATGTTATATTTTATGTTAATGGCCTACGGTTTCCGAAGCAAATAAAATGACCCTATTAACCCTTTTGGAATTGGGGTCATATACGACCCCAAGCTAATAAAATATAATTTATTCAAAAAATTCAAATATTTTGTAAATGCTGTCGAATTTTTAGACGAGGCGCTTAAAATATAATAAAGAAATGTGTAGAACTTCCGTTCCTAAAATTTGGGATAAATCGGAGAACGTTAACCCATTATTTGCCAACCCCAGCTTTGGATTTTAAAATAATTTTAAATAAAAATTACCGAAAACTAGTTTTTTTATTAAACTCGATGAAATCACTATTTAGAATTTAGGAAAATAATTCGATTAATTTTTATTTTTATTTAACCCTTCAGTCCTCCTGGTATCAAAATAATCCATTGTGATATATCTTTGGTGCAATTATCTGCTTATTGCTCGCGAATATATATTAAAACAACTTTTAACCAATTAATTTTTCTGGTAAACTGAATGAAACCCTTACTGTGGGTTGGGAAATATATTTTACCCCAAGCTAGTATAGGACGATTATATTTCTGATACAAAGTCTTTAGAAAGAGTACATTTACAGAATATTTTACAAAAATCCCATTTTTCTCGAAATCCGCAAAAATAAAAACCTTGTCAAAAAAATTCTGGGATAGGGATTTACTTAAAAATTCACACACTTAATCTGTAACATGTATTTAACACAACCTTAAAGTGGCAGATGCATATTATCATATTATCCCCATATAAATACACTTGAAATTATCATTCGCGTTGAGTCACCTCTATTCTTTTTTGATTGACCCAAAACTTTGTATTTTTCAGTTTTTTTGCTATTCGCATAATTCTAGGGGGTGCGACTGAGAGTTTGAACACTTTTTTTCCTCCATATAATGCAGAGCCACCCTATTATACACATATGGTAATCTGAATCCTATAACAATTTTAGTCGATCTGACAGGGTTAAGTGTATGCATCGATTTTCATCCATTTGAAAAGCATTCGTTCAGTAACTCCGAAAGACGCTTAAATATTAAATTTCCTACAAATATATTAATATTTATTATCTGTAGTGTGATTGGATACAAAGACAGACAGACTGACGGACGCACAGTAGCTGAAAATCGTTTTCCATTGACCAAAATTATTTTGAACCGATCAAAATATTTTAGTATTTTTTTTAATGGATACACAAACTGATTGGGTACTTTTTAAGGAATTCTAGGTCAAAGTTGAGCTTTTCATTTTTTTTTTTATCTTTTAGCGTGAAATAAGGATTTTTTTTACTAAAAAATGTCCTATTTGGATTTTAATAATAATTATATACATTTTTTTTATAATGGGATTTGGTTTTAATGGTTAAACTCAAAAAAATTTTTACACTAAGAAAAAAATAGTAAAATCAACTGGAAATTTTGCTATTATTACTGAAAAACTAAAAAGTTTTTGCAGTCAAATTTGCAAATTCGTTTATACTCAAAGAATATTTTAACTTAAAAAACGCTAGTAATATTATCTAAAAATCTAGCTATTATTACAGAAAAATTTATTATTTTTGCTGTCAAATTTGTTAGATTTAGCAAAATAATTCTGTTGAACATTAGCGCAATGACTCCGATTTTTTTTTTTTAATTTTGATATGAACATATGGGTTCTTATATTTTGAATTTTTGTTATTTATTAAAACATTTCATACATGCCTTTCATACATGCGCTTATTTACTATTTAATTACTAGTTTAATCGACACATAAAAATTGGTAACAGTGATTGCCAAAACAAGAGAGATAACTAAAAATGCATTTTGGGGAGCTTATCTGATGACGCAAAATAAGTTCTCTCTTTTTCATCGAAAATTAGACAAAATAGCAAATAATACACAATAACAATAATAATGTATATAACGGTTCTTTTATTGAGCTTTTATTTCTTGTGAGAAAGATCACAACTTATCATAGCGAATTTGCGTGCAATAGGAAAAGCGAAAAAAACAAAAACAAATGAGCGAAAGGGGACGCTAACCTGATGACGCGCAGTGTATATGGGTAAGAAAAACATTTTAAAAATAAAAACTGCAATAGATTTTAATAGCATTTGCAATAATGGGAGGTTATGTTTATTATTATTTATTTACATAAATAAAATAAATGATTGCAAATATTCCATATTTTGTTCCGTGTTATTTCTGTTCTTTAGCAGTTTTCCACTTCTTCATCTAAGTCGCGATGAACCACTTTCCATTGATTTCGAATACTGGAGATGAACGGATCTAAAGTTGCCAATAATATATAAAATAGATCTTCATTTGTGGAATTTTGTGAATTTTTTATAGTATTGTGCTCTATATAAAATTTGTAATACTTATTCCTTTTTTCCTGAGCCTTCTCTAATAGATCTCCAAGTCACACCAAATAATATTTAATGACATCTTCTGCATGATAGAGAAATTTGTGAACTATTGCAGACATATTTCTCCATGGGTACTTGGTTGTATATTTATTTTTTTGCAGTTTTCTCAGCATAATCTCCAAATTTTTTGAAGTCAATTTCTTCATTGCACGCAAGTACTTCTAGTGTTATTTTAAATCTGAAAATAAGGTTTAAATCCACTCCTGTTATTTCAGGTGCTGTTTCTGGATCTGATGAGAATCCTTTTGCGATATTGCCATCATTTGTAGTGCCTGACCCTTGATTGGACTGATCTATAATCAATCCAAATTTGCGATATTCATCTTTTTTGAACTTCTTAACTTTTTGCTAGTTTCTTTGTATCCTATTGATCCTGAAGACCCACAATCCAAATCATAACTGATTTTTAGTATGAGTTCCATAAGTCGTAGTCTTGCATGCAGTGGTGATAATCCAATGCATCGGTATTACCCAATGATTTTGTCGGGACTTGATTTAATTGGCTTTATGTTGCTTGGCATATGATGCAGCTTGATGCAACCTTCGTATTTTGATATTTTTGATATCTTCCAAGCGGAATTTTAGTGGCGTTTGATTGATGGTGTGGGGGTGCATTTGCATCAATAGGGAGTCTCGATATTCAGTTTACATCGTCGCGTCTGAAAAGCAGCGAGTGCAGTATGGTTTTTGTAGAGAAAAGCCATTTATTTTTCAACAAGACAATGCTCGAATTCATGCTAGCAGGGAAATACACCGCTACCTTTTGGAGTGTTCAGTTGAAATTGCGAAATGGCTAGCATGTTCCCGGATTTTGATCCGATTGAAAATATTTGAGGATTTATAGGCTGCAATAAGTACTGAGTGGGTTAATCTAAAGGTTTCCTTATCAAAATCATTGCTGAACTCAGTTGAAAAATGATTGTTTTGAGCGCCAAAAGCTAATGGTTGCTACATCTATAATATTAATAGGCTAGGCGATTTCTTGTGACCGGTGTTTTGTTCTACCGTTTTATCCCGATTTTGACCCAGCGTGTATTATTTGAAAGGTATTTCTTTTTAGCCGTTTTGCAGATTTAGAGATTTTAAAATTTTTTCCTCTGTTTTGAGTAAATTGCATTTAAAGTTGCTACTAACACATACATAAAATTATACAATGCTATGTGTGTGTTTATTAAATTTGCTAATGTGTTTGTAATAAAAATTAGTTTTTTTTTGTGTTGATTTGTGAATTGGCAATAATTGCTTAGCATACCTTTTGGGTCTTTATTTAATGAAAAAATAAAATTTCCTAGAATTTGCACTCGAATTTCGAGGGCTCGAATCTGCTAGTAAAGTATTAATAATCATTATACGCTATACCACTATGTGGTTTGGGTATAATGACTTTGTGCTGCTGTTTGTAACTACCAAAAATATTTGACGTAGAGCCATTTTTTATTACACCGATCGGCTCAGAATCACTTTCTGAGTCGTTTAAGCGATGTCCGTCCGTCCGTCCGTCCGTCCGTCTGTGTGTCCATGTAAACTTTGTAATCAAACTAAAGGTCGCAAATATGAATATTTTTGATGAAATTTGGTATATAAGCCTTTATAGGCCATAAGATGAACGCTATTGAAATTGATGAAAAACGGTCCATCTTCAGACCTAGTCCCCATACAAATGACCCCTATGAAATCGACATAAATTGCCATAAGATCCAAATTACCATAAAGATCTTAGTAAAATTGAGTTTGTTTGTGTTTATTGTATCCACTAAGTAGTAGTTTAAAAATAATCCCTATTGGACATTTCTTAGTCATAGGCCCCATATAGAGCTGCTGCCCGATAATCACTTAAATCTATAAAAAAAAAACAAAAATATTGCACAGATTTTTCTCAAATTTGGTTTGTGTATATTTTTTTCAAAATATAAGTGACTTTACCAAATATGGTCAGGATCGGTGCATTTTTTGACCTAGTCCACATATAAATATAGCCCCCGATATGAACTTTTTCATATCTGCAGCCAAAAAAATTAATAACAATGCCATTCAAATATGCTTTTTTTCTATACCGAATTAGTTCGACCGAAAGATAGGGTCTTTAAACCATGGTATAGGGTATCGTATAGTCGGTCCAGACCGACTATAATTTTCTTACTTTTTTTTACATATGGACTTTTTTTAGCATTACAACTAAATTAAAAAGTTTTTTTTAGTATATATTTAATAGTTATGAAATGCGGAACTGTCAAACATTTTTTATGTTTTTAATTAAACGGATTTTATAGTTTTTGGAAATTGTGCTTTTGTCATGAAAAATACCGAGTACTAATAGGAGCCATCTACCAATTTTTATAGCCAAAATATTGAGCAAAATGTAATTGCCTTATAATTATGAAACGTAATTTTTAATTAAACTATGATTAATTGTTTTTCTTATTTTGATTGGTAAACGATTGATAAAAAGCCTCCTACCCCGAAGTGAACTTTCATTCACAATTTTAATAGCTTGTAAGTATTTTCTTTTTTAATTATTACATTTTAATAAACTGCGTCCATTAATTAGCTGGTTTATAAATAAATTTCATTTTTCTCTTTAAATAGATGGCCTTTTTGTTAAACTTTGTAACAATCATTTTATTTAAAAAAAAAAACACACGCACACATAAAATATTCCATTAAATTTAAAATTATATTAAATTTTATGAAAACTTTATTTTAGATTTTGTAATTTTATTCACTTTCACTTTTGTTTATAATTTGTTTTCAACATCCAGAAATTGATACGCTCCACTTATTTTTTGATTTACTCAAATTTAGATAACTAAATTTAAAACCAACCTTGCTCTTATTAAAAAAACAAAAAACAATTAAAAATATTACTAACAGCAATATTTTTATGGAATTTTATCAATATTGTTTCAACGTTTAATCCATCAATTTTAAAACCAATTTAATATGCATTATGATTTTTCCGATAAATAGAATAATAATATAAATTCTGAAAATATCGTAAATTAGTTTCAGTTTAAACATTTATTTACAACAATTCATATTTTATTTCATTTAAATTGTGCTAAACTTAAAAAGTAAATTAATATTCGTTTGACTTGATTTCACTTGTATGAGTTGTGACTAAAAAAAATAATATAAAATAAAATATTAATAAACAAATGGTAAAGTGTTTAATTTACATAAACAAATATAAAAATATAAAACTAAATTAGTTTGTTTAAAAATAAAACAAACCCGTATTCATATACAAAGCCGTACTTTATAAATTAACTAAAAATAGTTTGTAATAAAAATTGTAATTATTAAATATATAAAGTTTAATATTTACATTTTTGGTTGGGTAGGTACTTTAAATTAATTAAGCTCGTAATATGTGTTTAAATTAAAAATATATTTTATTGTGTATTTTAAATATAAAAATGTATAGAAAATCATGTAAGTGTAAAATTTTCTATAGACTGTCATAATAAAAAACAACAACAACAAATAAGAAAATTATAGTCGGCCAAGATCGACTTTACGATACCCTACACCATGGTCTAGAGACCCTATATCTTCGGTTCAACTAATTGGATATAGAAAATAAGCATAAATCAAATTTGAGTGGCATTGTTATTAATTTTTTTGGCTGCAGACATGAAAAAGTTCATATAGGGTGCTATATCTATATGGGTACTAGGTCAAAAAATGAAACGAACCTGACCGTATTTGGTAAAGTCACTTATATTTTGAAAAAAAGTATACGAACCAAATTTCAAAAAAATCTGTGCAATATTTTTGTTTTTTTGACAGATTTAAGTGAAGATCGGGAAGCAGCTCTATGTGGGGCATTTGACTAAGAATTGTCCTATAGGGGTTATTTCCGGACTACTGATTAATGGATACAATAAATGCATACAAACCCAACTTAACTGAGATCTATATGATAATTTGGATCTTATGGCCATTTATGTCGATTTCATAGGGGTCATTTGTATGGGGACTAGGTCTCAGCATGGACCGAATTTCAATAACGTTCATCTTATGGTTGACAAAAGCTTATATACCAAATTTCATCAAAATATATTCATATTTGCGACCTGTAGCTTGATTACAAGACGGACAGACGGACGGACATTGCTAAATCGACTCAGAAAGTAAGTCTGAGTCGATCGGTATGTCAAATATTTTTGGTAACTACAAACAGCAACACAAAGTCATTATAACCAAACCACATAGTGGTATGGGGTATAAAAAGACGAATTTGCGACAAAATTAAAATATTTTTATACCGAATATCACTCTGTGGTCAGGGTATAATGAGTTTGTGCTGATGTTTGTAACTACCAAAATAACATTTGACCAATAACCACCTTTTATTGTACCAAATGACTCAGAATCATATTCTGAGTCGGTCCAGAGATTTCCGTACGTTCGACCGTCTATCTGAATGTATGTGTGTGTTTATAATCCTTGTAGTCAAAATACTGGTCGCAGCGGTATTAAAACTAAGTGAAAATCTATGCATGTTCAAAAAATTGATTTTAAGTCAGGGGTGACATACAATCAAGACCTTGTATAGCACAGAATTTTTTTCAGAGGCAGCACTACATGTGTGCGAAATTTCCAGCTAAACGGTTCAGTAGTTTAGGCGTATACACTTGTGCTCACATAATTAATTCATGGGTATACAATGAAATATTTTTGTAGCTTTTCTCTTACACCTATTTCTTCCGATTCTAACCTTACTATTTTGTGGAACCCTGCTATGCTAGCAGTTGTTTACATTGATTGAAGCAAAATTAAAAATTTGGGTATTCAAAAAGGTCACATGCGCTGTGCTCACATAATTAAGTCACCACGAGTATCGTGAGCAAATTAGTGTTTTGAAGATTTTTTTTGCGGTTTAAATAATAAATAAATTAAAAACAAATAAATTAAAAACAAATAACATCAGCTGAAACGCTATGGGTAAACAAAAAAATTCGAATTCGGCTGAACGGAAAATAATATGGGATTGTTTCCAAAGATACAAAAATATTGCAAAAGTAGTGGATATTTTGAACTTTCCTCGTGGTAAAATTACAAATGCCATTACGCGTTACAAAAAATATGAAACTTTTCAAAATATTCCGCGCCAAAAACCGAGAAAAACGACTTTAAATGATGACAGACGCATTGCAAACCTGAGTAAAACTGATCCTTTTTTAACTTCGTCGCAAATCAGAGCTAAAATGGAAACGGATTATGGCGTAAATGTTTCGTCGCAAACCATAAGACCACGTTTACAAGAAAACAATTCGCATGGACGAATGGCCTGGAAGAAACCGTTGGTGTCCTTGAAGAACACTATGAAGCGGCTCCGATTTGCGACTGACCATCTTGCTAAAAGCCTACATTTTTGGAATTTTATTGTTTGGAGCGACGAATCCAAGTTTAATGTTTTTGGAAATGATGGTAGACCATATGTGCGACGTCCTCCACTTAAGGAATTGGATCCAAAATACATCAAAAAAACTGTGAAACACGGTGGCTCATCAGTCATGGTGTGGGGTTGCTTTACCGCATTCGATGTGGGTCCTATAGTCAAGATTGACGGTATAATGAATGGGGAAATGTATAAGAATATACTAAAGGGAAATTTGGCCATAGAATAGGCTGACAATTTGCCGCTTGCGTGGATTTTCCAACACGACAATGACCCGAAGCATTGTTCGAAACTGGTTAAGTCATGGTTGGCAACACAGTCCATCAAGCTTCTGCAATGGCCGCCGCAGAGTCCGGACTTAAACCCTATTGAGAACTTGTGGAGCATAATAAAACGAGCCATTGCAGCACGAAAACCGGCAAATAAGGATATGTTATGGAACGTTATCCAAGAGGAGTGGCACAAAATCACTCCAGGCCAGTGCGCTTCTCTTGTAGCCAGCATGCCAAAGCGATGCTCCACAGTATTGAAGCAAAAGGGTTATCGTACTAAATACTGAGGTAAGCTAATGAAAAAATGGGACTCTCGACAAAATTTATTACTTATTTCTACAATTTTTAATTTCACTCTAAATTGATTGTTAACATATAAGAATAATAAAAAAAATAATATTAGAATTAAAAAAAAAAGGGTTTACGTATTTTTGACAATAATGCCGAGTAGCATACTAGTGACTTAATTATGTGAGCACAAGTGTATATATTTATATATTGGATCCTGTAGTTCCTATAAGAAGCACAGGGCCTGAAGAAAGTTTCTCCAATCGTTTCTATTTTATGCTAGGTTCTTGATTTCACTCCAACTTTTGCCTGCTTTAGAAGCCTCTAGATCTAGTTGCCTACGCCAAGTGTGTGCAGGCCGACCTCTTCTTCTACTGCCTTGTGGGTTCCATTCTATTGAGCTGCTGGTGGTATCACCAGGTGGTTTACGTAAAGCGTGGCCAATCCAACGCCATTTCCTTTTTCAGTATTTCCATTTGGATTCGGTTTTGATGGGTGCGTGCCCAGATCTGCGTATTTGATATCCTGTTGGGCCAGAAAATTCTCAATATTCTTCTTAGGCATTTGTTGATGAAGACTTGTAAAGCGTTAATATCCTTGGTAGTCATATTCCACGTTTCGCACCCATAAAGGAGCACAGATTTCACACACGCATTGAATATGTTGATTTTTATGCCGATGGAGATTGAAGCTGATTTCCACACTGTGCTGAGTTGACCGGATACCTGACGGGGTTTAATGATACGATTTGAGATGTCCTCAGACGAGCCTCCATTCGATGTTACCCAGCTAGCAAAGGAGGTGCACATCCTGGAGTTGGATGTCTTGGATAAAGAATGGGCTGCTGCATGTGGCGTTTATTCTCATTACTTTGGTCTTGGGTTTATTTATTTTCAGAAACTACCCTTGCGGCTCCAGTCCCTACCCTTTTAAGGGTTTTCAACATGTCTGAGTAACTACGTGTGAGAAGGCATATGTCGTCAGCATAGTCTAGGTCAACCACTCGTCCTCCTAGTCCCCACGTTATGCCTTTGTTGTTGAGCGTTGCATTTCCCACAACAATGTCTAGCACTAAGTTAAAGAGTAACGGAGATAAGATGCAGCCCTGTCGCACGCCAGTTTTAACAGAAACCTTATCGCTTATAGAATTTTGATGGAGTATACGGCAGTTTGCGTTCCTAAATAATTCCTGCATGATCTCAATAATTTTCCTCGGTACGCCTTTACAGGTGAGCGCTTTCCAAATGGCAGTATGGGCAAGTGTGTCGAATGCTTTCTCAAAATCGATAAAGACCAGATAAAGAGGGGATCTCCATTCCACTGATTGCTCAATTACAATGCTAAGGCTATTTATATGGTCTATATAGGATTTTTGAGCTCTAAATCCAGCCTGTTCGCAACGAAGCTCTTTATCGAGGGAGTCAGCACTTCTTTTGTGGATAATGTTAGCAATTATCTTATTGATCATGCTTAGAAGTGTAATTCCTCTGCAATTTTTGCATTCCGTGAGATCACCTTTCTTTGGTATGTTGATGATTAGGCCCTCTTTCAGTTCATCAGAGAGTTCCGTACTATTCCATAGATGTTGTACCATATTCTGAAGCAAAAAGGCACTTGTTTCGGCATCTGCTATGAGAAGCTCTGGGTTGATGTTGTCAGGTGCTGGAGCCTTGTGTTGTTTTAGGGCGCGTATAGCGTCCATTATTTCTACTGCAGTAGGGGGGTTGTAGGTATGTATGTCAGTCCACTCGGTATAGCTAGAACAATTGCATATTGGTTGGGTTATCCGCGTGTCCGTCGACAACATATTGGAGTAATGTTGTACCCAAATAACGAGCTGAGAGCTTTTCGATGTGATGAGGTCGCCATTGCAGTTCCGCAGTGGTTTAGAGGAAGTGAAGTTCCTGTTCTAAAGCTTTTTAGTGATTTTATACACATCACGGGTTCTACCTGATTAGGCTGCCGATTGTGCTTCTATGGCAAGGCTTTCAGTCCATTTCCGCTTATCTCTGCGAGCGGTACGTTTGACTTCTTTGTCGATGGACCTTTGGTTGTCTTGGAGCCGGGATTTTTCCGAGCGGGTTCTAGCAATGTTCAATTTGGACTTTACCTCTTATGTCATGGTTATGAGATTCCAAGTATCATCGGATATCCACTGCTTTCGTTCAGGTGTTTTGTAGCCAATTTTATTTGCTGCAATATCATATACAAGCTTTCTAATATTTTAGTATTCGCCTAGAAGCGTTTGGTTAGTTTCTGCTGTATTTTTTAGAGCCTGTGTGTAAGCAGTCTTAATAACAGGGCTCTTCAATTTTTGGACATCAAACTTTCTGTGAGTTCCAATTCCCTTCCTTACCGCCGCTACTCTTAGTCTGATGGTGCCAACCAGTAGATGGTGGTCACTGAAACAATCGGCACTATGCTTATTTCGCACATCTTAGAGGGAACCGTGCCATGTCTTACTGATAGCGATGTGATCAATCTGATCCTTCGTGTGGTGATCGGGCAATATCCAAGTAACTTTGTGGACTTTTTTGTGGGGGAAGATTGTTCCACATATCACCAGTTTGTTGATTCAGCACATTTCCGTAAACATCTCGCCATTCTCGGTCATTCTTCCCATACCACGACCACCCATTGCTTGTTCGCGGTTGGAGTTATCACTGCCCACTTGGGCGTTGAAATCGCTCATCACCAGTAATATGTCACCCCTATTAGCGGTTGATATTGCGCTGGCAAGATGGCTATACAATTCTTCCTTAGTTTGTGTATTCGAGGTTTCAGTAGGTGCATAGCATTGCCCATGTGTAATGTTCCGTGCTCGGGTGCGGAATCGTGCCATAATGATTCTGTCAGAGTATGGGTACCAGTGCGCTTCGCGATTCTATATTTAATAGTATTCCAACTCCACTGGACCGCTGTTGATCGGCGGGTTTGCCAGAGTATAGCATGGTGAAGCCGTCAGGTGTTGCAAATTCTCCAGAATCCGGCCACGTGGTCTCACAAAGACCTAAAAAGGCGAGGTTGTACATATTTGCCTTCCGGCAAGTTTCGTGGAGTCTAAAAGTGTCCTTACGTTCCAGCTTCCAAATCGTGTCCGTTGTTTAAAGCTAAAGGTCGTCATCAAAGGGGCTGATTGGATATTATTTCTATTGTTTACGGTTTCGGTAATCAGTTGATTTAAGCTGAGTAGCTGATTGGGCTTCTGCATCCGATCCTGGAACTGGGGCTGCCAGCATGGCCCCCAGGCAAGCTGGCTTAGATGCCTCATTTCACGTTTCTATAGCGAGCCGCCTGTTACAAGATCCCGCTGCCAGGCGTCCCTAAGATGGGAGACAGACGCTGCTCGTTGATGGCTATTGGTTATTTAAAGGCGCCAATCATTCGCCTTGACGTAACAAGTATCACAGACACTCAGAACTTGTTAGGAGTCTGGGAGCCACCCGGAAACCCTCTGAGACTCTCCACTTGAAACCGCTGATTGTCCGCGACCGTATTAGCAGCTGCTCCGCATATCTACGGAACTTCCCACTATCCGCAGCCTGTGGACGCGCCCGATAGCACTCAGCTGTGCTTCCACAAAGGTATGGAGTATGTATGGACTATTCACATGGACAAAACCATGTCCATGCTCGTGCTTTTCCCAATCCACCCCGACGGCGGATGGCGTAAAAAAATAGGTTTTATAATGTTACACAATGTGGGCATAGAAGGAGGCATGGCATACAATCAAAATCCAGTATAGCCTATAGATCCTTTGAGAGAAAGCACTAGCTGTGTGTCAAACTTCATACGAATCTGGGCAGTAGATTTGACGTGAAAAGGTAACAAATAAACAAATAAGCGTGTAATTTCTAATATTTTTTGGGATATACAGTAATAAAAAATCATGTGAGTACAGGGGAGATGTGTAAACATCTAGTAATTAACGATTTTTTATGGCAATTTTTTAAAATCAAACAGAAAGCGTCTTCTATGCATCACTTATAGCAATCAACTGCAGGAGCTCTGCTAATATAAAAATATTTATTATTATTTATTATTTCCACCGGTTAAAATCTCCTTTTTATCTTTCATTTTTTATTTTTCATTTTTTATTTTTTATTTTTCGTTTTTCATTTTTCATTTTTTTATTTTTCATTTTTGTTTTTCATTTTTTATTTTTTGTTTTTCATTTTTCATTTTTATTTTTTATTTTTCTTTTTTTAATTTTCATTTTTTATTTTTTGTTTTTCGTTTTTCATTTTTTATTTTTCGTTTTTAATTTTTTATTTCTCATTTTTTATTTCCCATTTTTTATTTTTCATTTTTAATTTTTAATTTTTAATTTTTAATTTTTAATTTTTAATTTTTAATTTTTAATTTTTAATTTTTAATTTTTAATTTTTAATTTTTAATTTTTAATTTTTAATTTTTAATTTTTAATTTTTAATTTTTAATTTTTAATTTTTAATTTTTAATTTTAAAATTTTAATTTTTAATTTTTAATTTTTAATTTTTAATTTTTAATTTTTAATTTTTAATTTTTAATTTTTAATTTTTAATTTTTAATTTTTAATTTTTAATTTTTAATTTTTAATTTTTAATTTTTAATTTTTAATTTTTAATTTTTAATTTTTAATTTTTAATTTTTAATTTTTAATTTTTAATTTTTAATTTTTAATTTTTAATTTTTAATTTTTAATTTTTAATTTTTAATTTTTAATTTTTAATTTTTAATTTTTAATTTTTAATTTTTAATTTTTAATTTTTAATTTTTAATTTTTAATTTTTAATTTTTAATTTTTAATTTTTAATTTTTAATTTTTAATTTTTAATTTTTAATTTTTAATTTTTAATTTTTAATTTTTAATTTTTAATTTTTAATTTTTAATTTTTGATTTTTAATTCTTTATTTTTAATTTTTAATTTTTAATTTTTAATTTTTAATTTTTAATTTTTAATTTTTAGTTTTTAATTTTTAATTTTTAATTTTTAATTTTTAATTTTTAATTTTTAATTTTTAATTTTTAATTTTTAATTTTTAATTTTTAATTTTTAATTTTTAAATTTTAATTTTTAATTTTTAATTTTTAATTTTTAATTTTTAATTTTTAATTTTTAATTTTTA
This sequence comes from Cordilura impudica, assembly GCA_963682025.1. NCBI lineage: Eukaryota > Metazoa > Arthropoda > Insecta > Diptera > Scathophagidae > Cordilura > Cordilura impudica. The sequence continues at coordinate 63,205,278 of OY821521.1, forward strand.
ATTTTTAATTTTCAATTTTTAATTTTTAATTTTTAATTTTTATTTTTTCGTTTTTCATTTTTTATTTTTTTTTATTTTTTTAATTTTTATTTTTTATTTTTCATTCTTAATTTTTTATTTCCAATTTTTCATTTTTATATTTCATTTTTTATTTTTAATTTTTATTTTTCATTTTTTATTTTTCATTTTTCATTTTTAATTTTTCATTTTTTATTTTTTTTCATTTTCAAACAAGTTATTACATATCATAATTTTTTCACCAATCATAAGTCACACCGATTTCGTCTTACGGCTCACATGTTACGCTGTTTTGTGATTGTATTGTGAAATAGAAATTTACTCCCCTGCGCGTATAGATGTTTACACATCAAAAGTATTTGCAAGCCATAAAAAAAAAATTTAATTAAAAAAAAGTTTTATAAAACGTTATATTTTAAAATTCTGTTCAAAATATTTAATTTTAAATAAAAATTTAAAATTACTTAAATAGTAGTAGTAGTCAAGGGTTAAACTGTAATGTGCAATTTTCACAGTCAAATTTGCAAATTATTACGCCCCTTAGGCAGGCAATATCACGTGCGCCACGTGCCAGTTTAATATTCTGCTAAATGATACAGGTAATTATTTTTAATTTATATGTGCATATCATTATTAAACAATTTAACCTGTAATTGTTTAAATTTGTTTATAATATGTATATAAGTATGAATCATACAGACCCAGCAAGTGCTTCTGAGTCGACCGGTATAATAAAGCATTAAATGAAATGTTATTGGTAGTAACAAGCATCAGCAGCAACTCATTTCACTTTGACGACAGTGATACAATATTTTAAAATATTTCAAAGAGATTTTTTTTCAAGGGAATCAAAAAGATCTTTCGTAAATCTTTATAAATAGAAACTATAATTTAGTAAGCAATAATGATCATGATAACACAATATGATACGCCTTTATCTTAAACACAACATTAACATTGCTGATAATTGTTATTGAAAAATAAAAAAACAATACAACATTTTAAAATCCTTCTAATTTAGCATTCACATGTCAGTCATTCAATTTCAAAAAGCAAATAATATAATCGATTAACGAAATATACAGCGAAAATAATACCAAGAATAATTGTGTATAATCTGTTTATCAAATAGCAAATATTTAACAATGTTTTATTTTCATGACGTAAGAGCCTTTTTGATAAAATAAAAACCCAAAAAATAAAAAAATAATTTTATTGTTTCTTCATGAGAACAATTTTTATGTTTGAGTTTGATCGTTAAACCAAACTTTTGTTTTTGAATACGCTGTGGAGCTTAAAACAAATACAAATCTACTCATAAGTTCGTTTCGAACTCGAATTCAAGCTAGATCATCTTCACAATCTTAACTCTTTTGAGCTGTATTTGCATGACAATATTTAAAAAAAACAGCTGATGCAAGCCTTCTCTCTACTTTGCAAACGTTTTTTTTTTAAGATTGTCATACCGTTTGCAAGTCATCAAATTATTTCTACCTTTTCTTGAACTGACAAAATGTGTTTCCTTAAAAACAATTTTTATGAACGTCATGTAAAAATATTAATGTCATATTGTCTACAATAAACGATGCTTAAGTGAGTTATTTTTTAAATGAATTCATGTTTAACTCGAAAATTTTCTTACATCATCAAATTATTTTGATCATACAAAATTGTTATCTTCTGCGCAACGTTAATTATTTTTACCCTAAAAAATTCTAAAAAAATTTTTTTTTAATATTTTTTAACATCATACATTATTTCAGTTAATGAAATTTATGTACTGGCTAAAATTTTATCCCAACAATTGTTTTCAATCTTTTAAAAGGTTTTTATTAGGTCGCTTTCTTGTCAGTATGTGTGTTTGTATGTGCCGTAGGAATCTTGGAATTGATTTTAAAGTAATTTTCCGATAATCTAGAGACTAACTTTTCAACATAACTCGTAACTGGATGACAATGCAATATTATATCAACATTTTTTCTGAAATACTTTTTATCTCGGCACTTGTATTAGCAATGTTAACGAGTTTTGGTATATTGATACATACATTCGTTTCCAACATTTTTCCTAAATGTGGTTGGCGTTGGACATCGGGGCGCGGCCCCGCCCATACAACTCCAACTTTAGCAATGCTTTATATCGGCTAATTTTACAGAAATATAAATGAAATTTGGTATAAAGGTGTTAATAGTCGTATCCTAATTCCTGTCATATGTGATATGATGTTACTCACCACACTCAAACCCACCACACTCAAACCCACCACACTCAAACCCACCACACTCAAACCCACCGCTCTCAAACCCACCACAATCAAACTCATCACACTCAAACTCACCACACTCATACTTACCACATTCAAACTCAACACATTCAAACCCACCACACTCATCACACTTACTACAAGACTTAAAATGAAGTAATTACTAAGAAAATTCTGAATATTCAACGTTTTTAAAAGGACTAAAAAGTATAAAATATTGATGGTCCTGATATTTGATTGTGAATTTTTAATTTTTAATATTAAAAAAAATTTAATATTCAACGTTTTTAAAATGGCCTCAAAAGGCCTGAGGTAGTGACGAAGTTTTTTTTTTAATTTTTTTTTTCGGCAGCATTTTGAAGTGAAAAACACGATTTTTGCTATAAAATTTCGGGAATTTATTTGTTGTTAGAAAAAGGGGAAGAAAATGGAAAATAAAAAAACTCTTTGTAGTTACCTGATGATTTATGTGTAGATATAGTGTGTAAAATTATAAAAGAATCGGTCAAGTAGATTTTGAGTTATGATGTTCACGGACTTCGAACATTTATTTGCTAGAAAATAGATTTAAAATTTTTAAAAACTGATTTATATACGATATACCGTCTGAGGCCGGTCGCTGGAAACGCTGCATCTTCTTAAGTTTTGCTCCAATTTACTTGGAATTTTGACACAACACTCTCGACATATTGTACAGTCAGAAAGAGGAATGAAAAAATAATAATTTTTATATTAAAGTCAATTCATATAGTTTTAACATCCCCCAAAAAGTTAATCATTTTCCATAAAAAATAAAAATTATACCTCAAAACATTTTTTTTTTTTTTCGACCAAGAAGTTAATTACAAAAAAATGGTTTTAAATAATCTAACCCATAAAAACAGTTTATATTAAAACTCTTTCTTTCCATTTGCATATGAGTTGTGAATCTCTCTGTGACTGTGCGTGAATTTGCATGAATGTTTTAAAATTAAGCATTGACCACAACAAGTCTATGGACAAAGTTTCAGATCGATCGGATGAGGGGAAATGGGTTTTAAATCACTCCGTGGCTGTGCCTGACTATGCGTGACTGTGCGCGACCACCCCAAAATTAATCTATAGTCACAGCAAGACTATGGGCCAAGTTCCAGATCAATTGGATGAGGGGCAATGGGGTTGCCCAATGCAGACGGAGAGTATGAGTTAAAAGAAAGATTTTAAAAATATATATGCAAAATAACGCAACCAAATTTAGTAATATGCTAAAATATGCAGCTAAAACTCTATGCCATCTGATTGTTAATTTAAGAAAAAAGTTAGGAAATGACCATTTTATGACAATATGCAAAAAATGCACTTAAAGCAAAATATGCTAAATTATGCAAATTTACTGATTCGGGTAGGTATTTCTGAGAAAGTTATGCAAGAATATGCATTCTGAGAAAATATGAAAATGTGCTTTCACTGAAAATATATTGATCCACTTAGTTATCTATAAAAAAAAAATTCAATAAACTAGCAAATTCCAGTGCAATTCGATTGCAATTTCTAGGCAGCTTTATTGTTCAACTTAGCCAATTCACAAACCAAAAGTTTTATGGTTTATTATTGTTGTCAATGAAGATATAAAACTCATTAACAAACCCATTAACAAATTTAATATAACACACATAGCATACGTATAATTTTATGTATGTATTAGTAGCAACTTTAAATGCAATTTACTCAAAATAAAGGAAGAAATTTTAAAAATCTGTAAATTTGCAAAACGGCTCAAAATAAATACCTTTCAAATAGTATACGTTTGGTCAAAATCGAGATAAAATGGTAGAACAAAACATCGGTCACAAGAAATCGCCTAGCCTATTAATATTATAGATGTGCGTTATCATTAAAATATGCAAGAACAAGCATTTAAAGTAAAATATGAAACTAAAAATCGATGGCATTTTTAATTTCTTGAAGCAGATGGATTTTTATAAAAAAAAATTAAAATAGCATAGCATGTTATAGTTCAATAAAGTTTTTTTTAAGATATGCAAAAATATTTATTTTAAGTGAAATATGCATAAATAGAAATCGATGACATTTTATGCTTAATTTTTTGATTACAATAAATATTTATTTTTTTCCGCATTTATTTATTCGAATATATATTTCCGAAAAAGTTCTTTAAATGAGCTTCTTGTTGAAAATATGCAAAAAGATGCAATAAATATAACTACGAATCGCTGCCATTTTATGCAAAAATTATTGTTTTGATGCAAACATTCAGAAACAAGCATTTTGTAATATATTCACAATTATATAACTGCCACTTTATTTCAAATTTATTGATTCGGATAGATAATTTTGAAACTAGTTCACTAAAAGTTAATATGATTAAAACATGTAAAACAAGCATGTAAAGCAATATATGCAAAATTATGTATTATTTAAAATTTATTGATTTAAATAGTTATATATGGCAACGTTTCAATAAATGAGCACTATTATAAAAACTAGCAGATTCCAACCCTCGAAATTCGAGTGCAAATTCTAGGAAATTTTATTTTTTCATATAATAAATTATTGACCCTAAAGTTAGGCTATGTCCAAAATATTTTTTCAATTCAACACACACAATAATAATGCGAATGAAGAAAACTCATTTTTTTTGCACACATTAACAAATTTAATAAACACACATAGAGCATTGTATAATTTTATATATATAATAGTAGCAATTTTAAACGAGCATAACTCCAGCAACATTTTAAAATTTAAAAATCTGTAAGTCTGGTGGATAGTTAAAAAGAAATACCTTTCAAATAAGATACGTTTGGTCAAAATCGAGAGAAAACTGTTGAACAAATCATCGGTCACAAGAAATCGCCTTACCTATTAATATTATAGATATGCCAAAAACAAGTATTTTAATTTTATCCATAAATATAAAATTATTTAAATATTAGTAGTTGTATAGGGTTAAACTGTAAAGTGCAATTCACACAGTCAAACTTGCAAATTACTACGCCCCTAGCCAGGCAATATCACGTGTGTCTCGTGTCAGGTAATATTCTGATAACTGATACAGGTAATTATTTATTCATTTATTTATTTTTTTATGCATATCATTATTAAACTATATACCCCGTAATTGTTTTAGATTTGTTTATAAATTGTATATGACTAATTCCATAGTGAAAGACATGACATTCAATATTCTTTCTAAACCAATATTACATATACAGTAAAAGTTTTTAATTTTCATAAAAATATACAAAATTATGCAAACGGACCTGACCAACATATTTCCCATTAGAAAAGTGAGAAAGAATTATTGTTACTAGTAGATTCCAGCACTCGAAATTCTAGTGCAAATTCTAAGATATTTTATTTTTTCATTTAATAATGATCCTAAAGGTATGCTTCACAATTCAACTTATTTTAAATGAAGAAAATAAATTCAACACATTAACACAAACACATTAACAAATTCAAAAAACACACAATAGCATTGAATAATTGTATGTATGTGTTAGTAGCAACTTTAGACGATCTGTAAATCTGGGTAACAGCTAAAAAGAAATACCTTTCAAATGATAAATTTTTTGTCCAAATCGGGGTAAAACTGAGAAACTTACATCGGTCAGAAGAAATCGCCTTGCCTATTAACATTATAGATTTATAATTGCGGGCAAAAAGCAGTCGTGACCGACATGATAACAAACAAACATCATTTTAAAAGATATCTGTAGAAGACAGAAAAGCTCTAAAGCTTTTTTTGTATGACAAATAAGAACCAGCTGTTTATAGTTAATATAAGAGCTAATTTATTAGTAAAGCATATAAAAGACATGAATTGTAAAATAAATTATATTAAAAATAAGTATTTTGTTATGTGACAGACATGATACTGCCTTTATTTTCAAAATTACTTAATTACACTTTTCCTTTCTTACTGGAAAAATAGGGGCTATAAAAATATTCAAAAATTAATCTAAAAAACTATTGTCATATTGTTTTACTCTTTTCTCTGAAATGGTATTAATAAAATTATTTAAATTAAAATATTAAAATTGGATCTAAGGTCGAACTTTGCATGGAATTACCTATATATAATCATGCCGACCCAGCAAATTATTCTGAGTCGACCGGACCGGAATGACAAAGCATTAAGTGAAATGTTATTGACAGTAACAAGCACCAACAGAAACTCATTTTAAAATATTTTAAAGACTTTTATGAATAGAAATTATAATTTAGTAAGCAATAACGCTCATGACAACACAATATGATACGCCTTTATCTTAAAAAAACATTAACATTGTTGACAAATGGAAAAAAAAATTAATAACCACTGTATTTTTTTGATCCGCTATAGTCACCTAACTGCCAAAATCATAATTATTTCAAATTCTATGGTAAGTTTTTTGAAAAACAATTTTTTTTCTAAAATTTTTGAATTTTGAAGAGGCTGCTCCAAACATCTTGTCGTAACTTTGGAAAGACGTATTCGATTTTATTATTCAATACGTTAAAAAAAACTTTAAATAACGCCAAATTTAAGTTTTCCTATACCATTTTTTGATATAGCCATTAGCTTTGGAATTATTGAATTATTAAATTACAAAATTTTTGAATTAAAAAATCATGTGAGTCCGATCACAAGGGAGATCTTTAAACATCTAATAATTAAAGAAAACATCAACATCATATTTTCCAATGCATAAAAAATAAGTCGATTATGCTGTTTTCTGAAATTCAATTGATGTTTTCTGAAATGCAATTGATGTTTTCTGAAATTCAATTGAAATGATGCTTTTTGAAATTCTATTGATGTTTTCTGAAATACAATTAATGTTCTCAGCAATTGAAATAATGCTTTTTGAAATTCAATTGATGTTTTCTGAAATTCTATTTATGTTTTCTGAAATTCAAATGATGTTTTCTGAAATTATATTGATGGTTTCTGAAATAGAATTGATGTTTTCTGAAATTCCATTGATGCTCTCTGAAATTCAATTGATGTTTTCTGAAACTCGAATGATGTTTTCTGAAATTATATTGATGTTTTCTGAAAATCTATTTATGTTTTCTGAAATTCAAATGATGTTTTCTGAAATACAATTGATGTTTTCTGAAATACAATTAATGTTCTCAGCAATTGAAATAATGCTTTTTGAAATTCAATTGATGTTTTCTGAAATTCTATTTATGTTTTCTGAAATTCAAATGATGTTTTCTGAAATTATATTGATGTTTTCTGAAATACAATTAATGTTCTCAGCAATTCAAATAATGCTTTTTGAAAATCAATTGATGTTTTCTGAAATTCATATGATGTTTTCTGAAATTATATTGATGGTTTCTGAAATACAATTGATGTTTTCTGAAATTCTATTGATGCTTTCTGAAATTCAATTGATGTTTTCTGAAACTCGAATGATGTTTTCTGAAATTATATTGATGTTTACTGAAATTCTATTTATGTTTTCTGAAATTCAAATGATGTTTTCTGAAATTATATTGATGGTTTCTGAAATACAATTGATGTTTTGTGAAATTCTATTGATGCTTTCTGAAATTCAATTGATGTTTTCTGAAACTCAAATGATGTTTTCTGAAATTATATTGATGTTTACTGAAATTCTATTTATGGTTTCTGAAATTCAAATGATGTTTTCTGAAATTCAATTGATGTTTTCTGAAACTCGAATGATGTTTTCTGAATTTATATTGATGTTTTCTGAAATTCTATTTATATTTTCTGAAATTCAAATGATGTTTTCTGAAATACAATTGATGTTTTCTGAAATTCTATTGATGCTTTCTGAAATTCAATTGATGTTTTCTGAAACTCGAATGATGTTTTCTGAAATTATATTGATGTTTACTGAAATTCTATTTTTGTTTTCTGAAATTCAAATGATGTTTTCTGAAATTATATTGATGGTTTCTGAAATACAATTGATGTTTTGTGAAATTCTATTGATGCTTTCTGAAATTCAATTGATGTTTTCTGAAACTCAAATGATGTTTTCTGAAATTATATTGATGTTTACTGAAATTCTATTTATGTTTTCTGAAATTCAAATGATGTTTTCTGAAATTCAATTGATGTTTTCTGAAACTCGAATGATGTTTTCTGAATTTATATTGATGTTTTCTGAAATTCTATTTATATTTTCTGAAATTCAAATGATGTTTTCTGAAATACAATTGATGTTTTCTGAAATTCTATTGATGTTTTCTGAAATTCAATTAATGTTTTCTGAAACTCGAATAATGTTTTCTGAAATTATATTGATGTTTTCTGAAATTCTATTTATGTTTTCTGAAATTCAAATGATGTTTTCTGAAATACAATTGATGTTTTCTGAAATTCTATTGATGTTTTCTGAAATTCAATTGATGTTTTCTGAAACTCGAATGATGTTTTCTGAAATTATATTGATGTTTTCTGAAATTCTATTGAAGTTTTCTGAAATTCAATTGATGTTTTCGGAAACTCGAATGATGTTTTCTGAAATTATATTGATGTTTTCTGAAATTCTATTTATATTTTCTGAAATTCAAATGATGTTTTCTGAAATACAATTGATGTTTTCTGAAATTCTATTGATGTTTTCTGAAATTCAATTAATGTTTTCTGAAACTCGAATAATGTTTTCTGAAATTATATTGATGTTTTCTGAAATTCTATTTATGTTTTCTGAAATTCAAATGATGTTTTCTGAAATACAATTGATGTTTTCTGAAATTCTATTGATGTTTTCTGAAATTCAATTGATGTTTTCTGAAACTCGAATGATGTTTTCTGAAATTATATTGATGTTTTCTGAAATTCTATTTATATTTTCTGAAATTCAAACGATGTTTTCTGAAATTATATTGATGGTTTCTGAAATACAATTGATGTTTTCTGAAATCCCGTTGATGCTCTTTGAAATTCAATTGATGTTTTCGGAAACTTGAATGATGTTTTCTGAAATTATATTGATGTTTTCTGAAATTCTATTTATGTTTTCTGAAATTCAAATGATGTTTTCTGAAATACAATTGATGTTTTCTGAAATTCTATTGATGTTTTCTGAAATTCAATTGATGGTTTCTGAAACTCGAATGATGTTTTCTGAAATTATATTGATGTTTTCTGAAATTCTATTTATATTTTCTGAAATTCAAATGATGTTTTCTGAAATTATATTGATGGTTTCTGAAATACAATTGATGTTTTCTGAAATCCCGTTGATGCTCTTTGAAATTCAATTGATGTTTTCGGAAACTTGAATGATGTTTTCTGAAATTATATTGATGTTTTCTGAAATTCTATTTATGTTTTCTGAAATTCAAATGATGTTTTCTGAAATACAATTGATGTTTTCTGAAATTCTATTTATATATTCTGAAATTCAAATGATGTTTTCTGAAATTATATTGATGGTTTCTGAAATACAATTGATGTTTTCTGAAATCCCGTTGATGCTCTTTGAAATTCAATTGATGTTTTCGGAAACTTGAATGATGTTTTCTGAAATTATATTGATGTTTTCTGAAATTCTATTTATATTTTCTGAAATTCAAATGATGTTTTCTGAAATTCTATTGATGTTTTCTGAAATTCAATTAATGTTTTCTGAAACTCGAATAATGTTTTCTGAAATTATATTGATGGTTTCTGAAATACAATTGATGTTTTCTGAAATTCTATTGATGCTTTCTGAAATCCAATTGATGTTTTCTGAAACTCGAATGATGTTTTCTGAAATTATATTGATGTTTTCTGAAATTCTATTTATGTTTTTTGAAATTCAAATGATGTTTTCTGAAATTATATTGATGGTTTCTGAAATACAATTGATGTTTTCTGAAATTCTATTGATGCTTTCTGAAATTCAATTGATGTTTTCTGAAACTCAAATGATGTTTTCTGAATTTATATTGATGTTTTCTGAAATTCTATTTATGTTTTCTGAAATTCGATTTATGTTTTCTGAAATTCAAATGAAGTTTTCTGAAATTATATTGATGGTTTCTGAAATACAATTGATGTTTTCTGAAATTCTATTGATGCTTTCTGAAATTCAATTGATGTTTTCTGAAACTCGAATGATGTTTTCTGAAATTATATTGATGTTTTCTGAAATTCTATTTATGTTTTCTGAAATTCAAATGATGTTTTCTGAAATACAATTGATGTTTTCTGAAATTCTATTGATGTTTTCTGAAATTCAATTGATGTTTTCTGAAACTCGAATGATGTTTTCTGAAATTATATTGATGTTTTCTGAAATTCTATTTATATTTTCTGAAATTCAAATGATGTTTTCTGAAATACAATTGATGTTTCCTGAAATACAATTGATGTTTTCTGAAATTATATTGATGTTTTCTGAAATTCTATTTATGTTTTCTGAAATTCAATTGATGTTTTCTGAAATACAATTGATGTTTCCTGAAATACAATTGATGTTTTCTGAAATTATATTGATGTTTTCTGAAATTCTATTTATGTTTTCTGAAATTCAATTGATGTTTTCTGAAATACAATTGATGTTTCCTGAAATACAATTGATGTTTTCTGAAATTATATTGATGTTTTCTGAAATTCAAATGATGTTTTCTGAAATACAATTGATGTTTTCTGAAATTCTATTGATGTTTTCTGAAATTCAATTGATGTTTTCTGAAATACAATTGATGTTTTCTGAAATTCTATTGATGTTTTCTGAAATTCAATTGATGTTTTCTGAAACTCGAATGATGTTTTCTGAAATTATATTGATGTTTTCTGAAATTCTATTTATGTTTTTTGAAATTCAAATGATGTTTTCTGAAATTATATTGATGGTTTCTGAAATACAATTGATGTTTTCTGAAATTCTATTGATGCTTTCTGAAATTCAATTGATGTTTTCTGAAACTCAAATGATGTTTTCTGAATTTATATTGATGTTTTCTGAAATTCTATTTATGTTTTCTGAAATTCGATTTATGTTTTCTGAAATTCAAATGAAGTTTTCTGAAATTATATTGATGGTTTCTGAAATACAATTGATGTTTTCTGAAATTCTATTGATGCTTTCTGAAATTCAATTGATGTTTTCTGAAACTCGAATGATGTTTTCTGAAATTATATTGATGTTTTCTGAAATTCTATTTATGTTTTCTGAAATTCAAATGATGTTTTCTGAAATACAATTGATGTTTTCTGAAATTCTATTGATGTTTTCTGAAATTCAATTGATGTTTTCTGAAAATCGAATGATGTTTTCTGAAATTATATTGATGTTTTCTGAAATTCTATTTATATTTTCTGAAATTCAAATGATGTTTTCTGAAATACAATTGATGTTTCCTGAAATACAATTGATGTTTTCTGAAATTATATTGATGTTTTCTGAAATTCTATTTATGTTTTCTGAAATTCAATTGATGTTTTCTGAAATACAATTGATGTTTCCTGAAATACAATTGATGTTTTCTGAAATTATATTGATGTTTTCTGAAATTCTATTTATGTTTTCTGAAATTCAATTGATGTTTTCTGAAATACAATTGATGTTTCCTGAAATACAATTGATGTTTTCTGAAATTATATTGATGTTTTCTGAAATTCAAATGATGTTTTCTGAAATACAATTGATGTTTTCTGAAATTCTATTGATGTTTTCTGAAATTCAATTGATGTTTTCTGAAATACAATTGATGTTTTCTGAAACTCGAATGATGTTTTCTGAAATTATATTGATGTTTTCTGAAATTCTATTTATGTTTTTTGAAATTCAAATGATGTTTTCTGAAATTATATTGATGGTTTCTGAAATACAATTGATGTTTTCTGAAATTCTATTGATGCTTTCTGAAATTCAATTGATGTTTTCTGAAACTCAAATGATGTTTTCTGAATTTATATTGATGTTTTCTGAAATTCTATTTATGTTTTCTGAAATTCGATTTATGTTTTCTGAAATTCAAATGAAGTTTTCTGAAATTATATTGATGGTTTCTGAAATACAATTGATGTTTTCTGAAATTCTATTGATGCTTTCTGAAATTCAATTGATGTTTTCTGAAACTCGAATGATGTTTTCTGAAATTATATTGATGTTTTCTGAAATTCTATTTATGTTTTCTGAAATTCAAATGATGTTTTCTGAAATACAATTGATGTTTTCTGAAATTCTATTGATGTTTTCTGAAATTCAATTGATGTTTTCTGAAACTCGAATGATGTTTTCTGAAATTATATTGATGTTTTCTGAAATTCTATTTATATTTTCTGAAATTCAAATGATGTTTTCTGAAATACAATTGATGTTTCCTGAAATACAATTGATGTTTTCTGAAATTATATTGATGTTTTCTGAAATTCTATTTATGTTTTCTGAAATTCAATTGATGTTTTCTGAAATACAATTGATGTTTCCTGAAATACAATTGATGTTTTCTGAAATTATATTGATGTTTTCTGAAATTCTATTTATGTTTTCTGAAATTCAATTGATGTTTTCTGAAATACAATTGATGTTTCCTGAAATACAATTGATGTTTTCTGAAATTATATTGATGTTTTCTGAAATTCTATTTATGTTTTCTGAAATTCAATTGATGTTTTCTGAAATACAATTGATGTTTCCTGAAATACAATTGATGTTTTCTGAAATTATATTGATGTTTTCTGAAATTCGAATGATGTTTTCTGAAATACAATTGATGTTTCCTGAAATTATATTGATGTTTTCTGAAATTCTATTGATGTTTTCTGAAATTCAATTGATGTTTTCTGAAATTCTATTTATGTTTTCTGAAATACAATTAATGTTCTCAGCAATTGAAATAATGCTTTTTGAAATTCAATTGATGTTTTCTGAAATTCTATTTATGTTTTCTGAAATTCAAATGATGTTTTCTGAAATTATATTGATGGTTTCTGAAATAGAATTGATGTTTTCTGAAATTCCATTGATGCTCTCTGAAATTCAATTGATGTTTTCTGAAACTCGAATGATGTTTTCTGAAATTATATTGATGTTTTCTGAAAATCTATTTATGTTTTCTGAAATTCAAATGATGTTTTCTGAAATACAATTGATGTTTTCTGAAATACAATTAATGTTCTCAGCAATTGAAATAATGCTTTTTGAAATTCAATTGATGTTTTCTGAAATTCTATTTATGTTTTCTGAAATTCAAATGATGTTTTCTGAAATTATATTGATGTTTTCTGAAACACAATTAATGTTCTCAGCAATTCAAATAATGCTTTTTGAAAATCAATTGATGTTTTCTGAAATTCTATTTATGTTTTCTGAAATTCATATGATGTTTTCTGAAATTATATTGATGGTTTCTGAAATACAATTGATGTTTTCTGAAATTCTATTGATGCTTTCTGAAATTCAATTGATGTTTTCTGAAACTCGAATGATGTTTTCTGAAATTATATTGATGTTTACTGAAATTCTATTTATGTTTTCTGAAATTCAAATGATGTTTTCTGAAATTATATTGATGGTTTCTGAAATACAATTGATGTTTTGTGAAATTCTATTGATGCTTTCTGAAATTCAATTGATGTTTTCTGAAACTCAAATGATGTTTTCTGAAATTATATTGATGTTTACTGAAATTCTATTTATGTTTTCTGAAATTCAAATGATGTTTTCTGAAATTCAACTGATGTTTTCTGAAACTCGAATGATGTTTTCTGAATTTATATTGATGTTTTCTGAAATTCTATTTATATTTTCTGAAATTCAAATGATGTTTTCTGAAATACAATTGATGTTTTCTGAAATTCTATTGATGTTTTCTGAAATTCAATTAATGTTTTCTGAAACTCGAATAATGTTTTCTGAAATTATATTGATGTTTTCTGAAATTCTATTTATGTTTTCTGAAATTCAAATGATGTTTTCTGAAATACAATTGATGTTTTCTGAAATTCTATTGATGTTTTCTGAAATTCAATTGATGTTTTCTGAAACTCGAATGATGTTTTCTGAAATTATATTGATGTTTTCTGAAATTCTATTTATGTTTTCTGAAATTCAAATGATGTTTTCTGAAATACAATTGATGTTTTCTGAAATTCTATTGATGTTTTCTGAAATTCAATTGATGTTTTCTGAAACTCGAATGATGTTTTCTGAAATTATATTGATGTTTTCTGAAATTCTATTTATGTTTTCTGAAATTCAAATGATGTTTTCTGAAATACAATTGATGTTTTCTGAAATACTATTGATGTTTTCTGGAATTCAATTGATGTTTTCTGAAACTCGAATGATGTTTTCTGAAATTATATTGATGTTTTCTGAAATTCTATTTATATTTTCTGAAATTCAAATGATGTTTTCTGAAATTATATTGATGGTTTCTGAAATACAATTGATGTTTTCTGAAATCCCGTTGATGCTCTTTGAAATTCAATTGATGTTTTCGGAAACTTGAATGATGTTTTCTGAAATTATATTGATGTTTTCTGAAATTCTGTTTATGTTTTCTGAAATTCAAATGATGTTTTCTGAAATTATATTGATGGTTTCTGAAATACAATTGATGTTTTCTGAAATTCTATTGATGCTTTCTGAAATTCAATTGATGTTTTCTGAAACTCGAATGAAGTTTTCTGAATTTATATTGATGTTTTCTGAAATTCTATTTATGTTTTCTGAAATTCTATTTATGTTTTCTGAAATTCAAATGATGTTTTCTGAAATTATATTGATGGTTTCTGAAATACAATTGATGTTTTCTGAAATTATATTGATGTTTTCTGAAATTCTATTTATTTTTCTGAAATTCAAATGATGTTTTCTGAAATTACATTGATGGTTTCTGAAATTCAATTGATGTTTTCTGAAATTCTATTGATGCTTTCTGAAATTCAATTGATGTTTTCTGAAACTCGAATGATGTTTTCTGAAATTATATTGATGTTTTCTGAAATTCTGTTTATGTTTTCTGAAATTCAAATGATGTTTTCTGAAATAATATTGATGGTTTCTGAAATACAATTGATGTTTTCTGAAATTCTATTGATGCTTTCTGAAATTCAATTGATGTTTTCTGAAACTCGAATGAAGTTTTCTGAATTTATATTGATGTTTTCTGAAATTCTATTTATATTTTCTGAAATTCAAATGATGTTTTCTGAAACTATATAGATGGTTTCTGAAATACAATTGATGTTTTCTGAAATTCTATTGATGCTTTCTGAAATTCAATTGATGTTTTCTGAAACTCGAATGATGTTTTCTGAAATTATATTGATGTTTTCTGAAATTCTTTTTATGTTTTCTGAAATTCAAGTGATGTTTTCTGAAATTCTATTGATGTTTTCTGAAATTCAATTGATGTTTTCTGAAACTCGCATGATGTTTTCTGAAATTCAAATGATGTTTTCTGAAATTATATTGATGGTTTCTGAAATACAATTGATGTTTTCTGAAATACAATTGATGTTTTTTGAAAGACAATTGGAAAATGTTTAGAAAAGAACATATCATAATTTTTTCACAAATACAATCAGATAAAGTCACACCGATTTACACTTCAGCTCACACCGATGTGATACGCTGTTTTTGCGATTGTACTGTGAAATAGAAATTTACCCCCCTGCGCGTATAGATGTTTACACATCAAAAAATTCACAAAATAAAAATATAAAGCAACAAATACTTACCGGGTTTAGTACTTAATCTTAAAGCTGTATGTAATAGAAATATAATAGATTTTATTTTATCGTGTTTTATTACCGATAAAGTGAAAACATGTTCTGTTTTTTTTTAGCAGTACACGTGCAAGAAAACGAACTTAAAATAAAGGTACACTCGAATCTGTATAGTTTATGTGTTTTCGAAACAAAAAATACGTGATAGAGATATGTTCGTGTAGATAACGAAATATTAAAACGAAACGCAGTCATGATTATGTTCGGCACCATACAAAATTTAGAAACACACATAACGGATATGAAAATAAAAATATATGTTGGCTGCTTTAGAATAGAACGTTGTGTTTTTGATGTGTGTATTTTCTGAAACTTGCCAAAAATACATCAAATATTTCAATTTGTGGTAGAAATGGCAGATTTATGGTAAGTTAAACTTTTGTTTATTTAAAATTTCGCAATTTTACAATTACTTATGATATTTTGTATATTTATTCATAGTGAAATAAGTGGATCCACGAAAGGAAGAATCTACTGATAGAAGTTAATTTGAGGCATGAGCCAGATTTGAGTTGCAGTTTTTGGAAATATGACAGATCATTTTAATGATCTTAACAACCACCTTATATGCCGACATCTCTGGAAGAACAATTATTGCTAAGTTTCCGAATTGTAATTTCTAATGTTTTTGTAACGTAATTCCAATACGTACAATTGTACATACGTGAATGCAACCAGGGTTTAATCGCAATCTACAACTTCTTCAAATTTAAAGTATTAATTAGTTTTATCAAATTATAACATTTGGTAATAAATACCTGAAATGTTCTTTTTTTTCATGGAAAATGAGAATAAAACTCCTCATCCTGCATGCTTGCCATAATTTTACAAATATTTAAATTTTTGGAATTTTTCTCCTTGAATTGTTGTTAATTAATAATGTTATACTAGGACGTTTTCTTTTGTTTATAATATTTTTGATAAAAGTGCTGCTTTTTCCAATCAGCATATTTGAAAGCGGTTTACAAAAAAAAACCGCATGATTTTTTCTGAAATACTGAATTTTACAAAAAGTTAATGACACAAAGAACGACAAGATAATCCGTGCATGGAAAAAAATTTTGCGTGTTCATAAATGTACTAAAATATCATTTCATTATTTGACAAAGCAGTACTGCCACAAAACATTGCTTTGCCTTGTAAATGAATTTCTTTGCAGTCTCGCATTGCAAACTGCGTTTATGAAGGCAGCCTATATTTAAAAAAAAATAATAGGGAAAATTAAGAAAAATTAAGAAAACTTTAAGCTGGCGTTATTTAAAGTTTTTAATGTATTGAATAACAAAATCGAACACGTCTTTCCAAAGTTACGAGCAGCCTCTTCAAAAATCTCAAATTTAGAAAAAAAAAATTTTTTTTTAAACTGACCATACAATTTGAAATATAATAATAACTGACAAAAAAATAAATTCCACTAAATTTCAACCAACAAATAATATAATCGATTAATCAAATCAAAGAATCTGTTTATAAAATAGCGAATATTTGACAATGTTTTATTATCATGACATAAGAGCATTTTTGAATAAAAACACAAAAAATAAGAAAAATAATTTTATTGTTTCTTCATGAGAACAATTTTTATGTTTGAGTTTGATCATTAAAAAAACATTTGTTACTCATAAGTTCGTTTCGAACTAGAATTCAAGCTAGTTTATCTTCCACAATCTTAACTCTTTTGAGCTGTATTGGCATGACGTTATAAAAAAAAACAGCTGATACAGCTGTGTGCCTGCTCGCTACTTTGCAAGTCTTTATTTAAGTTTGTCATACCGTTCGCAAGCCATCAAATTATTTAAGCTGAAAAATCTTTTTTAACTCGCAAACTGTGTTTCCTTCTAAAATTTTTTATAAACGTCATGAAAAAATATTAATTTCATATTGTCTACAACAAACGATACTTAGGTTCATTATTTTTTAACTCAATGTTCAACTCGAAAATTTGTTACATCAGAAATTTTTTTATACCATATACCACTATGTGGTTTGGGTATAATGACTTTGTGCTGCTGTTTGTAACTACCAAAAATATTTGACCTAGACCCATCTTTAATTATACCGATCGAATCAGAATCACTATCTGATTCGATTTAACGATGTCCGTCCGTCCGTAAGTCCGTCCGTCTGTGTGTCCATGTAAAGCTTGTAATCAAACTGCAGGTCGCAAATATGAATATATTTTGATGAAATTTGGTTTGTAAGCTATTGAAATTGGTGAGAATCGGTCCATGTTCAGACCTAGCCCCCATAGAAATGACCCCAATGAAATCGACTTAAATTGCCATAAGATCCAAATTATCATATAAATCTTAGTCAAATTGGGTTTGTATGTGTTTATTACATCCATTAATCAGTAGTCCAAAAATGATCCCTATGGGATAACTCTTAGTCATAGGCCCCATATAGAGCTGCTTCCCGATCTTCATTTAAATCTATCAAAAAACAAAAATATTGCACTGATTCTTCTCAAATTTTGTTTGTATATATTTTTGCAAAATACAAGAGACTTTACCAAACAAGGTCAGCATCGGTCCATTTTTGGGCCTAGTCCCCATATAGATATAGCATCCGATATGAACTTTTTCATATCTGCAGACAAAAAATATAAAAAAATCCCACTCAAATTTGGTTTATGCTTATCTTCTATGTCCAGTTAGTTGGGCCTATGGGGTAGGGTCTCTAAACGTATGGTATAGGGTATCCTATAGTCGGTCTAGACCGACTATAATTTTCTTACTTGTTTTATCATACAAAAGTTTTATCTTCTCTAAACTTTATTCTTCGCAAGTGATAAATAATTAACCTCCAATATTTCTTTCGCCTCAAAAAATTCTTTATTTATTATCTATAGTATTAATAGACTACGCGATTTCTTGTGACTGATGTTTTGTTCTACCGTTTTATCCCGATGTTGTCCAAACGTATATTATATGAAAGGTATTTCTTTTAAGCCGTTTTTCAGATTTACAGATTTTTAAATATTTTCCTTTATTTTGAGTAAAATGCAACACAAACATAAAATTTAACAATGCTATGTGTGTGTTTATTAAATCTGTTAATGTGTTTGTAATAAAAATGGGTTTGTTTTTTGTATTGATTTGTGAATTAGCTATAGTTGATTAGCATACCTATAGGGTCTTTATTTAATGAAAAAATAAAATTTCCTAGAATTTGCACTCGAATTTCGAGGGCTGGAATCTGCTGATTATTATTATTTTTAATATCATACAATATTTCAGTTAATGAAATTTATTGCACTGTCAAACATTTTTTAACCCAATAATTTTCTTCACTTTAAAAATTTGTATATTAAAGTCATAAGTCCGCCATGAAAATTAAACATTTTTCATAAAAAAAAATAATTTAACTTAGTAATAAATGATAATTTTCATGGATATATATAAACCCAAGTTATAATAACAAAATATATGCAAATATATGAAAAAACATGCAACTAAATTGACTAAAATGCTAAAATATCCAAGTGCAACTCGATTCCATTCGATTATTAATTTATTATCGAATATATATTTATGCAAAAAGTTCGGAAATGACCAATTGATAGCAATATGCAAACACATGTATTTAAAGCAAAATATGCTAAAATATGAAACTATAGCTTAACGCCATTTTGCTGAAAATTTACTGATTCAAATAGGTATTGCTGAAAAAGTTCAATAAATGTGCGTTTTGTTGCAATAATTCCAAAATATTCATTTAAATTTACGGATTTAGTTAGAAATTTTTGACAAAAAAAATCAGTAAATAAGCGTTAGGATGAAGATATGCTAGAACAAGCTTTTAAAGCAAAATATACAATTATAAATTGATGGCACTTTATTGTTAATTTTTTATTACAATAAATATTTATGTAAAAATTTAAAAAAATAGCATTTTGAAGAATATATACAAAAACATGCATATAAAGCAAAATATGCAAATCCATGCATTTTAAACGTAAAATGCAAAAATATGCATCTACACTTTATTCCCAGTTGAATCGAATATATATTTCTGAAAAACGTTCATTTAATGAGCTTCTTGTTGGAAATATACAAAAAGATGCATTACAAATAACTACAAATCGCTGCCATTTTATGCAAAAATGACTATTTGGATGCAAAAATTCAGAAACAAGCATTACGGAATATATTCACAATTATATAACTCCAAATCTATGCCACTTTATTTTAAATTTATTTATTTTGATAGATAATCATGAAAAAACCGTTAAATTAAAAAAGCAATTTGACTAAAATATGCAAAACAAGCATGTAATGCAAACTATGCAAATATATGTTATTTTATTCAAAATTTATTGATTTCGATAAGTGAGCACTTTACTACAAATATGCAAAAATATCCAACCTCCAATCTATGCCATTTTATGATGTTTATTGATCCGATTTTGTATTTCTGAAAAAAAAAGTTCACTTAATGAGCAATAGCGTGTTCCTGATTATTTTTTTAGCTTGCCCCCCAAATGATGGGGATTTAGGACCTTTTTACGGGAAAAATAGCAAAAAATTTTTGAACAAAAAACCAAATGGCTACCGGATCCTAAAGATTGCAATCCTAGTGCATTTTGAAAAAAAAAAATTATTTTTGATATTCAAAAAATTCACGCCGAAAGTAGCGTAATACAGAGTACATTCCGGGAAAAATATTCATAATTAGTCTCAAAAGCTACGTAAAACAGAGCGCTCTCGTTAAAACTATTTAAATAAGGTACAAGCGGCAAAAACAAATGTTAAAATCGGTTAATAACTGCGGCCTGCAAGTAATTTTTACAAAAAAGTCGATCTGGTTCCATGGGCGCTGGACCAGAAAGCTCTATCACATTTTTTGAAATAGTTTTAACTAATATTCTCTAGTTTGCGCAGCTTTTGAGACTAACTTTGCTTGAAAGAAAGAAAAAAAAACATACTCAATTTCCATATTTAAGATGCAACGCTGCACCAAAATTGTTCTACGGAAATTTTATTAATACTTTTCCCGGAATGTACTCTGTATTGCGCAACTTTTGCCGTTAACTTTTTGAAAATCAAAAATATTTTTTTTTTTTTTTTCAAAATGCACTAGGATTGCAATCTTTGGGATCCGGTAGCCATCTGATATTTTGTCCAAACATTTTGTTACTATTTTTCCCGTAAAAGGCTCCTAAATCCCCATCATTTGGGGGGGGGGGGGGGTCAAGCATTTTCAAATTCGAAAAATAAACGAAATCGGGACGCGCTAATGAACAATCTGATGAAAAACAATTTGCAAACAAAAATACTATAAGCACAAATTGCTACTATATATCGAAGGAATTTTATTTTAAATTTATTGATATGCACTGATATTTCTGAAGAAAGTTGAGTAAATGAGCATATTGATGAAAATATGCACATAAATTAATTATAAGCAAAAAATGCTGAAATATGCAAGAACAAATCGATATCATTTTACTGTTCGAAAAGATATATATGAAAAAAAGTTCCATAAAGGAGTGAACTTCGAATATAGATATTAGGGTGGGCCGCTTTGTAAGGACAAAAATTTGTCGATATTGTGCCATCGATTTTTCGATAGCTTCTGGCATGAGGGGAAAAAATTCCACTACGACATATCAAAAAAATCATTTTCGAGGCGCCCAAACCGCTATAATATGACTATTTCTAAAAAAAATATCAATATCTCGTTCGTTAACAGTTGTTTGCAGACATTTTTATAACGACATAAAACCTGAGTTTTCAGCGAAGAACTACATATATAACACTACTTTCCCAATTGTTTACAACGTAAGTAATATTCCACAAAAGACGACAAAAATAATTCACAATTTCACAAAAAAAAAATTACCTACAAAAAACACCAAAAAACATACGAAATGCAAACATTTATCAAAATATGCTAACAACCAAAAAATACACATCTCGGGTAATAGAATCCACATTGACAAAGTTATTAAAAAGAAATTAGAATTTGAAAAAATAAAAGTTTTAAATTTCACAAAAATGTTGTTGGTTCATAAGTGGTAATATTTCTGATAAAAAATGTAAATGTTAGCAACTCTTTACGCATAAACAGGGTTGCCAATTGTCTTAATTTGTTTCTTCCCAAACGAACTTAATAGCATTTTCATTTATCTTCCGACGACAATAGTGAACAGTACAGATTCGAACAATAATATTATGAATAATAGCTCCTCTTTTGAACAAACTGCATTCGAGTTTTCTTGTGTTAGTCAGTTTGATGTATTAACCAGTTTTTCATTAATAAAATCAAATGCCGTGGGTTTCGATAACTTACATCCCAAGTTTATCAAGATCATTTTGCCATTAATATTGCCTTATATAACATACCTATTTAGCACCATTATTACGTCAAGTTATTTCCCTACTAAATGGAAATATGCAAAAATAATACGTATTCCAAAATCGAAAACGGAGTATCGCCCAATAGCTATATTAAGCTTTCTTTCAAAAGTAATGGTATAACTACTATATCTACTACATCTGAGCAATTCTATAAACGAAAATCAACTAAAGTCTGACAAGCAGTCCGGATTTCGTTCTAACCACAGTTGTACTACAGCTTTGGTTAATGTAACCGAGAATATAAGACGTGAACATGACTGTGGTAACATAAACTTTTTGGTACTTCTCGACCATTCAAAGGCGTTCGATACAGTAAACCATCAAACACTATGTATGAAGCTAAAACACTTTTTTAACTTTTCATCCACTTCTACGCAACTTTTACATTCATACCTCACAAATCGGACTCAATCTGTATACGTTAATTATTCGACCTCAAGACCTGTAACACTCATGAGAGGCGGACCGCAAGGATCGGTTCTGGGTCCACTTCTTTTTTCCGTCTATGCCAATGATTTGCCACAACAACATCTCACTGCAAAATACACATGTATGCGGACGACGTTCAGCTGTATCTGAGTAGTCCAGTAAGCTCTATAGAAGAAAATGTTGAAAAGCTAAACTATGACCTTAATCAAATACATTTTTGGGCGACTGCAAATGGACTTTGTCTCAACCAGCATAAATCAACTTGTTTGATTATTCATGAAAAAACTTTTCAGCCTGTTCTTGAACATGATATACTAATAAACCATCAGAAAATCGAGATTGTAAAAAAGGTAAAAAATCTTGACATAGTGTTCAATAACAACTTGACTTGGTCAAGCCACGTAGAACACTTGTGGTTCATACATATATAAAGCTAAGATCGCTTTGGGTAACTCAGTATTTTACGCCGTTAAGAGTAAGACATCTTCTTGCAAAGGCATACTTAATTCCTGGTCTACTTTATGGCTGTGAACTTTTTAGCAACTGGGACTACGCCAGCAAGAAAAAACTAAATAAATATTTTGTACAACAATATTGTTAGATATGTTTATGGACTGAAGAAACGTGATAGTGTTTCGACTTTCTCAAAATGTCTGAATGGAGTCTCATTCGATAACCTTATTAATATAAGGGTTTTAATGTTTTTGCACAAAATTATTTACACCGAGAAACCCCTATATCTTTATGATCAAATACGGTTTGCTAGATCCAGAAGGGGGCAAAAAACTTTATATGTCTATGCGTCGATGCCTTGTGTCAGAATGGCAAGTTTTCATAAACACCACACGTCTTTGGAATGCAATTCCACACAACCAACAATTAGTTAGCAACGCGATACATTTTAAGAAATTTTTGTTTAGTTACTTTGTTTAAATATATTTAATTTTCATTTCTTTAAATTCAGGAATTTTAATAATGTCTTGTATTTATTTTACTTTATTTGAAATAAGTTATACATTTTTTAATTATATTTTAATTTTGTGGCGATTTTTTTAACGATGAAGATCCTGTACTTTAATTTTAAGACATGTCTTGAAATAATAATAATAATATATTGGGAATTGCACTGCTTCAAACAATTAATAAAAAATTTACTTTTTGCCGGAAAAATTGAAAATTCAACCGTAGTGCATTGGCCAAGAAGGAAATGCTTTTTCATCAATCCAAGGCACGGCAATAGACGTATGTATCATGTTCTGACCCGAGTGACTATTTTCTGTTTTCAAGCCCAATTTTTAGTCATTGAGAAAACAAATGCCTAATTAATTTGAAAACCTAGAGAAGTACTATTATCTCGAAGAGGCAAAAAAGTTTGAGAAACATAGTTGAGAATAAGCTTATTGAGCTAGAACGAGACTCTTTTGAAAAAATAGTTTGATTTCCCAAAATATATGTTTTTCCCTTTTAAAAAATTTTTCTTAAAAATTTCTTATTTCAAAATTTTTTTAAATTTTTTATATCAGCTTTAATTTGTTTAAACTAAAGATTTTCAAAATTTATTAAATAAATGCATTCCTTTTTTCCATGTATTGCACCACATAGCTCAGATTATGAATTAGTTAAAAAGGGTTTTTTTTAAGCCCGATGGAACTTGAAATTATAAAAAATATCACAAAAATTAAATGACAATCAAAAAAGTTTTGCATTCGAAAGATCAGTACATGGCATTAATATTTGAAAAAGATTTCGAGTATATAATTTTGGACCAATTTTTCGAGCATTCATGGCCATGTGTCACAAATAACACGATCAATGTTGGGCTTACGGTAATCAACTATTTGCCAAATTTTGATTTCAATTATTCGATGGTTGCGGTCGCCATAGCGCCATCCTTTTGAAACCACACCTCGGCCCGATCAATGTCAGCCATATTTTCAAGCAAAAAGTCGTTGATCATAAACTGTTAAAAATGATACACAATTTGCCTTGTCATTACTCCAGACAACGCCTACACACATTAGCCAACGTTGAATTCGTAAATATTAAAATCCAACGACTCACAAACAACTTTAATTTCATCAATGAGCTTGGCCCATCATAATTTTATCCCTTGTTCCTCTTCCTTCTTTTTTTAAATATAAAATCGAACAAAAATGTTCATAAAGATTTTTCAAAATTTTCTCCTTAACGTATTAATATTATTTAAATCAAAACTTAGAAGAGGATAAAATCCTAAACTCTTTAAGAAATGTTGGCAAGATAATGTACATAGTAATTAAGGGTGATCCATTTCGAGGCTCCCTACTTTTTTAAAGAAAAAAACACAGAAAGATCAAATTTAATGGGGGAATGTTTATTATCATTTGAAAGAACATTCTTTCACATTTATTTTTTGAAGATTATGTCTATCAAATGTTGACCGCGGCTACATATCAGATGGTCCATCCGTTGAGTCCAATTTTCGATAACTTGTTCGAGCATTTCAACTGGTAACTGGCGAATGACACGCGTGATGTTTTGCTCCAAGGCCTGAAGTGGGATTGTCCGCAGAAACTTTAGACTTTACATATCCCCACAGGAAAAAGTCTAACGGTGTGATATCATACGATCTTGGTGGCCAACGACCGACCCAAAACGTGAAATTATCTGGTCACCGAAGTGATCTCTCAATAAATCCATTGATTGATGCGTTATGTGGGAAGTGGCGCCGTCTTGTTGAAACCAAATGTCGCCGAGATCACGAGCTCCAATTTCAGGCATCACACGTCAGTCCGAGTTGCTGCGAACGGCGTCGAATCGACTCTCCACGGTTTTCGTGTACACTCTCAGCTACGGCCGCTATATTTTGTTCATTGCGTGCTGGACGTGGTCTATTCGGTCGAATATTATCCAATAATGAAGGCTGGGTCTTAAGATGGGTGATGGTGTTGTGAATAGTACGCTCAGTAGGCCGATTATGGTGACCATAAGTTGAGCAAAGTGCATGCAACACATTCACATTCACATTCACGAAGCACATTCACAGAACGTGAATTTTCGTAATAAAGTTGTACGATTTGTAAACGTTGTTCAGGCGTAAGTCTTTCCATGATGAAATGCAAAATAATACTAAACAAAAATAACATGACAGCATGATAAGACTCTCACGTGATCTGTCAAAAAAAAGGCTATTGAAAAAAGTATTTCTACTTGGATCACCCGGTATTATATAAATAAAGAAATTGAATTAAAATTGAATTGAGTTATTGATCATGGTGCGGTAACGATATCCATTGACCGCAACGCGAGCTTCGGTTTCATTTTTTGAAGAAATAAGGTCAGGTGATGCCAGCATTGTGTAAATCGGACCAAACAGTGCATTTTTCTGAATGTTATGGAGTCTGTAGAATCTGTTGTGGCTTTGTCTCACTCCGTATGTGGCAATTTTGATTAACAAACCTCATAATAAACACAATTTTAGTTTTCCAACTACTGTAAAGCCCATTCGCCAAACGATCGACGCAAATGATGTCTCGCGTCTTTCATTCCTGCACCAGCTGAATCTTACACGGGTGTAGGCCAAGATCTTTGCACAAAATTTTCCACATAGTAAACGGACAAATCTTGCAATCGACGACAAATCGGTAAACTTGAATCTTCTTCAACACTTTCGTTGCAGCGACAGCATTTCATCAACGTGTTGGCGTTATTGCATCACTTAGAGAGCATGTGTTATGAAAGCTGTTCACACTTCGACGGACCGCTTGCTCAGATGTACGATTATGTTGTTTAAGCGTGAATCTATTCGTGATGATTCGCCGGAGTATACTGATCATAAACTGAGCACAGAATGACAGCTAACCTTTTCGTAAGATTTACCTAAGCAAAAAAAAAAAACAAGTAAGAAAAATATAGTCGGTCTAGACCGACTATACGATACCCTATACCATGCGTTTAGAGACCCTATCTCTTAGGCCCAACTAATTGGATATAGAAAATAAGCATAAACTAAATTTGAGTGGCATTTTTATAAATTTTTTTGGCTGCAGATATGAAAAAGTTCATATCGGATGCTATGTCTATATGGGGACTAGGTCCCAAAATGGACCGATCCTGACCATGGTTAGTAAAGTCTCTTGTATTTTGCGAAAATATATACAAACAAAATTTGAGATGAATCAGTGCAATATTTTTGTTTTTTGATAGATTTAAGCGAAGATCGGGAAGCAGCTCTATATGGGGCCTATGACTAAGATTTGTCACATAGGGATCATTTTTGGACTACTGATTAATGGATGTAATAAACACATACAAACCCAATTTGATTAAGATCTATACGACAATTTGGATCTTATGGCAATTTATGTCCATTTTATAGATGTCATTTGTATGGGGGCTAGGTCTGAACATGGCCCGATTCTCACCAAATTTCAGTATCTTCATACCATGGCCGGTAAAAGCTAATGTACCAAATTTCATCCAAATATATCCATATTTGCGATCTGCAGTTTGATTACGAGGTTTACATAGACACACAGACGGACGGACGGACATAGTTAAATCGATTCAAAAAGTGATTCTGATTCGATCGGTATAATAAAAGATGAGTCTAGGTCAAATATTTTTGGTTGTTACAAACAGCAGCACAAAGTCATTTTACCCAAACCACAAACCACATAGTGGTATTGGGTATAAACACCCATTATAATAAGTTGTCGAACCTAGTCTACGAACTGGTGGCAAAAAAAATAAGTGGGGAAAGTTTGGACACTGGAAAATAATTATAAGAAAATTATGAAATATTTTCGAGCAGCAGATTTAAAAATAAATCTGACTGACCGTGACTGTGCGTGACTATGCGTGACTGTGTGTGACTATCTTAAAATTAATCTTTGGCCACAACAAGTCTATGGACAAAGTTTCAGATCGATCGGATGAGGGAAGTGATCTTTAATCTCTCCGTGACTGTGCGTGACTATGCGTGACTGTGCGTGACTATGTCAAAGTTATTGTTTTTTCACAGCAAGTCTATCGACCAAGTTTTAGATCGATCGGAGAAGGGGAAATGGAGTTTAAATCACTCCGTGACTGTGCGTGACTATGCGTGACTGTGCGTGGCTATGTCGAAGTTAATCTTTCCTTACAGCAAGTATATCGACCAAGTTTCAAATAGATTGGATGAGGGGAAATGACATTTAGATCACTCCGTGACTGTGCGTGACTATGCGTTACTGAGCGTGAATACCCCAAAATTAATCTGTAGTCACAACAAGGCCATGGGCCAAGTTTCAGATCAATTGAATAAGGGGGAATTGGGTTGCTCCACGACAGATAGAGAGTATGAGTTAAAAGAAAGAGTTTAAAAACAAACAGTAAAAGTACACAAAGTCTTAAGAAAACAATAAATTTTGTTACTTTTTCTACATTTGTTATTTAATTTTTTTCTATTTAACACTTAAACCAACAAAAGTTTTAAAGAGATTTACGAAAAAACAAAAGACAAACTTAAGTAAATATTTACTATTTATACGAAGAAGAAAAAAAACAAAAATAAAAGAGCTAAAATGTATTTATACACCGGCCTGTTTTCCTCAAACTCTTAATATATTTCAACAACTTTTTCCAATTACGAACATGCATAATTCTGCTGTTAAATATTCTCTGCTAAAAAGTTATGCCATAATCTAAATTAAGAAGTTTTCTATACAAAAAAAGTTAAAATAAGTCATCATATTTGAAAAAGTTCTCTCTAGAATTTTCTTATATATAAATAGTTTTCGAATTTAAATTACATTCAAAATTAAATTCCTAAAAAGTCAATCACAACTTGTACAATGCAAGCAATGATAAATCAAGTAGTTGTAACAAAAAAAATATATTATGAGTATAGGTTGAATATAATTGAATATAAACAACATCAGTAAAAAAAAATCGCCAAATCCACAATAATTGTCAAAAAGAAAATATGGTTATGATGCGATATGAAAAGAAAACAATATAATAATATTTAATTAAACCAAAACAGACCATATCGAAAATGTGCCAATAAAATATGATTACTTCAAAAAAAAAAAACAACAACAACCTATTGTTTTAAGTATATACCGTATAAATGATTTGTTAAGCGGCTTTATAAATGAAAACGAAGCGAAACAGCTACTGATAAAAGTAACTGTAAATGCAGCATCATTGAAAAAGTAGGTACGTAAATAAAAAAAATCTTAAAGCGCCAAGAGCGACCTAGTGGTACCCTACAAATGCAACAACAGCTTATATCACAGAAAATTCAGTATTTCTATATTTGAAAAATGTCTTACAATTCGCAATATTAATGTCTCGCGAAACCGAATGCCTGTATTTTTAAGATTCAGTAATATGATTTCACTAAAAAACATTACATATTGCAAATATAATATGTCTGTGACCTATGGCCATAAAGTCTAGAATAAAATAAATTAAGATTATACAATGTAATTAATCTGTCAAATTGTAATGATGATGTAAACAAAATTGCTACAACTTAAGCCACAAAGATATTAAGTTTGCAATAAAAAATGCTTAAAAAGTGTTGTTTGGTGGATGGCAAAAACTAAAAGAAATGCGATTTTAAAGAAAATTCCTAGTGTCCAATATTCTACAACAGACTTAACGGGAGGTATAAAGAAATATTCAAATAAAAATGTGAAGAAGTTTGCAATTAAAGTTTTGGAAGAGAATTCTAGACTTCTTTTTGTCGTACCATGACAACGCAAACGTTATTTTTGCGAGAAACATAAGTATTTAACTCTTCTATTTGTAAGAAGATCCCAGGGGACCTTTTTGATTTTCAAACTCTCACAACTCTTTAATGTTGCATGGGTGGAATACTAGAACCGTAAATGTGTTCCAAGATAGAAGTCTGCTGAATCGATTGAGGCTAGCTTTGAAGCGATACAAGCAATAGTTTACATTTTATTGAGGCTTAATGGCGTTTAGTTCGTGGATTAGTGAAAAAAGTGCCAGAACTCGAAAGAGTATCTTGTAGTATGCATAAAATATTCTTCCGAGCACGTGCAGTTAAACAAGCTCTTTCGGATCTCAACATTAATAAGTCTCCGGGACCGGATGGTATACCAGCACTGGCGCTGAAACTGTGCTCTTCGACGCTAGCCCGTCCATTGGCCAACCTTTTCAGCCTTTCGTACAGTGCGGGAGTCTTTCCCTCTTGCTGGAAGGTTGCTTATGTCCAACCAATCCCTAAAAAGGGTGCGGCTAATAACCCTGAAAATTACTGTCCAATTGCAATCTGCTCTACACTCTCAAAGGTGATGGACAGCATATTCAATTTCCATCTTGAGAACTACCTAGAGGCCAACTCACTTCTTAATGATCGTCAGTATGGCTTCCGTAGAAATCGATCCACGGGAGACCTGTTAGCTTTACTTTCGGAGCGCTAGAGTCGATACATTCACAATTTTGGCGAAAGTAAAGTGGTTGCTCTAGATATTTCCAAGGCATTCGGTCGTGAGTGGCACGGTGCACTGATATCAAAGCTTATTGCATTGGGGGTCGGTAATGACTACTCTCGATTTATATCGAGTTTTCTCAGAGATCGAACAATACGTGTTGCTATTGATGGGGTCTCATCTAATGAGTTTCAGCTTAATTCAGGGGTACCCCAAGGTTCCGTTCTCCGTACTCTTTCGCAGATGACAGCAGCATTTGTCATTCATTTTCCTTTAATTGTAGGCCAAGCCTCTTGGAGGTTGGGGGCAAAAGGCGGACAATGAATGAACCACTCAATCAAGACCTGTTAACAATCTCCGATAGAGGTAAAGCGAATAGGGTTGATTTTAATGCGCTGAAGACTCAATGTTGTATGTTGACCCATAGGGCCATGGATTCAACAATGTCATCTATATATATGGGTTATATAGGTATTGAGGAGTCGGGTACTCTTGATGTTCTAGGCATGAGAATTCAATGTGATGTTCGTTGGAACGAGCATGTTTTTCAAGTGTCGAAAGAAGCATTTAAGTGTCTTGGTTTTCTAAAACGGTGCAAAAATTACTTCACTCCCTCTGATCTCCTTAAAATCAATACCACATACATCCGACCGAAAATTTAATTCAACTCCCATATATGGGCAAGAGATTCAAAGTCTATTTGGGTTGTGTATCACTGTTCAATAGATACTACCATGGAAAATGTTCTTCTGGGACTAGCGAACTTATTCCACGTGCCCGAGTTTCGGTTCGCTCTATCCGCTTCTCTAGTAGATCACATCCATTTGTAGTTTACTGTCCAGTTGACCGCACAACGCATTACAGAGAGAATTCGTTTATCAGTCGAACTAGCCGTATTTGCAATTAACTCACCGCAGAGGTCTTTCCTGACAGCTACAATGTAACAAAATTCAAGTCAAGTATCCACAAACACTACTCCCTTTTTCCTCCTTCCCATAACCTATTTTCCTGAGATCAACACAGTGCACTGCATCTGTAGGAGGCATCCCCTGAGTGTTGGTTAATAAATAAGAAAAAAAGGTACCTACGGACCTTGTACTATTATTAGAAGAAATCGCTAATGGGTTTTGTTGAATTGTGTTTTTTTTTTTGTATTTCTTTTTCAATTGAATGCTTACGAGAGCAATTTGTATGCCACTTTCGAAACCTCTGACATTTATTTTACATCTGGAAATGGCACGAAATGGAGCAAATACACACCACCGAATAAGCGCATTCATGCTTATAATGTGGTCGACTATATAAGAAGGAAACTAGGGTCAGTGAAAGACACATATGATTCCTACACCATATTCCGCATGCTTATCACCGAAGATATGGCGTATATTATCATACGTAAAATCAATCGGAAAGCCTGGGAAGTAACAACTGTATGGAATTCGGCAAATGTTACGAAGAAAAAGCAATGGAAAACAATCACTCTAAATGAGTTCGATACATTTTTGGTGACGTTCATTTTTGAAATTCCTCACGACACAATTAGCACTGCCAAATATTGAAGAACGAGCCACCAATGGATGTATAACGAGCTATCCGAGGACTCGAAGCGCCATGGAAGCATTCAATGTAATGCCTGATCTTCACTAATGCCGGTTTCTTTTCTGACAAAAAATATCGCAATTTATTTGCACTTTTCTAGGAAAGCGTTGTCACTGAAGGCAACTGTTTGTTGTTATTTTATCTGCCGTAGTGAAAACCAGGCATAAAGTAAAAACAAAATAACTTTGAAATACCCAAGAGTGGAAAAACTAAATACTTTTGTCTTTTTGTAGGTAGTAAAGAGACCAACAACAGGAGCTGCGCCTTCTTTTGCGCCTCGATCAATTCGGTCGTCTTGCCAGTTATGTCGTGTGGAGTACGGACTTTAACAAAGCAGTTTGTGCTGAGCATCCAACATTGTTGTATCATTGTAATACCTGCACATTCGAATTGAAAAATCAGCAAGAAGCATCACAAAAGTGATTTATTTCGTTTTCTTATGTATTTTAATATCAAATAATTCCGGAATTGTCAAAAAAAAAAAAAACATTTCTCGTGCCTTTTGATACCCACCACACCTCAGTGGCAAAGGGTATACATTAGGGTGGGTCGATTTGTTGGGAGGCAAAAAAATCGCTCCAGTGGCAAGGAAAATCATATTCTAGGGATCAAAATAAGAAACTTTGCCCGAGGAACCATACCTCTGAAACGAATTCTGATGTCCCGACTTTTGACCTGTCTGCATGTCTGCCATGAGGCAACCCCATTCCCCCTCATGCAATTGTTCTGAAACTTGGCCCATAGTCTTGTTGTGACTACAGATTAATTTTGGGGTAGTCACGCAGAGTCACGCATAGTCACGGAGTGATCTAAAAGTTATTTACCCTCATCCGATCGACCTTTTTGAATAACATAACATAGTCAAGGCGTATGATTATTATTTATTAGCAGAGTAGAAGATATGTATACGTATGAGTGTTAATTTTAATATTAAATCAAACATAGTCAGCCCAATTCTAAAAAAAAATGGTGATATTTTGAAATGTTTGTATGGGGAACCCACCACGGGGGTGCCAGGGGTTGTGCTACTTGTATGGATGGGTCGGCCCTCCAAAGTTAGTGGGGGTCGATCATACATTTGGACTCGTTTGGGGCACTCTAAATGGGTCAAAGTGAGACAGACAGACAGACAGGTCAAAAGTCGGGACATCAGAATTCGTTTAAGAGGTATGGTTCCTCGGGCAAAGTTTCTTATTTTGATCCTTAGAATACGATTTTCCTTGTCACTTGGACGATGTTTAAATCGACCCGCCCTAGTATACATATATAGGTTTGTCATTCCGTTTGTAACGCGTCCAAATAAATTCCTGAGGCCCCAAAACCATATTTTTTCTTGATCACCATAACAAGGGAAGTTGATTTACCGATGACCGTCTGTGTGTGGAAATCACGATCACGCCATCAATATTTAAGCTAAACACTTCGTTTTTATATAAAATCGTTTACTAACATCCCAAAGGAGTTGCTATTTAAAATCGTCAAAATCGGTCAAAGGGGTCACTAGTTATGAATGAAAATTTGAAAAAACTCTTGAAAAAATAAAATTTTTCAGTGTGTTTGTTTTTCTTAAGATATGTTATAATTCTTCGTATTGTTGAAGTCATTACAGTTGTGTGTATATTAATCAGAGTTCAGAAAAAAACACACACTGAATAAAAAACTCGTACATATATGTAAACAAACATAACTTAGACCAACACACACATATTTTTATTTTCATACCAATTATGTTTGTTTTTAAATTTTCTTCGGTGCCCAACACAACCATGACTGCGTTCGTTTTAATATTTCGTTATTTACACGAACATTTTTGTATCACATACTTTTTGTTTCAATCACACATAAAGCACATATTTTTGAGTGTTGCTTTATTTGAAGTTCATTTTCTGGTACGTGTAGTGAAAAAAAAACACAAAACATGTACAATAAACAGGTTCGAGTTCAGTTATATTTTAAGTCGTGTTGTGGCTCGTGTAGTGAGAAAAAACAGAACATGTACAATAAACAGGTTCGAGTTCAGTTATATTTTAAACACGACTTAAAATATAACTGAACTCGAACCTGTTTATTGTACATGTTCTGTGTTTTTTCTTACTACACGAGCCACAACACGACTTAAAATATAACTGAACTCGAACCTGTTTATTGTACATGTTCTGTGTTTTTTTTTCACTACACGTACCAGAACATGAACTTCAAATAAAGCAACACTCAAAAATGTGTGCTTTATGTGTGATTGAAACAAAAAGTATGTGATACAAAAATGTTCGTGTAAATAACGAAATATTAAAACGAACACAGTCACCATGACTGTTGGGCACCGTAGAATATTTAGAAACGCACATAATTGATATGAAAATAAAGATATGTGTTTGCTGCTTTTGAACAGAACATTGTGTGTTTCATGTGTGTATTTTCTGAACCTTGATATTAATACTACACGTGTCACATTGGTCTAAGCAAGTTTTACCACATATTTTTTATCATTAAAATTAAATATTAAAAATTAAAAATTAATAAAAATAAATTATAAAAAAATAAAAATAAATGTTAAATTTTAAAACTTAAAAACTAATAATTAGAAATTAAAAATGAAAAATGAAAAACGAAAAAATAAAAATGGAAAATGAAAAATGAAAAATGGAAAATGAAAAATGAAAATTGAAAATTGAAATATGAAAAATGGGAAATGGAAAATGAATAATGGAAAATGGAAATTAAAAAATGAAAAATTAAAATGGAAAATGGAAAATGGAAAATGAAAAATGAAAAATTAAAATTGAAAAATGGAAAATGAATAATGGAAAATGTGAAATGGAAAATGAAAAATGAAAAATGAAAAATGAAAAATGAAAAATGAAAAATGAAAAATGAAAAATGAAATATGAAAAATGGGAAATGGAAAATGAATAATGGAAAATGGAAATTAAAAAATGAAAAATTAAAATGGAATATGGAAAATGGAAAATGAAAAATGAATAATGGAAAATCAAAAATTAAAAATTAAAAATTAAAACTGGAAAATGGAAAATGGAAAATGAAAAATGAAAAATGAAAAATGAAAAATTAAAAATGAAAAATGAAAAATTAAAAATGAAAAATTAAAATTGAAAAAATAAAACTGGAAAATGGAAAATTAAAAATGGAAAATGAAAATTTTTATTTTCGTATCAATTATGTGTGTTTCTAAATTTTGTACGGTGCCGAACACAATCTTGATTGTGTTTCGTTTTAATATTTCGTTATCTACACGAACACGTATTTTTTGTTTCGAACACACACTAACCACACAGAATCGAGCTAGCTTTATTTTAAGTTCATCTACTTGCACGTGTACTGTTAAAAAAAAAACAGAACATGTTCTTGAACGCGTACAAGAAAACGAACTTAAAATAAAGCTACACTCGAATCTGTGTGGTTTATGTGTGTTCGAAACAAAAAATTACGTGATAGAAAAATGTTCGTGTAGATAAAGAAATGTTAAAACCAAACACAATGATGATTGTGTTCGGCACCGTACAAAATTTAGAAACACACATAATTGATATGAAAATAAAAACATGTGTTTGTTGTTCTGAGCTATGTTTGTTTACATATATGTGCGAGTTTTTTATTCGGTGTGTGTTTTTTTCTGAACTCTGTAAAAATAGAAATTAAGAAAAATTTAACAAACATTGTCAAGGGACTGATAAATAAAAATGCATTTCTTCAGCCACTTAACACGATTGGATGACATTATCGTCTTCGACTTCTCCTAGTAAAATTTGCTGAAGAACATATTCACAGAATATTTTAACCAACTAAACGTACGTTTCAGAATAGTTTTTCTTAGTAATTATAGCAGAAGGGACTGAAATGACCCCAATTGCAGATATGGGGTTAACAGGCTGTATAAAACAAATCCTCTTAAAATTCCGTTGGAGACATCGGAACTCAGAATTTAGTTCGAAAGAACTTTTACACTACTTTTTGAGTCCCATCCAATACAGTGTTGGCAAACTAATGAAAAATTTAAAAAGTCATAAAATTTGCAAGTGTCCACACAGGACCAAATGCTTTGAGGATTTTATTATAATAACCTGAGGAATTTACTATTATCGTTCGGTATAAGACCCCCGAGGCCATGACTATCATTTTTGTTCCACAGTGTAATTTTTTAAGAAAAGATATCATTTTAAGAAATGGTACTTTTTAAGAAGACATACTTTTCATGAAATGGTACTCTTTTTTAAGAATAGGTACTATATTAAGAAAAGGAACTTTTTAAAGAAAATGTATTTTTTTTTTCAGAAAAGTAATTTTTAAGAAAATGATTTTTTTGAACTAAACTTTTTAAAGAAAAGATAGATTTTAAGAAGAAGTACGTTTTTAAGAAAATGTAACTTTTCACTAAAAGGAACTTTTTCAAGAAAATTTTCTCTTTTTAAGAAAAGGTACTATTTTAAGAAAATTTACTATTTTAAGAAATGTATATTTTAAACAAAATATACTTTTTTATTAAAAGGTACTTTTTAACAGTGTATATCAAAAAGATGTACTTTTTAAGAAAAATTAGTTTTTGGAGAAATACATTTTTGAGCAAATATTTTTTGAGAAGAGTGCCTTTTTCAAGAAAAGAAACAATTTAATAAAAATGTATTTTCAGCATAGGACACTTTTTAATCAAATAAGCTTTTAGGAAAAATTACGTTTTTAAGAAAAGGTACTTTCTGAAAAAAGACATTTTTTAACCAAGGTACTCTTAAAGGAAAGGAAATTTTTTTAAAGGTACTATTCTAAGAAATTGCACTTTTTTAGGAAAATGTATTTTTATAAGAAAATGGACTCTTTAAATAAAGGGTTTTTCTTTAGCAAAAAGTACTGTCTCAAAATAAGGTACTTTTTAAGAGACAACGTACTTTTTGGGCAAATGTATTTTTGAAGCAAATTTTTTAAACGCAAAGTATTTTTTAAGAAGAGAGCCATTTTCCAAAAAACAAGGTAATTGTTTAAGAAAATGTATTTCTTTACGTACTCATTTAATAGAGAGTACAATTTTAGTTAGGGCACTTTTTCAGAAAAAGCTCCTATTTAGGAAAATGTAATTATATTAACAAAATAAAATTTTTAAGAAAATTTAATTTTTTTAAGAAAAGGTACTTTTTTAAGAAAATGTACTTCTTTAAGAACAGGTGCTTTTTTAAGAAAAGGTACTTTTTTAAGAAAAGGTACTTCTTTAAGATCAGATACTTTTTTGAGAAAATTTAATTTTTTAGAAAAGGTATGCTTTTATGAAAATCTACTTTTTGAAAGAAGGCCATATTTTAGGAGAAGGCACTTTTTAAAGAAAAAGTACTTTTTGAATAAAAGATGCTCTTCAAAGAAAATGTAATTCTTAAGAGAGGTTACTTTTTCAAGAAAATGTACTTTTCAAGAAAATGTGCTTTATAAGAAAATTTACTATCTTAAAATAAGGTACTTTTTTAGAAGAAGAACCTTTTAGAAAAGGGTACTTATACAAGATAACGTATTTTTAAGAAAACGTAGTCACTTAACAAAAAGTAAATTTTTAGTTGCGGCACTTTTTTATAAGGGTACCTTTTTAAGAAAATGTGTTTTATTAGGAAATGAACTTTTTTAACAAACGAAACTTTTAAAGAAAATATTTTTTAAAAATGACACTTTTTCAAGAAAATTTACTTTTTAAGAAAAGGTACTATTTTAAGAAAATTTATTTTTTTAGGATATGGATATTTTTAACAAAATATACTTTTTTTATTAAAGAGTACTTTTTAAACAAAAAGTAGTATTTCAAGAAGATGCATTTTTAAGTACATATTTTTTAAGAAGAGTGCATTTTCAAAGGAAAGAAACAATTTGAAAAAACAAAATACATTTTTGCGTACTCATTTATTAAAAATGTATTTTTAGCATAAGACGCTTTCTAATAACAGAACCTTTTTAAAGAAAATATATTTTTTTAAGTATATGAAATTTTAAGGAAAAATTACGCTTTTAAGAAATTTTTTAACCAAGGTACTATTTAAAGAAAAGAAAGTTTTTACGAAAAGGTACTATTTTAAGAAAATGCACTTTTTTTAGGATAGGGTATTTTTATAAGAAAATGGACTCTTTAACTAAATGTTTTTTTTTAGCAAAATGTGTTTCAAAATGCTTTTTTAGAAAAGGTACGTTTTTATGAAACGTATTTTTTTTAAGAAAAGGAACTTTTTGAAAAATATATAATTTTTAAGAAAAGGAATTTTTTTAAGAAAAAGTACTTTTTTAAGAAAATGTACTTCTTTAAGAACAGGTACTTTTTTAAGAAAAGGTACTTTTTTAAGAAACCGTACTTTTTTTAGAAAACTTAATTTTTTAGAGAAGACATGTTTTATGAAAATGTACTTTTTGAAGAAAAGGTAATATTTTAAGAAAAGGCACTTTTTAAAGAAAAGGTACTTCTTGAACAAAGGGAGCTCTTCTAAGAAAATGTACTTCTTAAGAAAGGTGACTTTTTCAAGAAAATTTACTTTTCAAGAAAATTTACTTTAAAAGAAAATGCACTATTTTAAGAATATGTACTTTTTTAGAAAAGGGTACTTATATAAGATAACGTATTCTTAAGAAAACGTACTCATTTAGCAAAAAGTACACTTTTAGTGAGAACACATTTTTATAAAGGCACCTTTTTAAAAAGATGTACTTTTATTAGGAAAAACACTTTTTAACAAACGAAACTTTTAAAGAAAATTTTCTTCAAAAAAGGTAATTTTTTAAGAAAATGTGCGTTTTTAGAAAAGTGACTTTTTAAGAAAAGGTATGTTTTAAGAAAGGCTATTTTCTAAAAAATTAACTTTTTTAAGAAAATTAACTTTTTAAGAATCGTTACTTTTTTAAGAAAAATAATTCCTTAAGAAATGATACTTCTAAAGAAAGATACTTTTTAAGAAAAGTACTTTGTACAGAGGAACTTTGTTAAGAAGATGTACTTTTTAAGAGAAAGATAATTTTTACCAAAGTGTACTTACTTTTTAAAAAATTGTATGCTATTTTACATGAAAGTGGCCTTTTACAAGAAATTGTAATTTTAAAGGAAAATGTATTTTTACGAAATTTTTTTACAGGAAACGTCTTTTTTAATTAAAAGTACTTTTTGAGAAAAGTTTCTTTTTTTATAGATTTTCCTTTTTTGAGGAATTGTAAATTATTTAGAAAGGTACTTTTAAGAGAAGAGGTAATTATAAGAAAATGTGCTAATTTTTTTAATAAAAGATACTTTTTTTAAATAAATTTCTTTCTTTAAGAAAAGCAAATTTTTGAGAAAAGGGACTTTTTTAAGAAATTGTCCTTTTTATTACAAGGTACTTTTTAGAAAAGGTGCTTTTTAAAGAAAGTGTATTTTTTAACAAAATTTTATTTTTTAAGAAAATGGACTCCATGGTCATTTATAGTTTACAATAAAATCTGTTCCCAATATTTGCTCAAAATTATAACAAACTTCAGCTTAAACCTTAATTGAACAAAGAAATGATGTAGGGTATTTAAAAAAGTTACACAGTACTAACAACATGACGATAAGATATTTCATTAAGCCGGTATTTAATATAAACGTATTCATACTGCCTGACAACTGTTGTATTTGTATGGTTTGCCAGCTGGCTGGCTGCCTGGCTAACTGAACTGACTCAGTGATAGCTGGCTGTATGGGTTTGAAATAAGTATAAATATCAAAAAAAATATTGTTAATCTGAGCTGAGTATACTTTAAGTCCAGATAATGTTAGTTGGTAGGTGGGTGAGTTGGTTTGTTTAGTTATTTCATTTTGGCTTGTGTTTGTTTGTTTTGCTTGGCAGACTGGTTGGTAGGTTGCATGGTTTGCTGGTTGAACTGCCCGTAATGTTTATTACTCTTCTCATTCTCTATTTAACTGCCAGAGTCACTATGTATTTGAGTGTGTAGGTAAATTTGTGTTTTTAGACTCAGTATTATTTGTACTTACTATTTATTTTGTTATTATAAGTGACGGGTTTGTTTTTGTTGGCGTATATTTGTTTGTTTTCAGTTCAGTTGAGTTTGTTACTTGTATTTGTTTTTGTATTATTCAAGCATATTTGAGTTTAAGCCTGAAATAACCAAGTATTCAGTTGCAAATTTCTTATAAAACGAAACGGTTGTTCCAAACTCTCACAAAAAAAAACAGGAAAAACAAAAATAAATCAAATATCGCAAAAAAAATTTGATAAGTAATCATCACTAAACATAAATAATCATCATAATACTTTTAACAAATTATGATTAAATACTGGAATTCAAATTGATTAGAATTGACCAAGAAATGCTGTAGCGTAAAAAAAATTAAAAATTACAAAAAAAACAAAATTTAAAAACAAGTTTTCTTAAACAAAACAAAAAATTGCTCCATTTCTGTTAAAAAATTCTTAAAATTTCTAGAAAGTTTGTAAAGCCTTAAGCAAAAAAAAAAAAAAGAAAGAAAACAAACTTTGAAATAACTTTCCACTTAAGTTTTAATTTGTATTGGTTATTATTTTGAATAAAGAAAATCTTCACAAAATTTGTTCAACATGTTACGAGTAAATATGCGCAATCAACTTGATAAGGTAAGTTGCTGTAATATGTTGTGCAGCTATTGGAACATATGAGTAATTCCATGCTTAATGGAATTATTATTTTATGCCGTTTATAAAATCGTATTTGGGGTAAAAATATTTAATTTTTTAAGTTAAACATATCTTAGTCTGCATTCACAATTCTCTTTGATCTCTTCACTAGTGTAGGACGCTTCTGGAGTAGATTTAGCGATGTTGGCCATCCGTACTTCGATTGATAGCATGGCGAAGATTAAGGAATATTTTGTTAGGCTTCACAAGTTATAACCATGATATCTGATACAATCAATAAAGTTCAAACAAAGGTCAAAAGCATGAATGTGGGCTAAACACAATCAATTTAAGCGAAATTGTTCACTAAAGCCAAGAAAAACAATTTGTTCAAATATCGAATTCAATTCAATGTAAAACTCCTGTACTTTAATTATAACATTATTAGTCTTGTTGTATGGAAAATCATCTATAATATTAATAGGCTAGGCGATTTCTTGTGACCGATATTTTGTTCTACCATTTTATCCCGATTTTGCCCAAACGTATATTATTTGAAAGGTTTTTCTTTTTAGCCGTTTTTCAGATTTACAGATTTTTAAATTTTTTCCTTTATTTTGAGTAAATTGCATTTAAAGTTGCTACTAACACATACATAAAATTACACATACGCTATGTGTGTTTTATTAAATTTGTTAATAAGTTTATTTATGAGTTTGTTATCTTCATTCACAATAATAATAAACCATGTAAGTGTTGGTTTGTGAATTGGCTAAGTTGAAAAATAAAGCTGCCTAGAAATAGCACTTGAAATTCGAGCACTGGAATCTGCTAGTATAAATAAAGAAATAAATAAACTATGTTCTATCCATTTCTGGGGCTTTAAGTTAAATATTTTTTCTTTTGATCAGGAATGAAAAGCCTAAATATTTTGCTTAAATTAAGTCCAATTCATAGTGATCACTAAAATGGGGGCTAAATCTGAAATTGTCAACACCGATCACCATTGAGACAATCAAAGCTCACTTATCAATCCGATATACATGATCCCTATAAGGAGCGATGGAAAAACAAGCAATGTCAATCTGTCCGTTGAAATGTCGGTTACTGGTGTCTAGGTCACAACGTATGTTTTCATTTAGAACAGTTTTTGAGCAAAAAACGATTTTTTTTATTAAATGTGGAGAGATCTCAGACAGAAGGATACTTTTGTTTCACATATTGTGCTACAATTTTATTTCGTCTCACAAAAGCTTTAACCTGAAAATCTGTCGGTCTTGAAACATAAGAACACCATTAGCGGAATTATATCAAAAGATTAGCTATATATGGATAAGCATGCAGCATTTAGCTGCAGGACGTTGAAAACTTTGTGTTCGATAAGTTGGTAGGAATAGAAAGAGACATATACTCAGTTTGAATAAGGAAAAATTACACACCATTAGGGGTAAGGGTATTCTAACGGATTACTGTACGGTAGGTAGTGTGGTTATGAAACTTGGTTTGATTCAGAAATTTGTGAAGGACTAGCGATCCAGAAAAGTTGACTTTGATACTTAAGTGGGCGATTTTTCAAAACTCTCGCCTTCCTTGCAGAAGTTAATCCAGTATAACCTAACATAACATAAACTAACCAAACCTAACCTAACCTAAACTAACTTAACTTAATCTAACCTAAAGTAAACTAAACTTAACTAACCTAACCTAACTTAGCATATCCTAACCTATCCTAACATATCCTAACATAACCTAGTGTAGTCTAGTATAGTCTAGCCTAGCCGAGCCTAACCTATCCTAATCTAACTTAATCTAGCCCAAACTAAACCAACCTAAACTAAGTTAGCAATACCTAATCAAACCTAACTTAACCAAACCCTACCTAACCTAACTTAACCTAACCTGAGAGTGAAAATGTATTTTTTGCAAGGTTCAGAAAATACACACATCAAACACACAATGTGATATCAATTCAGTGGTTTTCTGGAATAACCGCGTATGTCCATTTTTGCCAGTTTTGAGTTAATGACGCCAAGTATAAAAATTTTTAACGCTCTTTACATGTGTTAAATTAAAAAAAAAATAATATTGACTATTTCTGAGCTTTTTCTTTAAATAACGTCGTAACTTAAATGTTTATTAAATTAAATGGCAGCACTATCGACGTCTGTCAACCCACGTTTGATCGCTGACAAATTATTTTCTCAGAAAAAGACACACAGCGACATACGTTGTTATTAATAAAAAAAATGCTAAATAATTTTGGATTATTTTTCAGTTTATAACCACTTATAAAAACTTGTCTGTAATTTTTTGTGACTATTATTCTTGATACGTTGTAATATTTTCATCCTAAGTCCCGTTAACTTTTTGTTGACTAACAAAAAAATGTCTACATGGGTGGTTGCATTGGTAGTTTTCTTTTTCAAAGAAAACGACGTTTGTCGACATAAGTTGTTTTATCTGCACACACTTTAAGTGTCATATACATATTGTTTTTTTCGTCCTTCTCTAGGATCTATTCCTCTGAAGTTTTTTGACTCAATATTTTATATAAAGTATTTATTGCCCATATTTACAGGACGTTAAATAAAAAGCTGTAAAAACTTTATATTGAGCCCATAATTTCAATTATAACGTTTTTTTGGCTCCCCTGATCATTTTGATTTTATGACATATGCGGTTATTCTAGAAAACCAGAGAATTATGTGTGCTTCTAAATTTTGTACGGTGCCGCACACAATCATGACTGTGTTTCGTTTTAATATTTCGTTATATACACGAACATGTTGCTATCACGTATTTTTTGTTTCGAACACACATAAACCACACAGATTCAACTGTAGCTTTATTTTAAGTTTGTGTTCTTGCATGTGTACTGCTAAAAAAAACAGAAAAATCTAATACACCCCTATAACGACAACAATTGTTTCAATCAAATTTGTTAAAAAATCTAAAATAATTCATTAGCAGCTATAAAAAAATAAAAATAAAAAGATAATAATAAAAAAAAAAATAAAAATAAGAAGATAGTAATAAAATAGAAAACAGAGAAATTTTATATGTTGTTTATGACTTAATTTCGTTTTTTTTGTTATTGTTTTTTTAATTTAATTCTTTTTTATTTTTATTATTATATGTATTATTACTTTTATTTTTTTATAACAGCAAATGAATTATTTTAGATTTAGATTTTTTTATTAGTGTAAGTAGTCAAGTTGAAAATAAGCCGGATCGGATAAATGGGCGTGGCACCTCACCTACAAACTATATATTAAACGTCATACATCTAGCGTACTATGACAGCTACGTCTTTGCACATTTGTGTGAGGTTATCCATTATTAATGTGAGTAGTCGGACAAAAAATGGGTGGGCTCGGACCGATGGGCACCTCCCATACAAAGTGAATTTTTAATATCATATATATTGAATACTATGACAGGGAGAGTTATGCAAATTTATGTTAGATCACCTATTATTGATGTTAGTAGCCATGCCGACAATGGGCGGTATCGGATAAGTGGGCTTGGTACCTCCCATACAAAGAAATTTATCAGTATCATATATCTCGCGTACTATGACAGCCAAAGCTTTCCACATTTGTCTGAGGTTATCCATTATTAATGTTAGAAGTCAGACAAAAATGGGAGGGATCGGACCAATGGGCGTGGCACGCCCCATACAACGTGATTTTTAACATAATATATATTGAGTACTATAACAGGGAGGATTTTGCAAATTTGTCTGAAGTCATCCATTATTAATGTTAGTAGCCATGCCGAAAATGGGCGGGAGAGAGCTTTGCACATCTGTCTGAGGTTATCTATTTTCAATGTGAGTAGTCGGACAAAAAACGGGCGGGACCGGACCATGGGACGTGGCAGCCCCCTTACACATTAAATATTAAATGCCATATATCTGCAGTACTGTAATAGTGAAAGCCTTTATCCTTTGCATGAGCCCAGGAGCTATTCAAGTGATTAGTCGAATAAATAACGGGCGTGATCGAAGCAGTGGACGTGGCATCAACTATACAAAGTAAATATATAATATCATATAACTGGTGTACTATCAAAG
This sequence comes from Cordilura impudica, assembly GCA_963682025.1. Taxonomy (NCBI): domain Eukaryota; kingdom Metazoa; phylum Arthropoda; class Insecta; order Diptera; family Scathophagidae; genus Cordilura; species Cordilura impudica. Next base: position 63,249,750 of record OY821521.1, read on the forward strand.
GGAATGCTTTGACTCTGTCTACGAGTCCTTCAGATAATAATGTGTGTTCAGATAAAAAATGGGCTAGATCAGATCAATAGGCGTGGCACCTCCCACACAAAGAAAATATTAAATGTTATATATCTGGAGTACTGTAATAAAGAGAGCCTTGGGACATTGCGTGAGCCCATAAGTTATTCATGTGATTAGTCGAAGAAACAATGGGCGTGATCGGAGCAATGGGCATGGTACCGACCATACAAAGTAAATATAATATCATATAGCTGGAGTACTATAATAAAAAAAGGCTTTAGAGTTTGTATGACTCCATTCATATATTAATGTGCGTAGTCGGACCAAAAATGGGCGGGATATGTAATTAGTCGTGGCAAATATGGGTGGAATCGCTAAACAACAAAAAACGCGAAATCAAAAATCACCAAAACCGAACATCGCGAAACACAAAAATTTACAAATGAATATTGATTTTTTCTGTTTAAGTTTCATATTTTACGATAAAAAATTGTTACTTTTTTTACTTTATATTTAAATTTTGAGAGATCTAACAATGAATATGTTCGTTACATTATATATCTTATACATTGTATTGAGAAAATAAATGGTTGGTGTTTTTTTTTTTTTTTTTTGTTTCCATCGGCGATCCCATCCATTCATAAATCTCACCCCACGCACTTACAATACATTTTTATTAACAACAAAAATATTCACTGGAAATAAGTAATATGGCAAAACAACGTTTGCCGGGTCAGCTACTATCTACAATATTAATAGGTAAGGCGATTTCTTGTGACCGATAATTTGTTCCACAGTTTTCTACTGATCTTGACCAAACGTATTTTATTTCAAAGGTATTTCATTTTAACTGTCCACCAGATTTACAGATTTTTAAATTTTGACATAGTTTTGGAGTAAAATGCATTAAAATTGCTTCTAGCACATACATAAAATTATACAATGCTATGTGTTTATTAAATTTGTTACTATGTTTGTGAGTTTGTTTTCTTTATTCACAATAATAATTTACAATAATAATTGTGTTGAATTTAGACCAATGGATATTTCAAAAAGTGTTGAATTGCGAATTGGCTAAATTTGGGTAGCAAAAAATAAAACTTGATAGAATTTGCACTCGAATTTCTAGGGCTGGGATCTGCTAGCAATATACATATAATTTGATTCCTTATCTTTACTGAAATCTATTAAAAATCAAAAATGTTGGTGTATATATATATTTGAGAAAAGTAAATTACTTTACTAAATAAGGTCATGACTGGTCCATTTTTAGACCTAGTCCCCATATAAATTTAACATCAGATATGAATTTTTCTTCTTTTCATCTTCCACTGCTTAATTGTTTTTTATTCTAAAACAATTAATTTACCCCGAAAAGTTTTTAAACATAAAAAAATGTAGGTATTCCTTTAAATTTCATTTTCAATATATATCATTTTAATAATTGAATTAAAAATTAAATCAGGCTCAAGATCAAATGCAGCTGTATAACTTGTCATGCTGAATAAAGATCAATTTTTGAAACAAATGGACCAATATGTTTGCTTTTTTAAAGTAAAAACATTTGTACTTGCGCCTGATTTAATTTCTAGCTCAATCATTTAGTTGTGTCCTAAAAACACCCATTAATATGAATTCCCACCACACACTAATTTTCAGGATTAAACAAAGGGTACGAATATCAAAATTAACACCCTCCGAATTTTAAAATATTTGACCTGAAGGCTCTATCGCATAAATACATATAATTTTAAACATCTACGTGTAATAAATCCTGAAATTTGCTAGAAACATAAAGAAATTATTCAAAATCCATTTAAGGGGTCTAGCGTTTTTTTTTTTTAACTTAACTTATAATTGCTCATGTAAGACAGCTTTTAAATACAATTTAGCAAAATTGTATTTGTGAAAGGACAAATGTTATTATCACACGATTTATAGTACATGGTGATATATGTAAGATAAAGGAATGGAAAACAATTTTTGGATGCTCCTGATCCGGTAAGGCAATTTCTTTAAGAAATAAACATTTTTCACACAAGCACTATAACACAATTGAGGGTCACAAGAAGTCGGGCAATACAAATTCGTTAAAAAAATGCACTTTTGTGTAAATTATTTTTAATATATTTCTTTGTAACATAATTTAATTAAAAAGATTACCTCATTTGCCGCAAATTCTCGTTTTTCTTGAAAGACCCTAAAATAATAAAAAAAATATAAAAATTAATTGTTAAAAAATCTTTTACCAATATATACATCATAACCGGCGCAAGTTCTTTGTTTGCATCGTCACGGAACTTCTCATATACATATATACGTACATACTCGTATATATATATGTATATGAAAAAAGTTGTTGCTTTTTAAACTTTTCAAAAAAATTTCTAATCTTTTCTAAACAATTTTTATTTGAAAAAAAAAACTACAATCTTGCAATATTTTAATCGTATTTTATGTAGTTAAAAAGTGAAAATTTCTTGTTTGTTTGTTTGTTTTTCCTTATTTGGTTCTATAGTTTTTTTTCTACTGCTATCAGATTTAAATTAGCTTTTACAAATTTGGTCTTAAATGTGTTAATAATTTAAATAAATAACGTAACTTTTATACCCAAAAAACAATCAAATTGTGGTTACATAAAAAGCATGTGAAAAAGTTTCTAAAAATATAAATCATAATCAATCGTAACAGATGAGTAACAGACTATACAGAAGGTCAAAATCAAAAATTGAAACAAAAAAAAATATTAAAAAGTAGTAACGCTAAAAAATAATAAATTTTATAATCTGAGAAAACGTCTTTCTTTTAGAAAATGATTAGATTTTTATATAGAACAAGTAAGAAAATTATAGTCGGTCTAGCCCGACTATACGATACCCTATACCATGCGTTTAGAGACCCTATCTCTTAGGCCCAACTAACTGGACATAGAAAATAAGCAAAAACCAAATTTGAGTGGGATTTTTATTAATTTTTTTGGCCGCAGATATGAAAAAGTTCATATCGGATGCTATACCTATATAGGGACTTGGTCCAAAAATGGACCGATCCTGATCATGTTTGGTAAAGTCTCTTGTATTTTGCAAAAATATATACAAACAAAATTTGAGAAGAATCAGTGCAATATTTTTGTTTTTTAATAGATTTAAGTGAAGATCGGGAAGCAGCTCTGTATGGGGTCAAAGGGATCATTTTTGGACTACTCATTAATGGATGTAATGAACGCATACAAACCCAATTTGAGTAAGATCTATATGACAATTTGGATCTTATGGCAATTTATGTCGATTTCATATGGGTAATTTGTATGGGTGCTAGGTCTGAACATGGACCGATTCTCACCAATTTCAATAGCGTTCATCCCATGGCCGACAAAAGCTTATGTACCAAATTTCATCAAAATACATTCATATTTGCGACCTGCAGTTTGATTACAAGCTTTACATGGACACACAGACGGACGGACGGACGGACGGACGGACGGACATTGTTAAATCAACTCAGAAAGTGATTCTGATTCGATCGGTATAATTAAAGATGGGTCTAGGTCAAATATTTTTGGTTGTTACAAACAGCAGCACAAAGTCATTATACCCAAACCACATAGTGGTATAGGGTATAAAAACGCTCAGATTCTGCAGCAACTGCTACTTAGAAAAACATACAGATTCTGAAACATTTATGCTTGAAACATCCCTTAATTGCGTTTTGCAATAAAAAAATATTTTCTTTTGAATGATTTTTTCATAGTGAAAAGTTTTTCTAAAGAGAAAAATCCCTCAATGCCGTTTTGTACTAAAAAAAATATTCACTTTTACGTTTTCATTGACCATAAGCCGGAATATCAACAAAAATGATTGATAAAACACTGGTCGAATATCAAATTTAAAATCTTAAATATTTACTTTCTAATGTCTTTTTCATATAGCAATGATATGAGGACATTTTTCTTTATGACATTTTTCTTATAGAACTTATGTAGATACTGGGGGCTTTAAAGATTTTTTCATATAAAAAAGCCCTCTGCTTTGAGAATCTTTTAATATAAAATATCCTTCAGATTGTTATAAAAATCGCATACAATTTTTAAAATTTAATTTTTTGTAAAAAAAAAAAGATCTAAGGACTTCTCTCTATCAAAATACATCAGATGCTTAGTACTGTATCAGATTCTGAGGACTTTTCCCTATAGAAAATCACTCAAATAGTAACGACTCTTTCGTACCGCAAATCTTACAGATTTAGAAAAGTTTTTGTACAAAAAATCCCCATAGATTGTGAAGACTTTTTCCATATTATAAGCATTTTCTTCTAAAGGAAATTCCCTAAACTACGAGGTCTTTCTGCAATAGAAATCCTTTTGATTGTATGAACCTTCTCTTATCTAAAATCGTACATATACTGAGGACCTTTTTCTACAGAAATTATCTTAGATTCTGAGGTCTTATTGCTATAGAAAATCCTTTAGATTTCCGTGGCTTAGTTTCAGAAAAATATTTCCTTTAAAGAAAACTTCAGATTCATATGACTATCTTTCAGAAAATTTTCCTATATAAAATCGCAAATATATAAGATATTTTTTTCTATAAAATCTCTCAAGTGGTGACAGTGTTGCCATAATTTGAAATTGTAAAAATGCTAAATTGCACAAAAAAAAAATCATGTGAGTCCGATCATATCTATCGTATCCCCTATATGTAGTAATTAAATTTGTGGCACTTAAAAATCAAACAGAAAGCGTCATCATTGCATCACTTATAGCAATCAACTGCAGGGACTCCGCTAATATAAAATTAATCATTATTTCAACCGGTTAAATTTTAATTTTTCGTTTTTTGTTTTTCATTTTTCGTTTTTCATTTTTTATTTTTTTTTTCCTTATTTTTTATTTTATCATTTTTAATTTTTCATTTTTTTCTATTTCATTTTTTATTTTTTCTATTTCAATTTTTATTTTTCATTTTTTATTTTTAATTTTTTATTCTTCATTTTTTATTTTTTATTTTTCATTTTTCATTTTTCATTTTCTATTTTTCATTTTTTATTTTTCATTTTTCATTTTACATTTTTTATTTTTGATATTTAATTTTTCGGTTTTCGTTTTTCATTTTTTATTGTTAGTTTTTTATTTTTCATTTCTCATTTTTAATTTTTTATTTTTCATTTTTCATTTTTAATTTTTTATTTTTTATTTTTTATTTTATATTTTTTATTTTTTAATTTTAATTTTAATTTTTTATTTTTTATTTTTAAATTTTTATTTTTCATTTTTCATTTTTCATTTTTTATTTTTTATTTTTTATTTTTTATTTTTTATTTTTAATTTTTATTGTTCAATTTTTATTATTCATTTTTCATTTTTAATTTTTCAGTTTTCATTTTTCATATAACACTTTTCATTTTTTATTTTTAATTTATAATTTTTCATTTTTAAGTTTTAATTTTTCATTTTTCGTTTTTCATTTTTAATTTTTCATTTTTCAAATATCACTTTTCATTTTTTATTTTTAATTTATTATTTTTCATTTTTAAATTTTTATTTTTCATTTTAAGTTTTTTTGGTTTTCGTTTTTCATTTTTAATTTTTCATTTTTTATTTTTCATTTTTAACTTTTAATTTTTAATTTTTTTATTTTATTTTTTATTTTTGGTTTTACATTTTTCGTTTTTCAGTTTTCTTTTTTTATTTTTCATTTTTTATTTTTAATTTTTCATTTTCAAACGGATTATTACATCATATTGTTCTCACTAATACAATCATAAGTCACACAGATTTTGTCTTAGGAGTGACATGTTGCGCTGTTTTTGTGATTGTATTGTGAAATAGAAATTGGTGTTTACACATCAAAAAAATATGCTAAATCGGTCCTTAAGTCTTTAAAGAATCTTAAAATTTGATTTTGCAACGCCCCTCCGTCCACAGACAAAACATCAAAAATGAAAAATGTCGCATTTTATTTGCACTTTTTTGGAAAAGTGTATTTTTATATATTCTGAATTAAGAGCAACCTCATCTTATACACCAATCGAAAGGGCTCAAAATCGAGCCCTCATAAATCACAAAAAATTTCAGCCATTGACTTTTTTCAGGTCATAGTGTTACAATATTACCCAATTGTTCCCTTTTTTTGAATATTTTCACCCTATGACTTCAAGCAACAAACACAGCACTTTGAGAACTTTCGATTGATGTATAAGGTAAGATTGATCTTAGTTTAGAAAATACTTTTTTGTCAGAAAAGAAAACGGCATAAATTAAAATTATTTTAAATTTCATCTGTAATTTTTTTAAACATCAAAGCGATTTTTTTTAAATATTAAATTAAATATTTTTAGTTTTAGAGAGATTTTTTTTTTAATTTCAAATAACAGAATTTACATTATTAAAAGAATTGGTCTACGAAATCTAATATTTCTGTGAGGTCTTCATCTTCAAGTTCTTCTTGGCTCCGATATTTTTCTGACCATTGACTTTTATTAACGACATCGCTCAGTATATTGTAACTTAAATGATAACATGGCATCACTGAGAGGTGGTACATTTTCTTAGCGAAAACTAACTAGGTTATGAGTTCTTTCTTCTATAGAAAAATCCTGAGATGCTATGGACTTTTCCTATTGAAAATCTCTCACAGAGTATCTCTTAGATTCTATGTACTTGTTCCTACAGAATCTACTTTAAATTCTCATGCTTTTTTCGTATAGGAAAAAAGTCAAATTCTGAGAAACTTTTCCTTTAGATCAAGCTTCAAAACATTGGACTATTTCGAATAGAAAAACATTGAGATTCTGTGAACTTGCTATAAAAAAATTCTCAGATTCTGAGAATTGAAAGTTCTAAATATTTGTTATTTTTATACAAAACTCCTGAGATTCTTTTCGCTATAGAAAATCCTTTACATTCTCATGGCTTCTTCTTATAGAAAACTCCACAGATTTTAAGGACTCTTTTCTATACAAGTTCTCTCAGATTCTGCGTACTTTTCGCTATAGAAAAGCTATAGCTTTTTTCCTACGGGAAATTTGTCAGATTCTGATAATTTTTTCCTTTAGAAACATATTTTAGATTGTAAAGACTTTTTCCTAAGGAAAAACTTTCGTACAATGACGAATTTTTTCAATAGAAAACCCTCGCAATCTGTGGACTTTTACCTATAGAAAAACCAGTATATATCATATCTTTTTTTTTTTAGAAAAATCCTCAGATTGTGAGCAACTTTTTCCACAGCAAACCCTACGTTTATTTAGATTTAGTGTGGATCATTAAACTCTTTATTTTATATTGCTTTTATCCTTAATGTAAGCTTAGTTTAGCTTAAATTAATAAACAACTTCATATCTCCATAAATATATACAGGTTGTATTAAATTGTATGACAAAATTTAAAAATAACAATTGTTGCATTTTAGCATCAAAACAAGTTAAATTAAATGTCTGTATGTATAATTAAGAAAATGGTTTTGACATTGTGTATGCTTAAATGCGGAAAAGTTTTATAAATTCTTTATGAATTGGACAGGTTGACTTCCTTGAAAGCTTATGGCGGATTTTTTTTTTTTTAATTATGATTTTTAGTGAGAGCCTCCAAAAAAGTGTTAATTACTTATATGGAATTTATGAGTGGGAGCGTAAATATGGCTCAGCGGAAATTGATTTGAAATGCGCTTATCATAGGAGGGATAATTACTAATCACCGCAAAATTTTTTTTCTATACTGTGGGATATCAATTAGATTTTATAGCCTGAATAGCCAATTTTTGCACCATTCTTGTACGAACTTGTTGGCACTTCTTTTTAATTTTCAATTTTCAATAAATGTTTCTCATTTATTTCCCCGATTTCGTATGTTATTCACAAAGTAGAGATTTCAAAAATTTATATTGACATCTTTTTTGGAAGTTATCTAAAAATACATGAGCCACGACCAAAAACACATCGACCTTTAAACGTGTCAAAGTCAAAATTTTTAAGCTAAATTTGCTTTTACTGTAATTTTGTAACGGTACTTCGTATACCAACTAAATTTTGAAAGATGACGCAAATAATCGTCAAGATCATTAAGAAAAAAAATCTAATCGAAAAATAACTTCAGCTTTTGTCAGGGTCATGATGGCTCGACATTCAAAGAGGTATTTTTGATTCAATGAAATAGTGATTAATTTTGACTGACTGCAACATTTTTATATTAATTTTTTATACCCTCCACACCAGTGTGCAGAGGGAACATATAAGTTTGCCATTCCGTTTGTAATAATTAGAAAAAAAATTCTAGACCTTATAAAATATATATATTTGTGATCCTTATAACATGCGGAGTTGATATAGCGATGTCCGTCTGTCCGTTTGTCTGGCTGTCCGTCTGTCCGTCTGTGGAAATCACGATGACAACTTTAATCGGGCAGCTATTGCACTCGTTTGCATAAAAAATGATTCACTAACATTCTGAGAACTATTTAAAATCACCCAAATCGGTTGATTAGCGCCCGAGATTTGAATGAAGAACTAAAAAAAGTCTTGAAAAAATATGATTTTCTATGTTCTTCTTGTCACAATCGCTCCCTCAATAGGACAGCTAGGGTGATAATTTTTAGTGAAGATGATTTACCAAGATCATGGGAACATTTCTGTTTCATAAATCATTAAAATCGGTAAAACAGGTCCAGGGAAATCTCTGAAAAATTAAAAAAAAAAAATTAAAAATATGATGTTTCTATATTGTTCTTGTTATTCTAAATGTTGTATTCTTGTCATAGCTGAACTTGTTATTTTTGTGGTCGTTGTGGTGATTGTATAATAAAAACTAACCCTTTGTACATTTTTTTATCTACTCTGGTAGAAAAGTTGATGTGTTTCCATTGTTTTGGCATCACTAAAAAAATTTGTTAAGTCATTTTTGTCATCGCCACGAGCCTGCTTGCAGATTACAGATCGATTGGGTCACGGTAAAGGGGTTAAAAATCCATTCAACATTTTTTCGACAAGCAGACACTACGAATTAATATAAAGGGAGTAAAAATTCACCAACATTTAGAGCAAATAATGCTTAACCAGTTGTTAATAAAAAAACAATGTAAATTTAGCAAAAAAAAAATTGTATGTATTAATTTATTTAAAGAAAAACACAACAATAACTTTTGATGTTGTATTTTTTGTGTGTATTTTTTATAACACGGTGTCTCGACTAACTGAAATTCATATGCTTTTTTGGTTATAATAGTTTTAAGGATTGAAATCAAATGGATGTCCCAAACCTCACTTGCGAGGCCATAGGTTGTGTAGGGCTCCATATGTCGTATAACCAGGCATTATGACTAGCTGGAGCTAGCGCCTACCAAACTATATCACAAAAATAAATATTTATTAGCTAAAAAAAAGTAATATAAAATACATTGATGTTCATTTTGTAATATTTTGGTGTTGAATTTTTTGTGTGTAGTATTTACATATACATACATATGTACATATATTTAATAATAAAATATACATATATTCTATATATATATATCCATAATAACCGTATGTCAGAAATAAATTGGTATATTATTTTATTTATATAATATTCTGCAATATTTTGTTTTAGGGAAAATACATTTATTTTGCATTAACAAACAGAGTGTCACTTCATTTTGCTCAGTGTGTCTATGCCACAGTAGATGGCGCCACAATTTTCGTTCTAATTTGCTTTGTAATATTTATTTCTACTTTAACGTGAATGTCAACATTTCCAATTAGATATCAAACAGAACAATGTTAAAAGTATATGCAGAGCTGAGTAAAGAAGAAGCAACGACGTTTTTACTTTCAAAACAATTCTTCATAGTTATGCATATACAATTATAATTATACCCTATACCACTATGTGGTTTGGGTATAATGACTTTGTGCTGCTGTTTGTAACAACCAAAAATATTTGACCTAGACCCATCTTTAATTATACCGATCGAATCAGAATCACTTTCTGAGTTGATTTAACAATGTCCGTCCGTCCATCCGTCCGTCCGTCCGTCCATCTGTGTCTCCATGTAAAGCTTGTAATCAAACTGCAGGTCGCAAATATGAATATATTTTGATGAAATTTGGTATAAAAGCTCCTATCGGCCATGGGATGAACGGTGTTGAAATTGTTGAGAATCGGTCCATGTTCAGACCTAGCCCCCATACAAAATACCCCTATGAAATCGACATAAATTGCCATAAGATCCAAATTTCATATAGATCTTACTTACATTGGGTTTTATATGCATTCATTACGTCCATTTATGAGTAGTCCAAAAATGATCCCTTTGGCCCCATATAGAGCTGCTTCCCGATCTTCACTTAAATCTATTAAAAAACAAAAATATTGCACTGATTTTTCTCAGATTTTGTTTGTATATATTTTTGCAAAATTCAAGAGACTTTACCAAACATGATCAGGATCGGTCCATTCTTGGACCTAGTTCCCATATAGATAGAGCATCCGATATGAACTTTTTCATATCTGCAGCCAAAAAATTAATAAAAATCAGACTCAAATTTGGTTTTTGCTTATTTTCTATGTCCAGTTAGTTGGGCCTAAGAGATAGGGCATGGTATAGGGTATCATATAGTCGGTCTAGACCAACTATAATCTTCTTACTTGTTTTATATGCAGATAATTATTATTCTGCTTTACTTACAAAATATCTGATTGCGATTATATATAATTTTTAAAATTGTGTTTAATTACTAACGCGTTGCTATTCACATAAATACAAAATTGCACCTTTTAAATTTTCCATTCAAATTTAAGAAAATATCACTTCTAAAAATTGGAATTCAGATTTCCAATTATAAATTAGAAATTATCAATTGAATTTTAGAAAATCATACTAAAACGTCAGAAATAATAACATGAAATTTAGAACACATCAATTGAATTATTAAAATATAAATTTTATTTATTAAACACAAATTGTTAACATATAAAAAATCAACTGAAATTAAATAGCATTTCAGGATAAAAAAACATTAATTTAAATTCAACGAAGTTTAAAAAACCTCATTTGATATTTAAGAAATGCGAACATAAAAATTTTTACATTTTTACATATTTATATATTTTTTGTCATAATTTTTTTGGATGCAAATTTGAAGTTATTCAGAAAAAAGAGATAACACTTTATTTTATTTAAAATTTTTGGGACATTTGGTTTTTTGCATTTGGCATCCCTAATGTGAACCATTTGGCACAGCCGAACTGAACACTCTTACTTGTTTAAATTGAATTCAAAAAAATTTAAGTTAATTAAAAAAAATATCTATCCATATCTAGTACGCACAGAGACCCATTTGACCTGAAGGTTCGTGTTTTTCTTACTCTAAATGGTTTCATATGATTTAAAGAATGTTGTGAATTTCGAACCCAGGACGCCCCCGTTTTTCTAGGAAAATAAGTTTTAAAATTTTTCTTTCATATTTTTACAATATTTTTTATTAAAAATCCCTTCAGCAATTTTTTTAGAGGGCTGTTTTGAACTCCCTACCCATCACATTTTTCCAAAAAATTTTAACTTTATCTTCACTTTATAGATCGTGCCACTAAACATTTTGTGCAGGCTGTTAGTAAGTCCGCAAATAAGGTTACAGACAAAAACCGGATGGGCTATATATCTGCTAAAATAAAAAGTTGCGAACGGTATAGCCAATCTCACTTCTCACTAGATTTGTCTCAACACACTTGTACCGTCCATAATTTTTTTTTCAAAAGTTTCATAAAACTAAAAGGGCTCTCTTTTCACAAAAAGAGTTGCCATATCTCAAAAACGAAAATGAGTTGTCATATCTGATCTCTTGATTATATATTTATTTTTTGAAATCTCTATAACGCTTTTGTTTACGAATAGATATAAATACTTTTAAAGTAAAAGTTTCATGAAACTTGTGCAGCTTTCTTTCTGTTTAAAAGAAATTAGCATAAGGGTGGGTAGGCACCGAGATTGTCGGAGTCAAAAATTATTAAAGATAGAAATATAGCTGTTAATGATCCATGAACAACAAAATGCAGTATGTTATGATCGGACCGCAGTATACATCATACTAACAGGGCGGCATCCAGGCGCGTGGCACACGCATATAAACAATTTTTTCTAGAATCTTCTTCAACTAATCTTTCATCCTGGCTCAACTTTTTTTCGAACCACCATAATGTGCACTATTGAACTAAGTGATGTTAAGGCAAAATTAACTTAAAATTTCCTGTGGATATCTATCGATGAAACGGCAGTTATAGATGGACATTATGTGCACAATGTAATGTGGGGATTTTGGCTTGTGATGAAAAAAAAAACAGCAAATAAATTCTTGGAATTACATAAAATAAACCATGCTACAATAGCTCATGTGTGTTACGATTCATTGCTTTACTAGGAAACATTTGAATAGAAAACAAATACTGTTATATGAATTTGACCAATGCTTCACCATATATGCTGAAATATGGAAAAATTCTTAAAGTATTTTATCCAAGAATGCTTTACGTAACTTGCATAGCCCATGCGATGCACTGTTTAGCTGAAGAGATAAGGAATCAGTTCGATGATATTGATATGGAAACAAAAAATATTCCTTAAAGCGCCTTCGCGTACTGATGCTTAACAACCAGATGAAGGAAATGATTTGAAGCAGTTGCGTATTTAACAAAAACTTTGATGAGTGGAAGGATGTGGGGAAGGAATCGACGAAGAAGATGTAGAATCAATAAAAAATTAAAAAAGTTTTCATATCATCAAATATTAAGGGTCGCGTAGTGTTTTTATCGTTTCCTTGTTGAGACGATAATCGAACTAGAGTAATCCAGTTCATTTAACATCCGAGATCAATTAATAAATAATGCTGTTGAAGTGATAAACTTTTAATAAAACCACGGTTCCTTTAAATTTTCCAATTCATTAAAATAATATTATTAACTTTATTTATTTCAATATTTTTAATTAATGATTTCAAATTAAAAATAAATTTATATTTTACAATGAATGTTTGTTTTGTTACACACATCTGTGTTTAAATGTTTTAATGTTTTATTGTTATTGTTTTATACCAAAAGGGTTTTGTTTTATTTTTAGTTTTACAAAAATAAATGTTTTTGTTATATTCAATTCTGCAAATGTTTCTTATTTTATAATAATTTTTGAACTAAATAGTTTTTTGTTGTACCACTGCTTTATAATTGCTGTTCACTTTTCAAAGGTTCTTAAACGAGAGTTTTTTTAACTAGAAATAGTATATTCAAATTTATGTGGGGAAAAGGAAAGTCTATAAGAGACGAAAAAGAAAAAAAATGCTATTATCTTTTGACAGATGAACAGTGATGGAATTCTTGTGTTATGATTTTGGGTCATTTGCAAACATTCTCGCCCACTTGATATGGTGGTGTTACCATCTAGATGTGGTGGGTCCGGAAAAGATATAACCCAAAGCGGTTTTTTGGGCGATTATCTTGCCTATTTCCAATTCGATGGCGCCATCTCTTCTTATTTCGGGGAAAATATCGGAGCTTATTTCGAGTTCGATCGGCGTATTGGTGCGAGGTTCGATATCGGCAATAGTTGATTCCGGAAAATCCACAGCAGGGTCGATACGCATGGGGGCTGCATATAATTTTCTGGGTAAATCTTTTGTTACCAGGGCAGTCATCTTTGTAGACCATTTTACTCGTGTGGAGCGTGAGCTTACTCTGATGGTTGCTACCTTGAGGTTATCTCTTTTTTTTATTGTAAGCCCTAATTTTTTAACAGTGGACCAAGCAATTTTGGAGACAGGGAGCGTTTGATTAATAAGTGTACGCACGCTTATCCATCCATCTTGTTCTTCTCGTCTTACCTCAACGGTGGCAGTGGGTAGAAAAACATCGGAGTTGATGATTGTGGTTGTTGGGGTCTGGGTCATTTTATTTGTGGTATCTACCTTTGAAATTTTGGACGACGACGGCTTGATGACTTGGACTTGTGGGGCGTCATGAAGTAGCGCATGGTGTCTTTGTTTGCAAATTCGACAACCATACTCATTTGTGCAATCCTTTAGGCGGTGCGATCTGGCCAAACAGTTGATGCAAGAGCCCTTTTTAATGATGACATCGTACCGTTGAAAATCGTTGCTTGTTAGAAATTTGTGGCAGCTTTTTATAGCATGGTCCAAGTCGCAGATACCACATGAAAAATGCCACTCGGGTCTTCTGTTATACTTTGGGGTAGTCATATCTGGAATTATAAGCATTGAATATTAGTGCGGTTGATATGGTGAGAAAATGGATGAGTTAATTTAGAATAACACTACGATTTTGGTGATTGGTCGTGTACAGGTTCCGTTTGCTGTTCGTATATCACCAACTCTAATATTGTGATCAGACCCTGGGTAGATTTTAATTATTCGACCTAATTTCCATTGATTTGGTGGCAAGTTATTGTCTTTAATGACTACGAGATCATTTATCTGGACATTTTCTTTTGGATATTTCCATTCATATCGGCGATGAAGCTCGGTTAGATATTCAGATTTCCATCTTTGGCAAAATGAATGGTAGATTATTCGAAGGCGCTTCCAGCAAGGGTCAGATTTTCATTTGACGAATCTGGTTCAGCTGGAGCCATGAGCGGGGTGCCAATAAGAAAGTGCCCTGGGATCAATGGGGTCAAATCGTTAGGGTCATCGCTAGCAGGACTTAAGGGTCTAGAATTGAGGCAAGATTCGATTCGGGTCAAAATAGTAAACAGCTCTTCAAATGTGAATATCATATTTGGGATTATTTTTCGTAAATGGGTTCTGAATGATTTTACGCCGGCCTCCCAGAGTCCGCCCATATGTGGGGCACCAGGAGGTATGAAATTCCAATTGATGTTTTGATTGCTGTAGTGATGAATCAATTGATTTTGAAGGGTTTTGATGAATTCAATTCTATCCTTTTTGATGAGTTCTGCAGCTCCAACGAAATTTGTTCCATTATCGGAATAAATATTGGCTGTACAACCACGTCTGCCAATAAAGCGGGAAAATGCGGCTAGAAAGGCGTGGGTCGACAAGTCACTGGCTGCTTCTAGATGAACAGCTTTAGTTGTGAAGCATACAAAAATGCAAACAATCCCTTTGGTGATGAGACATGCTCGGCCAGTAAAATTTCGAATGTCGAAGGGACCGGCATAATCTACGCCCACAGTTTCGAATGGTTCGGGTGGTAAAGATGCCATAATTTGATTTTGTGTCTGTTTTTTATATAAAACACAAGTTTTGCAGTTATTGATGGCATTTTTGACTAGGGGTCGTAATCTAAATATCCAATATTCTGTTCGAAGAATTCGAATCATGAGTTGATTTCCGCCATGTAAAGTAATTTTATGTGTAAATTCGGTGATCAATCGGGTCAACTTTGAATCGTACGGTAGCAATATTGGATGTCGCTCATTATATGTTAATGCTGGTGATTGAACGAGACGACCATTGGCTCGGATAATACCCCTTTGATCCATGAATGGATTTAGAGTCAAAAGTTTGCTAGTATTGGAGATTATAGCCTTGAGTTTTAAATTTCGATATTCATCAGGAAAACTTTGTTGTTGGGTCAATCTGATGAGGCGATTTTTGACCGAATTTATTTCATCTCTTGTTATTTCGGTTGAAGAGATTCTGAGATGGGTCCTTGGTGTTCCAGTATTTCTCCAGAATCGTAAAACGTACGCGATAACTCTATATGCGCGAGATAATGATAAAAAGCGGTTTAAAGGGTCTTCATATGTTGTAGTTGTAAAGACGTTAATGGGTTTCGCTTCGATATTTGTGTCATGCGGAGATATTGGTATTGGCCATTGATTTTTTGGTAATTTTAGCCAAGAGGGTCCAACCCACCACAAGTTATTAGTTTGAATTTCCTCTGGTGTACAACCTCTGCTTGCGACGTCTGCAGGATATTCTTTGGAGTTGACATATTGCCAATTTTGAGTTCCAATTTTTTGTCCAATTTCTGAAACACGATTTCCCACAAAGGTATTCCAGGTGCATGGCGGTTTCTTTAGCCAGGATAACACAATTGTAGAGTCTGTCCAGAAGTATGTGTTCAAATTGGGGGTCTGTAGATTCGCTAGAATTGCAACAGCCAAATTTGCTAATAGGACAGATCCACACAGTTCTAACCTTGGAAGAGATACTTTTTAGAGAGGGGCAGCTCGAGTCTTTGAGGCTAAAAGAAATGAGTGTACGTTGTTGTCATCAAGTTGAATTCGGATGTACAGCGTTGCTGCGTAAGCTTTTTCTGAAGCGTCGCTAAATCCGTGAATTTCTATTTCACAGGAGGGGCTATAATTAATCCAACGGGGTATTTTGATAATATTAATGGAAGGACAATTTTTGATGAATTTTTGCCACCTTATATGGGCAAGGGGTTTTAAAATGTCATCCCAATCTATTTTGTCTAGCCATATCTGTTGCATGATTAATTTTGCATCTACAATAATTGGGGCTAGCCATCCGCAAGGGTCAAAGAATTTAGCTATTGTAGATAATACTTCGCGTTTTGTAAAAGTTTGTTTTAAATCGACATCTGGAGCTGTAAAGGCGAATGAGTCTGATGAGATATTCCATTTTATCCCGAGCGTTTTTGTTCCAGAATTTTCAGATAAGTTGAGCCAATCTACTGGTAAAAGTGTTTGGGTTGGCAAATCCTGGATAACTCGTGGATCGTTGGAAGTCCATTTCATCAGATCAAAACCTGCTGATTTTAAAACGGTGGTTAGCTCTTTTCTGGATCCGATGGCATCTGACAAGGTGTGACCGCCGGCTAGAACGTCATCCACATACATGTTTTGTTGTAAAATTTTTGAAGCGAGAGGGTGTGTCGATTTTATATCTTCAGCGAGTTGCAAAAGGGTTCTGATGGCCAGGAATGGGGCGTTATTGACTCCGAAGGTAACGGTGAGTAGTTCAAAATCTTCGATAGGGTCATTTTCAGATTTTCGGAACAGGATGCGCTGATAATTGGTTTGGGTCGGGTCTATTAGTATTTGCCGGTACATTTTTGTGATGTCGGCGTTAAATACGTAACGGAAAAATCTCCACTTTGATATCAGTAGAACAAGGTCTTGCTGAAGAATGGGTCCTGGATATAAAATGTCATTAAGACTATTCTTGTTTGACGTCGGGCTGGAGGCATTAAAAACCACTCTAAGTTTTGTGGTCAAACTGTCTGGTTTTATTACTGCGTGATGCGACAGGTAATAATTTGGAGCCTTATTTATATCCGAGGGAGAAATTTTTCTCATATGTCCCAACTCAAGGTATTCTAATATGACCTGATTGTATTGTTCTTTGAGGTCGGGTTTTTGTTTTAGCATGCGCTCCATTCTCAAATACTGGGCCATGGCTATGTTGCGAGAAAAGCCGATTTCTTCTCCTTTTTTAAAGGGCAGGGTAACAATATACCTTCCCATGTCGTTTCTACGCGTTGCAGATTTGAAATTGTTTTCACAATATGTGTCCTCCTCTGACCTCAAAATTTGTTTTGGGGTTTCCTCCACCCCCCAAAAGCGTCTGAGGATTTGGTCAAGGGACGGTCCATTATATAGTGAAATAGTGGTTGAGTTTTGAGTCGATTTTTTAATTGGTCCCCCCAAAATCCAGGCAAATACTGTTTTTTGTGCCAAAAGGGATCCAATTGATTTCATAGCTGTCTCCATACAATAAATAGAGGGTCCTAAATCGAGGCCAATTAGAAGGTCGACAGGATGACTTACGAAAAAGTGAGGGTCTGCAAGTACTAATCTAGCAGTTTCACTTAAGTGATAAGGATCGTTTGTCTTTCTGTAGGGTCAAGGATGTGAGACTAGGAACGTTTGATCTAGGAGTGGACTGTATATTGGATGCTCGTGCTGCGGCGCTCGTACTGGGTCGTTCATCTTGTTGATTCTGATGCAAATTAAAAGACTGGGACTCAGATGCCTTGCGCAACAATGTGTTATGTCTTTGTTTACACAACCTGCAAATGTTTCTTATTTTATAATAATTTTTGAACTAAATAGTTTTTTGTTGCACCACTGCTTTATAATTGCTGTTCACTTTTCAAAGGTTCTTAAACGAGAGTTTTTTTTAACTAGAAATTGTATATTCAAATTTATGTGGAGAAAAGAAAATCTATAAGAGACGAAAAAGAAAAAAAATGCTGTTATCTTTTGACAGATGAACAGTGATGGAATTCTTGGGTTATGATTTTGGGGCATTTGTAAACAAATGACATTAAAAAAAATTTACGACATGGAAGTAAAATTGGTGAGAAAGTACATATCAGACTGGTTAAAACTTTACTAAAAAATGACTGACCTAAAAACTTGCTACCATACTTAATTTTAGATTTAATTTTAGTTGAAAATAAATTCACCTCAACGGAACTAAATAGAAGCATTGAGATGTACGTTAATTTTCTGTGTATTTAAACATTTCGTCGCATGGGTATTCCATATAAAATTATGTGTGGTACCCATATAGACATAAATCCATTTTTTCATCGAAATTTTGGAGAGTTCGAAGAAAATTTTAGAGGTATGGTTCCTTTAGCAAAAAAACTTGTTATGGCTCATTGTAGCAAAATCGCAATGAGTACATGGATTAAAAATAATTGACCCACCCTAAGATATATATATATATATGTAATATAACGGGTGATTTTTTTGAGGTTAGGATTTTCATGCATTAGTATTTGACAGATCACGTGGGATTTCAGACATGGTGTCAAAGAGAAAGATGCTCAGTATGCTTTGACATTTCATCATGAATAGACTTACTAACGAGCAACGCTTGCAAATCATTGAATTTTATTACCAAAATCAGTGTTCGGTTCGAAATGTGTTTCGCGCTTTACGTCCGATTTATGGTCTACATAATCGACCAAGTGAGCAAACAATTAATGCGATTGTGACCAAGTTTCGCACTCAGTTTACTTTATTGGACATTAAACCAACCACACGAATGCGTACAGTGCGTACAGAAGAGAATATTGCGTCTGTTTCTGAGAGTGTTACTGAAGACCGTGAAATGTCGATTCGTCGCCGTTCGCAGCAATTGGGTTTGTGTTATTCGACCACATGGAAGATTTTACGCAAAGATCTTGGTGTAAAACCGTATAAAATACAGCTCGTGCAAGAACTGAAGCCGAACGATCTGCCACAACGTCTAATTTTCAGTGAATGGGCCCTAGAAAAGTTGGCAGAAAATCCGCTTTTTTATCGACAAATTTTGTTCAGCGATGAGGCTCATTTCTGGTTGAATGGCTTCGTAAATAAGCAAAATTGCCGTATTTGGAGTGAAGAGCAACCAGAAGCCGTTCAAGAACTGCCCATGCATCCCGAAAAATGCACTGTTTGGTATGGTTTGTACGCTGGTGGAATCATTGGACCGTATTTTTTCAAAGATGCTGTTGGACGCAACGTTACGGTGAATGGCGATCGCTATCGTTCGATGCTAACAAACTTTTTGTTGCCAAAAATGGAAGAACTGAACTTGGTTGACATGTGGTTTCAACAAAATGGCGCTACATGCCACACAGCTCGCGATTCTATGGCCATTTTGAGGGAAAACTTCGGAGAACAATTCATCTCAAGAAATGGACCGGTAAGTTGGCCACCAAGATCATGCGATTTGACGCCTTTAGACTATTTTTTGTGGGGCTACGTCAAGTCTAAAGTCTACAGAAATAAGCCAGCAACTATTCCAGCTTTGGAAGACAACATTTCCGAAGAAATTCGGGCTATTCCGGCCGAAATGCTCGAAAAAGTTGCCCAAAATTGGACTTTCCGAATGGACCACCTAAGACGCAGCCGCGGTCAACATTTAAATGAAATTATCTTCAAAAAGTAAATGTCATGGACCAATCTAACGTTTCAAATAAAGAACCGATGAGATTTTGCAAATTTTATGCGTTTTTTTTTAAAAAAAAGTTATCAAGCTCTTAAAAAATCACCCGTTATATATATGTAATATATATATATGTAATATATATATGTTGCTGTCATTCCACATGGCACATGGCCTCAACAAACAGATTCCAACTTGATTTATATTGGGCGAAGAATTTATCGCCTTGCTGATTCCATGTCTATTGCAACTGGCAGTTGTTTTGATTCGGTCCATAAACTATAGTTTGTCATTATGATTGGCCAGAACATACGCATTATTCTGCGGTGGCACTGGATAGCAAACACTTGTATTTTAAGGATATCTGGAGGTGCAGAGTTCCATGTTTTGCAGCCATAGAGTAGGATTGATTTCACATTTCTATCGAGTATCTTAAATTCCACTCGGCTGGAGAGGATACGCTATCATTATACGAATTTCAACCGATTTTCAATATCTTCCTTAGAACCACAAATTTTGTTATAATGCTATAAAATTAGCAGAAAGAGTGCACGTTTTCCAATTCGTGGTTGTTGTATCTACTATAGTCATGCCTCATTAAGACGCAATGTTTTTGGTTTTCCAATGTGTATCAGCAGCCCAGATTTTTCTGTGATATCGGCTAATTATTGCAGTTTGTGTAATAATGTCTGCGATATCTGCCATCCTGCATTGTCTTAGGTACAATAGTGGCGACGACAATGTTAAAGAAAAGTGGTGATAAAATGCAGCCTTGACGTACTCCAGTGCCGATTGAAATTAGCTTGCTTAATTACCTTTCATGCAGGATTCGACAAATTGTCTCAATTTTGAATCAGGGAGATCAGTTTTGCTGAGACATCTTTGCTTATTAAAGCACTCCATATAACATAGTGATCCAATGTGTGAAATGCTTTCTCAAAATCGGCAAAGCAGAGATATAGTGACGATCGCCATTCGACCAACTATTCAATTATGACCCTCAGACTTGGTCAATACACGACTTAAGACAGCCTGTTAATTTTTCAATGCTGGTGTAATTACGTCCGAAATTCGTTTTGTGATAATGTGAGCAATTATTTTATTGACTTTGCTGACAAGAGTTATTCCTCGTCAGTTGTTACAATACTTAAGGTCACCTTTTTTTGGGAATATTAAGGATTACATCTTCTTAAGGTTCCCTGGGTAGTTATTCAGAATTCTGAAGTGCCAGAATCCTGTAGTGAGGGGCAAGATGATTTGTGCACTGTGTATCAGAGTATGAAGTTGCAATGTTGATGTTTACATTGTCTGTTATACAATTGCACCTTAGTTAGGCGATAACACTTCGCGCTGCAAATATATTAGATTAAAATTCTTCCGCAGAACTATTTGTTCATTCACTGGCATAATAAGATCACCATTATTATTTTTCATGGGTTTAAGTGTATCAGAATAACTATGAGACAGTTTCTTTACAGCTCTATATAAATCGCCAGATCTGTGGGTATCAGCTGGGGCTTGAGCTCCTAACCCAACTTCGTTAGTCCAATTGCGCTTGTCTTGCTTTGCACTCTTTTTAACCAAGCGATCTAGAGCACAGTGCTGTCGTCTGAGTTAATTTTAGCAGTTCGGGTTCTGATCATGTTTGCAGCATAGTTCGTCGCATTTCGACTTCCACGTTTCATCGGATAACAACTCTTTGTGCATGGTCTCAAAAACTTCAGTGCACCTCGCAGCAACTGCATTTTCATTCGGTATACGTCGAGCCGTCTTCGCACTTGTGATTTATTTTCATTGATGGCAGCAAACTGATCATCGCTTGCCAAATCCGATCCCCTGCTTTTGACCAAATCCAACAGAGAATCACGATATTTTCTGGAAATCGTCATGTAATCAGGGGATTCCCAAGTTACTTGACATACTCGTTTGTGAGGGAACAACGAGCATCCAACCATGATATTAGTTGAGGCACACATTTCTCATTATCGGTTTTTCGCCCCACTGCACAGGTACCCATTATTTCCACAAGATTGATGTTAGCTGAACCAATTTGAGTATTGAAATCTCCTATAATCACTAAAATATCGCTACGATTAGTTGTTGTTATCGCCTTATTGTAAAATTCATCTCTCATGCCATCACACAGTTAATAATATATATATATTTAACTAAACTTTAAGTGCCAGATCCATTTCTTGAAATTTTGTTTAAGAAAATTTTTTAAAAATTAAAAAAGGAGTTTTCAAAATTTTATCAAAAAAATTTTCCATGTTTCTCATTTCGCAATAGGTTAACAACGTGGCAATAAAATAATACTTCACATCTGAGTACCTATAGGTATAAAGACCAAAAAAAAAAAAAAATTATGGCTTTAATCAGTATGTTAAAGTTGAAAAAATGTTCATCACATTTCATGACCTAGCGTTTTTTGGCACAAAAGTGGTCTGGGGCATTTGTTATTTCTTTTCGAGTTTTTATTCGATTTTGAAGTTATATAGTTTTTTGAAAAGATAATTTAGTACTGATATCGATTCATATAACAACTTGTCAAAAAAGTTAAACAATAAAACGAAATTTTCGTAAAATCTGAAAAAAAAAATCATAATTTTCCCCATATAAACACACTTGAAATTTTCAGTCGCGTTGAGGCACCTCTAAATTTTTTTTTTTGATTGACCCAAAACTTTGTATTTCTCAGTTTTTTTGCTACTCACATAATTCTAGGGGGGTGGGACTATAAATTCGAACACTTTTTCCCCCTCCATATAATGAAGGGCCACCCTAGTGTACATACGAGTATTATTGATACTTATAACTCGAGTCAGTATAGTCATGTCAGTCTATCCATTCGTCTGTCTTTCTGTCTGTCAGTTGAAATTAAGCTCATTCCCAAAATAAACTATTTATACTTAGGATAATATTGTTTTTAAAATAGAGTAAATCTGGCATGTCTCAAAAATCTTAAAAAAGTGTTTTTTTACATTTGTTATAAATAATGAAAAACGCCCAGATATTAATGTAAAGCCCCGGTGGAGCGTATCAAAATTAAAAATTTTAAATAATTTCCAAAAATAGGTATTTGCGGTATATTGTAAAATAAATTTATTTTATCAATTCGTTAAGCTACATAAAAACACCAAAAATAATAAAAATCCATGAAATCATGGAACCATTAACCTAAGCGTGGAACCATAAAAATTCACAATCACATGCGGAATATTCTTTTGGCCAGATTTTAAGGTAAAACACTGTACGTCGTTTTCAAATAACGCCAGTTCAAAAGTTTCCAATAGAAGCTACTTCATATAAAAATTTAGCGTTTGGTATGAACATTTAAAAGGTCTCTTCATATATTTTTAAAACTAATATAAAGTTGTCGCTCGATTTCAACACTCAACTGCCGAAGATGACATCAAACATAACGCCATTCAAATATGGTTGGCATTCTAATGATTTCAATAGACATATAGACAAACGGACATCGCTAGAAACAAACCGATTGTTTCAAAAATCTAGAATAAATATATCTAACGGATTTTTATAGCGATGAGTTACAAGCAGAATAGAAAAACTTAAATATACTGACATGTGCTTGTGTATGTTCTCTCTTGATCACATGTCCGATACTAAAATAACCACGTTTATTTTTGAAGAAACTATGAATAAAACAAACGTATATGTAAATTTTCTTCACTTTCTTGAAAGTCATACAACAACAATGAAAAACAACGTAAAAACTGTTGTAAATCATACTAAGTACTTTTATTATCATTAATTGGCCATGTTGGTAACGCATTGAAGACTGACCATAAAATAATTTTACAGTTTACATATTTATTTATTTACTTTTTTTGCTCAAAAATTCATGGAGGGGGTAAACATTCTGAAGAACAGATTTTAACCTTCAACTCTAATAAGAAACTTGCTATGTTGTCCCTAAAAAACTCGTAAATAAATTAAATTTTTACTGTTTTATGCTCGGGCGCCTAATAAATTCTAAAAGAAGAGATATTGGTTATATTAGTAATGTGAAAAGTATTTCCTACGAAATGTCAGCCTTAGCACTAATAAAATATGTTAATGCTGAAACTCTTATCAATGTCAACACTATTTTCTCAACAGTCTCTATTTTATATATTCATATTAATTAGTCAATCTCGCTCAGCTGCATATCAATACGTTTAAGTGTTATTGCATGGAAATATAAATAAATCAGGCACGTTTACGGATAACAACGTCAATAATTTGAATTTTATTTCACTAGGTCTTTGGGTAAATTGCAATAGTTTATAGCTGTCGAAGAATGTTGTTTGCATTTCAATCTAATTTGTGTTACACATGCGCCCCTGACGGCTAATAAAATATTATCTATTTGCAATTATAATTCTAACAACTTGTTAAATCTATTACACAAAATACTGGTAGCATTTTTTTATGTTTTCATTTACTAAAAAAAAAACTCTTGCATGCTTAAAGTCACGTACATAGTTAGTACTGGTAATCAGGATTATTATAAAAATTTTTTAATATTAAAATTATTTAATAAAATGTAAAACTAATTTCCTTTTTATATATAATTTTTTTTAATGTCACAAAAAGAAATGAATTGTAAAGCATTGCAGCTGATTACCATCTTATACAATGTATTAAGAAACAAATATGTACATTATACATATTTTTTATTTCTTTTTAATGGCTTTTAAAAATGTTTGATTTTGAGTTACCTCCACGCAAAGTTATTCATTACTCCCTGGAGCATTATAGCGGAAGTTCACTCAATTATATTATGAATGCATTGCTTTAAGTCATAAAAATTTTGTGGTTTTGTTTTGCAAACTTCCTGCCTGCAATAAAGACACCAAACAAAAATGTGGTTGCAGTCAGGTAAGGTGACTTTGGGCGCTAACGAAATGTGTGTTTTGTTGAAATCATCTTTATTGGGGGATTTTCGCTGTAAGTCTGTCATAACAGGCTTGGCTATATTAAAAGTTGCAACTGCCTTTAAAAAAGCTGCTTTTTGGAAAAATTGGCTTTTCTTAAAAAGTCTATTTTCTTTAAAAAAGTAAAATTTAACTAATCTATAATAATAATAGGCTAGGCTATTTCTTGTGACCGATGTTTTGTTCTACCATTCAAACGTGTATTATTTGAAAGGTATTTCTTTTTAGTCGTTTTGCAGATTTACAGATTTTTTAATTTTTTCTTTATTTTGAGTAAATTGCATTTAAAGTTGCAACTAACACATGCATAAAATTATACAAATGCTGTGTGTGTTTTATTAAATTTGCTAATGCGTTTGTTAATGAGTTTATTCTCTTCATTCACAATAATAATAAACCATCAAAGTATTGGTTTGTGAATTGGGTAAGTTGAAAAATAAAGTTGCATAGAAATTGCACTCGAATTTCGAGCGCTGGAATCTGCTAGTATTAATAAAAGAACTTATTATGAAAAGTTATTTCTTTTAAATATACTTTCTTCAAATAGTACCTTTTCTTAACTTCAAAAGGTACTTTTATATAAAAAGTGCATATCTTGAAAAAAAAAAAATAAATTTTCGCAAGAAATTACCTTTTCTCAAGATACCCTAACTTCCAAACGTATAATTTCCTTAAAAAAGATACGTTCACTTAAAAAAGAACCGTTTCATAATAAGCAACTTTTCTAAAAAAATATCTTTTCTAAATAATACATTTCTTATAAAGGTACATTTATCTTAAAAAGTATACCTTGAAAAAGTATGCCTTTAAAAAGTAGCATTTCTTAAAAAGTTCCTCTTCTAAAAAAAACAGACTTTCTTAAAAAAATATCTTTTCTTAAATGTTCGTTTTTTAATTTTTCTTAAAAAATTACCATTTCCTAAAAGAATCTCTTCAAACAAGTAAATTTTCTTAAAAAAAGTACCTGTTCTTAAAAAAAACATTTACTAAATTAGTACCTTTCCAAAAATATATATATCTTATTAAAAAAAAAATACATATTCTTGAAAAAGTAAATTTTCTGATGTAAGGAAATTTTCTGAAAAACTTTTCTTAAAAAATATCTCTTTTTAAAAAACCGCCTTTTCAAAAAAGTAGTAATTCATAGAAACATCTTCCTTAAAATACCTTTCCACAAAAGTATTTTTTTAATTAAAAATTAAATTTTCTTTAAAAAAGGACTTTTTATTAAAAAAAAGGTACTTCTCTTCACAAAAGTTATTTAGTTATATATTTAAGATTTAGATAATGCACAAATGTATACTAGCAGATTCCAGCCCACGAAATTGGAGTGCAAATTCTAGGAAATTTTATTTTTTCATTAAATAAAGACCCTAAAGGTATACTAATCAATTATAGCCAATTCGCAAATCAACACAAAAAACCAAACTCATTTTTATTACAAACACATTAACAAATTTATTAAACACACACATAGCATTGAATAATTTTATGTATGTGTTAGTAGCAATTTTAAATGGAATTTACTTAAAATAAAGGAAAAAATTTAAAAATCTGTAAATCTGCATATCGGCTGAAAAGAAATACCTTTCAAATAATATACGTTTGGTCAAAATCGGGATAAAACGGTAGAACAAAACATCGGTCACAAGAAATCGCCTAGCCTATTAATATTATAGATAATAAATATTATATGAAGCTATAGCAACAAGGTCTTATTATTTGTTTGATAGAATGAGTTGAGGGAGACGATTATAATGATAGGGGATTAACATCGGAAAATATGTGACGTCTTTGGCGTTGATATAATACACAGTCAGCAGGATATTTGAAACAGAAAGCCTACAGTTGTTATCACACTTAAAAGTTTGGGGGACTGGTTCCTGAGTATATTCTATAGGTGTGTGTTAATTTGGTATGTCCCAATCTGAGTTTAAGAAATTTAATCATATCTAGTCTATTGATAACATTGTTATCTGGTAGGTACTTATATAAACTAGCAGATTCCAACCCTTCAAATTCGAGTGCAAGTTAGAGCAAATTTTATTTTTTCATTTAATAAATTATTTTATAAGACCCTCAATGTATGCTAATCAAATTTTAGTCAATTCATAATTCAAAACATTTTATTCTCGTTATTGGTTTATGTTATTTTTGTCGTTATTTTCGTTATTGGTTTATGTCCAAAATTGATTTTCAATTCAACACAGGGCTTTTTGCAAACACATTAACAAATTTAATAAACACACGCACAGCATTGTATAATTTTATGTATGTGTTAGTAACAACTTTAAAT
The DNA here is from genome assembly GCA_963682025.1 of Cordilura impudica. Taxonomy (NCBI): domain Eukaryota; kingdom Metazoa; phylum Arthropoda; class Insecta; order Diptera; family Scathophagidae; genus Cordilura; species Cordilura impudica. The sequence goes on from OY821521.1 coordinate 63,276,846, forward strand.
GCATTTTACTCCAAAAAAAAAAATTAAAAATGTATAAATCTGTAAAACTGGTGAACAGCTAAAAAGAAATACCTTTCAAAGAAGGGATGTTTGGTTAAAATAGGATTAAAACTGACAAACTTACATCTATCACAAGAAATCGCCTCGCCTAGTAATATTATAGATTATTCCTGGCAGAGTTAATTGACTTGTACCAACTGTTAGTATAATTCCATGTATCAAAGTTCAAGCTATAGTTGGAGATCTATGTGCCTGATTTGCAGCAAATTCAGCGAGATCTTTACCTAATATAGAAGAATTGCCTGTTACCCAGATTAACATATTTTGGGGAGAATCTATAATATTAATAGGCTAGGCGTTTTCTTGTGACTGATGTTTTGTTCTACCGTTTTATCCCGATTTTGACAAAACGTATATTATTTGAAAGGTATTTCTTTTTAGCAGTTTTGCAGACTTAGAGATTTTTAAATTTTTTCCTTTATTTTGAGTAAATTGCATTTAAAGTTGCTACTAACACATACATAAAATTATATAATGCTATGTGTGTGTTTATTAAATTTGTTAATGTGTTTGTAATAAAAATGAGTTTGGTTTTGTGTTGATTTGTGATTTGGCTATAATTGATTAGTATACTTTTAGGTTCTTTATTTAATGATAAAATAAAATGTCCTAGAATTTGCGCTCGAATTTCGAGGGCTGGAATCTGCTAGTTTTTAATTAATTCATTTCTGATATACATTGCGTAAAAGTTGTTTCATAAATATTCGTTATGGCATGAATTGCCGAAAGTGAATTAATGCAAATAGCGAATTTTCTATTTCTCTCGCAGAGTCTAATTGCTTCATATATTTCCATAATTTTAGCAGTAAATACAGTACTAAAATCTAGAAGTAAATCACTATTATTGGCGAAAAGTATACGTAAATTTCATGTGTAAAAATACTGACCGAGTCATGGTCTGTTTTACCATTGGGATACCCAATTATGGCTTTGTAGACCAATAGTTTGGCACCGATGGCAGAGTGTGATATTCCGTTTGTAGTAAAACACTCATAAACCGTTTAAGCATCACCTCATCCAAATCCAACTGTCTATAATTTTGTCCCGGAAACCTATTTGTGGTCAAACACTTCGTCATCGTAAAATAATTGAAACAATTCAAAAGGAGAATGGTTGATCAATCTTGAACAAATATTATCTTTAAGTTTAGTCAATGGTGCTGGATTTAGAGCAATGTCTAACGATATTCCTTTCGGTTTGGCCATTTCAATTTTCCAAAAAATTGACAGTTTATATTCAAATCGGGGATTCTTCGCTGCTGAAGGTCCTGCCTTCTCTTCAAATTCAGGATAGCCACTGTCCTCAATCTTATTTCTTTCAGTTTCAATTACAACACAACAGACAACCTCGTTCAAGGCAAATTCATCAGCATTGAAAGTTTCTTCATCTGAACATTCGTCAACTCGATCAAGAGGAGGTACATATATACACACAATTAATATCCTCGTCATTATCACTCCAATTGGATATTATTTCATCCAAATCTTTCATTAACAAAAATTTTTACGTGTACATTTATTTACCTATGCAAAGCATCAATTAATAAAAATCAGTATAATCTATAATAGGCGATTTCTTGTGACCGATGTTTTGTTCTACCGTTTTATCCCGACTTTAACAAAACGTATATTTTTTGAAAGGTATTTCTTTTCAGCTGTTCACCAGACTTGCAGATTTTTTAATTCTTGCCTTTGTTTTGAGTAAATTGCATTTAAAGTTGCTACTAACGTGCACATAAAATTATACAATGCTATTAAAAAAAAAAAAACATTTTTGTTTGCTATCAACTTGAGGTGCATTTGAGACCAAATAAATTTCTCAAATCACAAACGCTAATTCTCAAATGCACCTCAATAGTCCGATTATAGTCTTCTCATCTTAAAAGGCAAATTTTTTCTCAACTTGATAGCAAATAAATTTCTGCAATCGGTATCAAATTGAAGATACGGAATTGCCATAATAAAAAAAAAGTATACTAATTTTAGAAAAGAAAACAATGTACTTTTTTTGAAAGTTTCATTTTAATTTCATTACATATTTAATATTACTAGCAGATTCCAGCACTCGAAATTCGAGTACAATTTCTAGGCAGCTTTATTCTTCAACTTAGCCAATTCAGAAACCAAACTTTCATGGTTTATTATTATTCTGAATGAAGATTACAAACTCATTAAAAAATACATTAGCAAATTAAATAAAACAAACATAGCATATGTATAATTTTATGTATGTGTTAGTAGCAACTTTAAATGTAATTTACTGAAAATAAAGGAAAAAATTGAATAATCTTTAAATCTGCAAAACGGCTAAATAGAAATACCTTTCAAATAATAAACGTTTGGTCAAAAACAAGTAAAACCGTAGAACAAAATATAGGTCACAAGAAATCGCCTAGCCTATTAATTTTATAGATTATGTGCATTATTATTTTTTTAAATTTAGAATTAAAATAAAATTAATTAATTATTTCTAAATTTTCTGAATATTTAATATTCAATATGTCATAAAAAATTTTAATTAAAAAAATTCGAAAAAAGTAGAAACAACTAAAAATATATCAATTAGTTATTTATACTTTTTTGGGATTTTTTAATTTAATATATTATTTATGACATTTTTAGTATTATAACATGTAACAAATTTTTTAAATTTAGAATTAAAAATAAATGAATTAATTATTTGTACATATTTTTAATTTTAATATTATATATGTCATACATAAGAATTTTAATTGAAAAATGCAAAATAAGTAGAATAATTAAAATTATATGTATTAATTATTTGTACTTTTTTGTATTTTTTAATTTAACTTATTATCTATGACATATTTAAATAATATCTCAAGTTGAAAAAATGTTTGGTGTCAAGTGAAGAAAAGTGTTGGATATCCAATTGAGAGTTAAAATATTTCTCAATGATTTGAAAATATTTTAAGTCTCAACTTGATATCAAGTTGAAAGCAAACAAGGAGAAAAATTGTCCAACTCAAGTTGAGAATTATATTGGACATCAATTTGAGAACTTAACTTTTCTCCAACAATGGAGAAATAATTTTGCAATACATACTGGGATGTGCGTGTTTATCAAATTTATTATTGTGTTTACTAATGAGTTTGTTTTCTTCATTCACAATAATAATAAACCAAAAAAGTGTTGGTTTGTGAATTGGCTAAGTTGAAAAAAAAATTTGCCTAGAAATTGCACTCGAATTTCGAGTGCTGGAATCTGCTAGTACCATTAAATAATGTAACCCATAAAAATAAAGTTTTTATTAAAACTCTTTCTTTCCTTATGCATATGAGTTTCGAATCTCTGCGTGACTTTGCGTGACTATTTTAAAATTAATATTTGGCCACAACAAGTCTATGGACAAAGTTTCAGATCGATCGGATGAGAGGAAATGAGGTTTTAATCTCTCCGTGACTGTGCGTAATTACCCTAAAACTAATCTTTAGACACAACAAGACTATTTGTTAAGTTTCAGATCAGTTGGAAAATAAATAAATAAATAACATATATGAAATATTAACATTTTCTTTTAAAAATTGATAATAAATTGCAGAAACACCTGAAAAAAACAAAAATATAATGATGAAGCGTCTTTTCACTTGCCAATTAGTACCTGTAGGATAAGGGCCAGCGTTCGAAATTTTGAACAGTCAAGTTTACGCATATGTGGGGTCCCGCATGTATATGTAACACATGTGTAACATTTTTTATAAAATAGTTACATATATTGGCAGTAATTCTTCATGATTATTCTCTTATTTTTTTTTATTATTCTTAAAAATTAATGCAAACAGTGCCTAAAAATAAGGGTAGCAAAAATGTGCCCCTAGCATCGGGGGAGAGGAGGCTGGTCCTGGGGTGATATTCTTTTTAGTTGGTGATACATGAGACTTAACATTCGAGTCAAAATTTACGTATAATTTTACCTTTACATACATTAATAATTTTTTGAAAAAAAGTGCTTTTTACTGTTCGAAAAATAGAACAGCGGAGCGAAAATAAAAAATAAAAATAAATAAAATCTCTACTAAAAAAAAAATTTTCGCAATAAAGCACTTTTTTGAAATAAGTACCTCTTCTGAAAAAAGTATTTTATCTGAAATACCTCTTAAAAATAAGCTTTTCTTGAAAATTGCTTTTTCTTCAAAAAGTCTATTTTCAAAAAAAAATAAAAAAGTAAATTTTATTATAAAAGTAACTTTTTGAAAAATTTAATTTTCTTAAAAAAATTCCTCTTCTCAAAATGTAGCTTTTCCCCAAAAAAAACCCTTTCTGTAAAAATTACATTGTAATAAAAAAGTACAGTTTAATAAAAACAAGTAAGAGTGTTAAATTCGGCTGGGCCGAATCTTTGATAACCTCCACTTTTTTCATTTTCAATTTTAATTTTTTTTTTTTATCATTTTCCATTTTTCACTTTTCAGTTTTCGTCTTTCGTTTTTCATTTTTAGTTTTTCATTTTTAATTTCTCATTTTCCACTTTTCATTTTTCATTTTTCATTTTCCATTTTCCATTTTCGATTTTTCATTTTATAATTTTCATTTTTCATTTTCCATTTTCCACTTTCGATTTTTCATTTTTCATTTTTCATTTTTCATTTTCCATTTTTCATTTTCCGTTTTCCATTTTTCATTTTCCATTTTTCATTTTTATATTTTCATTTTTCATTTTCCATTTTTCATTTTCCACTTTCCATTTTTCATATTTCATTTTTAATTTTTCATTTTTCATTTTTCATTTTCCATTTTCGATTTTTCATTTTTCATTTTTAATTTTCCATTTTCCACTTTTCATTTTCCATTTTCCATTTTCCATTTTCGATTTTTCATTTTCCATTTTTCATTTTTCAATTTTCATTTTCCATTTATCATTTTTCATTTTCCATTTTCCATTTTCGATTTTTCATTTTTCAATTTTCATTTTTCATTTTTCATTTTTCATTTTCCGTTTTCCATTTTCCATTTTTCATTTTTAATTTTCCATTTTCCAATTTTAATTTTTCGTTTTCCGTTTTCCGTTTTCCATTTTTCAGTTTTCATTTTCCATTTTTCAATTTTAATTTTCCATTTTTTTTTTTATTTTTCATTTTCTATTTTCCATATTCCATTTTCCTTTTTTCATTTTCCATTTGTCATTTTTAATTTTTAATTTTTCATTTTCCATTTTGCAATTTTCATTTTCCATTTTCCATTTTTCATTTTTCATTTTCCATTTTTCATTTTCCATTTTCCATTTTTCAATTTTCATTTTTCATTTTTAATTTTTCATTTTCATTTTTCATTTTCATTTTTCATGTTCAATTTTCCATTTCTCATTTTCCATTTTTAATTTTTCATTTTCCATTTGTAATTTTTCATTTTCCATTTTCCACTTTTAATTTTCCATTTTTCATTTTCATTTTTCACTTTTCACTTTTCATTTTTCATTTTTCATTTTCCATTTCTCATTTCGCATTTTCCATTTCCGATTTTAAATTTTTCATTTTTCATTTTCATTTTTCATTTTCCATTTTTCATTTTTAATTTCTCAATTTTCAATTTTCATTTTTCAATTTTCAATTTTCATTTTTCATTTTTCATTTTTCATTTTTCAATTTTCATTTTTCATTTTCCATTTTCCATTTTTCATTTTTCATTTTTAATTTTCCATTTTTCATTTTTCTTTTCCATTTTCCATTTTTAATTTTTCGTTTTCCGTTTTCCATTTTCCATTTTTCAGTTTTCATTTTCCATTTTTCAACTTTAATTTTCCATTTTTTTTTTTATTTTTCATTTTTTATTTTCCATATTCCATTTTCCATTTTTTCATTTTCCATTTGTCATTTTTCATTTTTAATTTTTCATTTTCCATTTTTCATTTTCCATTTTCCATTTTCCAATTTTCATTTTTCATTTTTAATTTTTCATTTTCATTTTTCATTTTTCATTTTTCATTTCTCATTTTCCATTTTTAATTTTTCATTTTCCATTTGTAATTTTTCATTTTCAACTTTTCATTTTCCATTTTTCATTTTCATGTTTCACTTTTCATTTTTCATTTTTCATTTTCCATTTCTCATTTCGCATTTTCCATTTCCGATTTTCAATTTTTCATTTTTCATTTTCCATTTTTCATTTTCCATTTTTCATTTTTAATTTCTCAATTTTCAATTTTCATTTTTCATTTTTCAATTTTCAATTTCCATTTTTCATTTTTCATTTTTCAATTTTCATTTTTCATTTTTCATTTTCCATTTTTCATTTTTCATTTTTAATTTTCCATTTTTCATTTTTCTTTTCCATTTTCCATTTTTAATTTTTCATTTTCCATTTTTTATTTTTATTAATTTTTATTTTTTAATATTTAATTAAGAAAATATGTGGTAAGGCCAATGTGACACGTGCAGTATTAATATACACACAACTGTAATGACTTCAACAATACGAAGAATTACAACATATACAACATATCTTAAGAAAAACAACAAACACACCGAAAAATTTTATTTTTCCAAGAGTTTTTTCAAATTTTCATTCATAGCTCGTGAAGCCTTTGGCCGATTTTGACGATTTTAAATAGCAACTCCTTTGGGATGTTAGTAAACGATTTTATACAAAAACGAGCGGTCTACCTTAGATATTGACGGTTTGATCGTGATTTCCAGAGACAGACGGACAGACGGTCATCGGTAAATCAACTTGCCTTTTTATAAGGATCAAGAAAATATATATTTTTGGGGTCTCAGGAATTTATTTCGATGCTTTACAAACGGAATGACAAACCTATATATACCCTCTGCCACTGAGGTGTGGAGGGTATAAAAATATATTATTTCTTAAAAAAGTACTTTTCATAAAAAAATTACCTTTTCTCATTAAGTAAACTTTCCCAAAAAGTACTTTTCTTAAAAAAATACCTTTTCTTTAAAAAAATAAATTTTCTTAAAAAGTAGCTCTCTTAAAAATACCATTTTTCAAAAAACCTTTAAAAAATACTTTCCTTCCTTTTTAGAAAAGTTACATTTAAAAAAAATGTTCATTGAAAAATTACATTTTCTTAAAAAAATTTTATTTAAAAAGTACCTACCTCGTCTTAAAAAAATAATTAAAATTGAAAATTATCATTTACTAAATATATACTTCTTCCTAAAAAGTATCCTTTCTTAAAAAGTATATTTTCTCTAAAAAAAAAAAGTTCCTTTATAAAATAAAGTATATTTTCTTCATAAAGCACCTCTTCTTAATAAGGTTAATTTAAAAAAATGGCTTTTATTAAAAAGCATATCTTCTTCAAATTACCTTTTCTTAAAAAAGTAAATTTTCTTCAAAAAGTGCTTTTTATTTTAAAGAAGTGCCCTTTCTGAAAGTCACTTTTTGTGCTTAATAAGTGTATGAGTGTCATATTTGATTTGATACTTGTAATAAGTCACGTTTCATTTAAATTGATACATTATAAAACAAAACAAATAACTACTAGATCATTAAAAAAATAATCAACCAATAATAAAATTTAATTGAATATTTTAATAATCGGTTATGATTTTAACGTTAAGTTATAAATAATCACTAATAATGATCTAATAAAAAACTAAAACAGCTACTAGAAACTTAATCATTATTCTTTCTGCTATACTTAAGTACTTAAAATGTTTTTTTTTTGTTTGTTTGTTTGTTTGTTTGTTATTATTTTAAAGTTTATTAATATATTAATATTAGAAACACTCATAAATTATTCGAACAATTTAGAAACAATAAACAGATTTAATTTACATTCAAATGCAGATAAGATGCATTCAGTTGTACATTAAAAATAAAGGTATTCTCTATAATTTAAACATTATAAAAATTATAATTAAAAATAAAATAAATACACTACCTTTCATAAATAACAAAAAGTAATTCCTTCATAATAATTTAAATTTTACATAAGCTTGTTTCGAAAGGAAAAAAAAATTAATACAAAAACAAATTATGAGAAAATTGTAAATGAATAAATATGTGTAAGTACGAGAGAATGTGACATGGGCGCAGATTCACATCTCACAGCCAATTGTAGATGCGGTCATTGTTAAGGATCTGTAAAATTTATAAAAACATGTGTGGAAGGGCCATTAGGCTCCAGTCACTATGCGGTAACCACATTAATGTGATTTAAGGCAACTAAAATCAATTTTTATTTCTCTACAGATGCCAATTTACCCTCATTGCCCTGAGCATCTACCCTTAGCTATATATTGGGTTCTGGTGATAGGAACCTTAAGAAAAATTTAAAATAAATTTAAAAGTAAACCGGAATTTCCAAGACTAAAAAATAATGCTCACAAAAAAGTTTTGCTATTGTCAAATAAGTCAAGTACTTGTAATTAGCTGTAAGGTGGCAAAGTGGCTCGTTGATAAACGATTAAAATGCTTTTCTAACCAAAATTACATTTTAAAACAAATAGATTTAGACAGTGAGTTGCCACAAGTTTTTAAAAGCATGAAAATTTATTTCAAAATAACATCATTATGTATATAAATAAATCTTACAAAGTGAGGCCAACTTAATAGCCAACATAATATCCGGAGATATTTCCTGAATTTTTCATATTCCACATGGGTGAAATTTTATTCCACATGAGTGAAATTTAAATGCATTTCAGAAAAATTAAACACACTTCGGCATTATCCAGTTATCTGTCAAAATAAATTTTTGCTTTTTACTTTCATGAAAGAAACGTAAACTTTTAAATACAACTACAACAAAACAAATTGAAAATGTTTAAAAATAAAATAGTACAAAAACGTGGCGATTTTTTGTTAACGATTTTTTGTTCTACCGTTTTATCCCGCTTTTGACCAAACGTATATTATTTGGAAGGTATTGCTTTTTAGCAGTTCACCAGATTTACAGATTTTTTAATATTTTCCTCTATTTTAAGTAAATTGCATTTAAAGTTATACTACAATTATATTATGTGTGTGTTTATTAAATTTTATCTTTATTCACAAATAATAATAAACCAAAAAAGTGTTGGTTTGTGAATTGGCTAAGTTTAAAGTTGCCTGGAAATTGAACTCGAATTTCGAGCGCTGGAATCTGCTAGTAATTACATTATACGAGATCAGAGCCAAATGTCAGATGCTATTGGATCATTTTTAGAGTCAGTTCATGCTAGCAAACAGATAGATCGTACTAATAGTACACAGGTACAAGTTGATAAAGCTTTTAATAAATTCTTGGATAGAAAAACCAATTTCGAAAATAATCAATCCACTATAATGCATTTACAACGCAGAAAAAATGTCCAACAATTTAGCTGAAAGATAAGCCGGTGACTATTTCATAACGATGGAAAATATAGCACATATTTTCTCCCGTTTAAAAGGTAAATTATCGTCAGGAATTGATACAATACCGAATCTAGTATTAAAAAATATACCAGGAATAATGATTTTCGTATATTGTAGTCTTTCTAATAACATGATAAATAATTCATATTTCTCCCAAGAATGGAAAAAGCTAAAGTTGTTCTTTTAGCAAAAAAAAAAAACAAAGATACGAGTAGTTAATCCACAAAATCTTCGTGCAATAAGTTTACTTCCAAATAAAGGGTCCGCCAAATAACTTTTTTTTTTTTTTAAATGCTATAAAAAAAAAACTACTGAATATTATCTCAAATTTCTTTTTTTATTTGAAAGTACAATCCTTCCGGTTAATAATGGAAAATAATCTCATTCAAATGGCTGCATCGGCTGGCCATGCAGTAGCCTACACGATCGGTCCAATTTTTAAGCACATTATCGATTGTGTGCAGCTGTATTTCACCAATGGCTTCACGAATATTGTCCTTTAAAGCGTCAATTGTCTCTGACTTGTTGGCGTAACACTTATCTTTGAGGACACCCCACAAATAATAGTCCAACGGTTTAAAATCGCAGCTCCGAGGTGGCCAAACGACATCAGCTCTGCGGCTGATAATGCGATCTTCAAAAACAGGGCGCAAAATATCGAGTGTAGCTTCGGCTGTGTGGCACGTAGCGCCGTCCTGTTGAAACCAAATGTTGCCAATATCCTCCTCTTCAAGCTTTGTGAACAAAAATTCGTTCAACATGGCCCGCTAACGATCGCCATTGACTATAACAGCCACTCCTTGCTCATTTTCGAAGAAAAATGGCCCAATTATTCCTCTGGACCAAAATCCGCACCAAGCAGTGACTCGTTTTGGGTGTATCGGCTTTTCAATGTATGAGTGTAGGTTTTCTGTGCCCCAAATGCGACAATTTTGCTTGTTTACGTACCCACCAAGATCAAAATCAGCTTCATCTGAAAAGATGATTTTTTTTTGCAAAATCGGCATCTTCTGTAAGTCGATCGCAGGCCCAATTAGCGAAGCGAAAACGCATTGGATGGTCAGTTGGCTTCAACTCCTGAACCAATTGGACTTTGTATGGCGTCATACCAAGGTCTTTATGCAAAATTCGTCCCAACGATGCCTCCGAGATGTTCAATTCTTGAGAACGACGGTGAATTGATGTTGATGGCGCTTCACGCACACTTTCTGCCACAGCAGCAATATTCTCGGGTGTACGCACTGTTTTTGGCTTTTCACGCTTTGGTTTATCGATGAGGATGCCAGTTTCTTTCACTTTTTTTTCACAAGATAACGAACATACGGAGCTGACGGTGCTTCTCTTCTTCCAAAATCCGTACGCAATTTTCGCACACATTCTGCAACATTATCATGATTTTCAAAGTAATGTCGCAATATTTCCCAGCGTTGTTCAAGCGGATACACAACCATATTCGTTCAGCGGAAGGATAAAACTAATTATCTGACAAATAAGACATGAGCTAAGTGTTACCATTCACGAAATAAGCACTAGTTGAAAAAAAAAAAAACGTTAGATGGCGGACCCTTTATAAGCAAACTATTCGAAATGTGTATTAGCAATAACATAAACAAATTCTGCAATGATACAGGATTGATAAATCAAAAACAGTTTGGTTTTAAATATAAGCATTCAACTACAAACGCAATATAGTTACTCACTTCCAATATTAATTGGAATTGGAACAGGAAACTATGCACTGGAGTTTATTTAATAGATATGGAAAAAGCCTTCGACAGCATATGGATACCAGGTTTAATATTCAAATTACTTGAATTTCAGTTTCCAATACATCAAATAATACTCAATTATAATATGATTAGCAAAAAATCCTTTGTAGTATTTCACCAGAACTATAAAAGTAATAGAATCTTCAAAATCATTAATGGCCTACAACAAGGTACTGTAAACTCTCCCATTTTATTTAGTCTTTTTATTCTAAATCTGCTTAGCACACGTAGATAGCATAATCGATAAAAATAAATACAAACTTGCAAGAATCTTTTAATATAGTAGAACAATTTTCAGTTGACTGGCATATGAAAATAAATGCACAAAAATGTGAATCGATTTTATTCAGGCCCTCTGTCTATAAATATAGCAATAATATAAAAAGAAACTGGAAATATTGTGGAATTAAATCGAATTTAACTAACACCAACATACCCAATAAGCAAGTGGTCAATTACTTAGACATTCACTTGGACTTGGAGGTATAAGAAACTCAATAACTATGAAAGCACGAAAGGCATTTTTTTTATACAAATCCTTATTTTATTCTAAATACATAGAATAGAATCTAAGATAAAAATAATTATGTACCAATCACTTATTTGACCAATCCTCATATATGTATGCCCAATTTGATTCAATATCACCTTCTTCCATGGAAAAAATACAAGTCTTCGAAAGGAAATGTTTAAGGGATTGTACTTCATTATTTAGATCGTAACATAGTAATTTTGTAAAATACATCTCAACTAAAAAGCTATATAATACATCATATATAATTAGAATAGATAACTTTATAATTAATCTAATTAGCAATCATATTTTAAAGTTCTAAATATACATATATATATGTCCTTAATATAACAAGTATATACTTAAATATAATGTTCACGAAGAACATAGGGCGTTAATGAATTCTCTCCAACTATTTCTGTCTCTTCCAAGTAGTTTAATTTGATTCCATGTTGAATGAGCTGATTCGAGTTCTTTTCTTGTGCATCGTATCCATGTGTTACGAGGTCGTCCTTGTCGACGTTGACCTTGAGGATTCCAATCAAGAGCTTCTTTAGCAATATCGTTCTGTGGTCTTCTGAGAATATGACCGATACAAGTCCATTTTCGTCTTCGTGTATCGAGTTCGATAGGACAGCTATCTGCCTGCTGCCAAAGATCTTCATTTGATATCCAATTTGGTCATAAGATGTTTAATATTTGCCTTAGACATCGATTTATAAATGTTCATAATTTAGTCTTTTTAGAAATATTCCTAGCGCGCCAGACTTTATGTAGCTTGAAGAAAGCGGTACGTGTTTTATTAATACGATCATAAATGTCAGATTCCGATCCACCATTTATGGTTATTTTACAAACGAGGTAGTTAAAATTTTCTACATCTTCGATCACATTGCCATCTACTGTTAATGGAGTTGTTACATGAGTACCAATGCGCATAAGTTTAGTCTTCTTGAAGTTTATTCTCAATCCAACTTTTTTAGCGTTTTTGGAGAGTCATCTTATCTTTTCTTCAATATCCGCAAAGCGATGAGCCATTAAACATATGTCATCTGCATAGTCTATATCATTCAGGAATTCTGTCATGTTCCATTGAATGCCCATCGGGGCCTCCCTATTGGTTTCTTCCATTACACAATCTAATAGTAAAAGAAATAATGTGGGGGATAGGACACAACCTTGCCTTACACCAGTAATAGTTAAAAAAGGTTGGCTTTCCTTTCCGTTAAAACGGACCTTACTTGATGCATCTTTGTAGAGTTCACATATTAGGGTGACAATTTTTTCTGGAATACCTTTGTTTATTAAGGCAGACCACATAGATGTTCGAGATATCGTGTCAAAAGCACGTTCAAAATCAACACAAAGCAAGTACAGATGCGTGTTGTATTCTGCAGATTGTTCTATTACTATGCGCAACGTGCTTACGTGATCGACACAAGATCGTCCAGGCCTAAAACCAGATTGTTCTCTTCGCAAAATTTGTTCGACTACTGGCGAGATACGTTGTAGTATTAAAGTGGACATTACTTTACCAATTGCGTTTTGGGCAGTAATACCACGCCAGTTTTTGCAATGCGTTAAATCACCTTTTTTGAGAATCGTAACGACTACTTCCTCTTTCCAATCTGCGGGAATTTTGTTGCTAAGCCATGCATTTCTGACGAGTGAAGTGAGAAAATCTGCTAGCGTGTCAGCATCATATTTTAACAGTTCTGCAGGGATGTTGTCGGGGCCGGGTGATTTGGAATTTTTCATCTTATTTAATGCAGTTGCAACTTCCGTAAGGGATGGCGGATCTGTTGAGATATCCCTTCTCGGATTACGCCTTGTAGAACTTGTTGCAATTTCGGTATGGTTTTCGGGCAAGGACTGCGTTAAGAAAAATTCGCGCCAACGTCCGAGCTGATCGTCAGTTGTGGTTAAGTCTGAACCATCGTTAGCTTTCAGCGTAGCGGTGCTTCTGATGTTGTTAACGCTCATTTGTTTAATAGCAGAGTAAACACCACGGAGGTTTCCCGTGTTAGCGGCCTTTTCAGGCTGATCCGCAATGTCGTTAAAATATTTTTCGCGGTCCGCACGAACCATATAATTTACTTTGTGTGCGGATTGTCGGTATTCTAACTTTGCCTGTAATTTTAGTGTTGGTGTTTTGGCGCGGATACGAAAGTTTCAAAGATGTTTCCAGTTTTCTATCTCATCCCAGGTTTCAGGGCTTATCCATGGCTTAATTTTTACCTACTTTAGGCCCAAAACCGACTTTGCCGAATCTTTGCAGGCCTTCGCTACGTCCGACCATGAATATTGTTCATTTCGTGCTAAATTTGATCTAAGCGTTTGATTATAGACAACTGAAGTGGAGGGGTCTTGAAGGCGCGCTGTATTATACCTTTCGGCTTTTCTACCAGTGCCATTTACAGCCGCGGGTCGTAGCCGGAGTGTGGAAACGAGAAGTTGGTGGTCACTGGCTATGTCAGCACCTCGTCTAGCTTAAACGTCAAGAAGTGATCCCAAAAATAGTTTGCTGACCATGATGTGATCAATTTGATTGAATGTTTGGCCAGTCGGCGATTCCCAAGTATATTTATGGATGTCCTTGTGAGGGAATTTAGTTCCACCGATAAAGAGATGGTTGCGAGCACAGAAATCTACAAGTCTGTCTCCGTTATTGTTTCTAGAAGAACCTAGCCCATGTTTGCCCATTACCGCCTGTAGGTTCTTGTTATCATTTCCTACTTTGGCATTAAAATCACCAAGAAATATTTTAATAGCGCCAACTGGTAAAGAGTTTGTAACGAATTCGAGCTGACTATAAAACTCATCTTTAAAGCTATCCTCATCAGGCTCAGTTGGTGTATAACATTGCACAATGGAGATTTTACGAAACTTAGAATTAAATCGTGCAGTGAATATACGCTCAGATACTGCCCTATATTCTATGAGTGCATCTCTGGCTTTTGGTGATAAAAGAATACCGACGCCGTTTTTCAAGTAAGTGGTATTGCCGGAGTAGACAAAGCGGTGACCGGATGGCAGTTGTGTAGAACCACTGTTTAACCAACGAACTTCACTTAAGCCAAGAATGTCGAGACTGTAAGACACCATTTCTTTTCGAACTTGCTCGAGTCTGGAAATTTCAGAGAGTGTTCTCACGTTCCAGGTACCAATCATAAACCGTTTTTTGAAGCCAAAAGTCATCATCGTTGGGGGATCATTGATTGAATTAATTAACGTTTCTGTAATCATTTAGTTTAGGACTGATTGACTGATTGGGCCATTGCATCCGATCCTAGTGTTGGGGCTGCCAACAAACCTCTAGGCAGGTTTCCTGGTTGTAAAAACAGCCAGGATAAAGCTGAGTTTCAGTGACTTGTTATGCGGTTGTCACCTAATTACCTGAGACGCATCAAACTTTGCGTGCCATTCGGGTTAATCCAGCTGCCACCTTCTCACATTAGCTGCCGACAAACGGGTGTTTGTACGACATTACCAGGGAATACTTGGTATAATACCGGAAGTTGTGAGCTGCTAGGGAAATTCAACAATGGAATCGCTTCTTGCTATTCCCAAGTGAATAGCAGACAGAGAGCTTTCAGCCACTGCGAAAGACCCCATTCCCAATGACATTTATATAATAAATACTTTAGAAAAAGGCTTTGTGTCACCCGAGGTATTTTTATACTTAGATAAGTTAAATATTATTCAGGATGAAAATGGCATTCCTATTTTATATCATAACTTCAGACGGGCCAATATCAAAGCAATTGATTGTAATGCTTCAAGTAATAATATAAAAGAACTTCACATACTGCAAAAATCCAAAGCCAAAAAAAATTTGGTGGTTACATGAATAAAACTGTTCTGTAAGAAAATCGGCCCCAACATTATTCCTGCTGATTCCAATGCAAAATGGCCTCCTGACTCCTAATATCACACCCGTTTTCCCCATTTTATACCGTTTTCGTTTTTTTTTTGCCTAAAAAATTTAAATTTTTTGTTTTTAAAAGTCGTGAAAAATCCTAAAAAGGGAAAAATATTTCAAGGCTTAATACATTTGCTTAAAGCTACATAGCTTATGAACAAAATGAGACATAGATCAGAAAAATACATGAACAATTTTGACAAGAATATTGATTTTTTGTTTCAATGAATTTCGATAATCGTACTTAATTAATTTCAAAAATTTTCTACAGAATATATACAAACAAAATTCTTTGGAAAACAAGTTGATGACTGTTTCATGGTTCTCAGATTAAAAAAAAGGTGATTTGATTTTTATGATTGCGGTAGCAAAGTAATAAACTCGTGCGTGGACGCTGACATACTGTTCTTGTTTATTTATGATACTTAATCCGTTCACAGTCAATTAAAGGGAAAAAAGGGAAGACCATTTTATTATTGATATGCATTTTTTCGTTGGCTATATGTAACCGATGATTTCTTTTACAGAAATGTACACATGTATGAGTGGTCATTATTTGGAAAGTTTTGAAAAATTTGAAACGCACTCGTGCTGAATCAGGTATAAAGCCACCCTTAAAAGATGCGCCCATTCATAAGTACCTGTCAGTAAAATATTGAAAAATAAGTAGTATTTATAGGTGTTCAGTGAAAAGTAGAAGTGATTTTTTCCGTTTTATTAAAACTGAATAACAGTACGCGAATTTTATTATGCCACGAGAGTGTAGAAATCATCCAGATAGCTTCTGCTATGTTTGCGGAAACTTAACATTTAAAGCGCAACGAAAACCCATTTCTCCGCTTCTAAAAGCTGCTTATCATATATATTTTAATTTCCAAGCTGGTCATCTAGACAATGATTGGGCTCCAAATGCATTGAAATAAAAAATCAATATTCTTGTCAAAATGAGATACCTTCACTTACTTGTGAATAAAAGCGGAACGCGTTCATCGATTTTCATGATCTGTGTCTCATTTTGTTCATAAGCTATGTCGCTTGAAGCAGAAGTATTAAGCCTTGAAATGGTTTTCCCTTTTAAGATTTTTCATGACTTTTAAAAACCAAAAATTTAAATTTTTTAGGCAAAAAAAATTTTTTTTTTCATAAATTTGTTTATATATGCACCAACTTTTGAAACCGATGTCTTCCGATCGCGATGAAATTTGCACCAAGGTTAGTCCTATTGGATAGTAGTTTAAACACAATTTTTCAACAAGATCGGTCCAGATCTCTCTGAGTTAGAGGGGATCAAAATTTGACATTTTGGCCAAACAGGTGTTTTTCTCATCCATGTAACTTATTACCTATTGTTCTTAAAAAATTTTCTCCCAAAGAGTTTAGATAGCTATTTCTTCAATATTTCGGAAAAAAATACTTTAAAAAAAAAAAAATTTTGTAGGCTTTTTTTTTTTGCTAAATTAAAGCATTTTTTGCCTTTTTTTCAAAAAAGGGCATTTTTTTTTTTCTTTTTTCATAAGAAAGCTTAGGATTTTTCCTTTAAGAGCTTTTTGGTCGCTTAGTGGGATGGGAGTGGGATATCTATCAAAATAAATGTTTTGTAACTCAAGACAATGGTTTTTCAATTTTTCACAAATGCACTATTTTGAATTTTTTCCTATTTGTGTCTAAAACCTTGCAAATTAAACTTATACTGAGAAACTAGACAAACTAAACTTTCCGAAGGTATATAACATACCTAACTAAAATTTTATACCCTCGATACTGTAATACCCAGAATATGTTAACCTCAGGAAAAAATCGCTTTTTTTCTATAGAAACGTTGAAAAATTATTAATTTTTATTTATTTTTAATAATAATTAAACTAATATATAATAATAATATTAAAAATAAAAAGATAAATAATTTATTAAAATTTAATCTTAATTGCATTAGATCCATTTATATCATAACTATTTTTTTACTTAATTTATTGTAGCTGAAGAAGTATTTAAGTCTTGTAAATTTTTAAATACCCAGTCTTTCATCCAGCTTTTTGTCGCCTTTATTTACTGCGTTTTTTTTGTCAATCCTTTCTTGGCGTTACTAGGTTCAGCTGTTGATTTCGCTGCTGGTTTATTTGTTGTCTTTGGAAAGAAATCGCATTGAATAGAGGCAGAAAACTTTTTCAACTTGGGTCTTCCATCGACAAGCGGTATAAAAGCATGGTATTGAGCGGTGCCATCGATTGTTACCGCAGCATCGAATCTGCTCTTTATTGTTTTTAATGTTTCCTGATGATCCTCTTTGCTACTAAAAACTATTTTAGTTTCTTTACAATAACTCTTTGCCCAATGGAATAAAGCAGTCGCATCTAAGATGCGATCTTGATGAGAGCACTGGCGGCTATACTTCGCTGCATTTCTTTTAAGGTTTGCTCCAATACCATCACATGCTCCTTTACCATGAGCAGTAGGATGGAAATGCCACTCAGCTGGCATTCCAAAATCTTTTTCATGGGCCATAAGATTTGCCAAGCTACCTTTGTTTTTAAAATGTTGACGAGCTCCGTCCGAAACGTAGTATACCTTCATATCGTCGGATATGATTGCCATACTTTTGTGTTCCAGTTTTTCATCTTTCATGTAGTGAATAACTACTGTGAATATAGTTGCTTAGTCGTTATTGAAGTGGAATGCTTGTATGGCATCCTAAAAAAATATTTATAGTTTTCTGCGAAATCATATGAAATAACGAATTCACCAGACTTCAAATGTATCTTCAAATCCTTGAAGAATGACCATTGCTCTTTGACTAAAAAGTCATGCTTTCTCAAGTTTAGCAATCCTGTACACATTTCTTCCACAAAATCATCCACATTTAAAATGATTGTTTTCATCTGTCAGTCTGAATCCAAGAATCAAATGTGCATCTGTCAGTCTGAATCCAAGAATCAAATTTGACCTCCTCTATATATTTTCGATTTAAAGAGTTGATTAAATTTTCTTTGATGAATGTGGTTTTCGGGCAATTGGTACATTCACCTTAGTGGCAAGAAGTTGTTGCATTAGGACACATAGTCAATTTAAGGCAATCGCGGTAATCGTGTAAATCTTCTGCCGAATCATCTGTTAAATACTATAAGTTGGTTTCCTTCAACATCAGTTTAAATTTTCATGGTAAATGCAAACGCATACTGTGCGAGTTCCGCTGCTTTCTGCCAAAACGCAATGTTTTGACCTCATTTGGGTTAATTTCGTGAAGCCAATTCTAACATCCTCGTGTACAGATTGAAATGTTGCAAATAACTCTTTCAGGTTACAGATAACCATTCTCTTCTGTTATGTTATGAAGGTATGTTACATACCTTCGGAAAGTTTAGTTTGTCTAGTTTCTCAGTATAAGTTTTATTTGTAAGGTTTTAGACACAAATAGGAAAAAATTCAAAATAGTGCATTTGTGAAAAATTTAAAAACCGTTGTCTTGAGTTACAAAACATTTATTTTGATAGATATCCCACTCCCATCCCACTAAGCGACCAAAAAGCTCTTAAAGGAAAAATCCCTTTTTGAAAAAAAGGCAAAAAAAAGTCTAAAATTTTTTTTTTTTTAAGTATTTTTTTCCGAAAATTTGAAGAAATAGCTATCTAAACTATTCGGGAGAAAATTTTCTAAGAACAATAGGTAATAAGTTACATGGATGAGAAAAAACACCTGTTTGGCCAAAATGTCAAATTTTGATCCCCTCTAACTCAGAGAGATCTGGACCGATCTTATTGAAAAATTGTGTCTAAACTACTATCTAATAGGACTAACCTCGGTGCAAATTTCCTCCCGATCGGAAGACATCGGTTTCAAAAGTTGGTGCACTTGACATGAAACCCCCCATATGCGAAATTATTATTTATTTAGAGAAATGGTATAAGAATAGAAGAAAGGAATGGTAATTCTTAATTCTTCTAATTTTTTTCAACAAAATCGGAGTAGTCGTTCTTGAGTTATGACAAAGATAACAAAAGGGGGAGGGGGAGCGTCCCGCGAAAACGGTATAAAATGGGAAAAACGGGTGTGATATTCGGATTCAGGAGGGTATTCTACATAAGCATCAGCAGGAATAATTTCGGGGCTCGAAATAAAATGTTGTTTTGCAGAGCAGTGTAATTAACTATAATTTTCTTTTAACATTTAGACCTTAGTTTTATCCTTCTGCCAAGATACAAGTAATGTTTTTAAAAAAATTGTTCATTACAAAATAAGTTTATATTTGCTGTGTATTTTAGTATACAAAATAAAAATACTAATTATTGTATATGTGTGTACTTACTAAAAAATGCTTTTTTTAAAAGTAAAAAGGTATGCAAAAAGGCATTTAAAAAATTTACTTATTAAAAATATATGCTTCTTTGTAAAGAATTAAAAAAAGATAACTTTAATTGGGCTCTGATGGAAAGAACCTTGAGAAAGCTTAAAATATAAATTACAAAATGAACTGGATTTACAGAATAAGCTGTTACTCTGAAATAACAAATAAATTAGAAGTAAATAAAGAAATTGTTAAAATTCTAATAAATGGTATTTAGAAAAAAAATTTAACAGGTTATGAAAATCAAGAAATAAAAAAATTTATAAATCAATTTAAAAAAAAATAAGTAAGCAAATTATAGTCAGTCTAGGCCGACTATACGATACCCTATATTATGTGTTTAGAGACCCTATCTCATAGGTCCAACTAATTGGATATAGAAAATAAGCATAAACCAAATTTGAGTGGCATTGTTATTAATTTTTTTTCCTTTGAATATGAAAAACTTCATATCGGATGCTATATTTATACGGGGACTAGGTCGAAAAATGGACCGTTCCTGACCATATTTGGTAAGGTAACTTATTTTTTGCGAAAACATATACAAACCAAGTTTGAAAAAAATCTGTGAAACATTTTTATTTTTTGTTAGATTTAAGTGAATATCGGGAAGCAGCTTTATATGGGCGCAATGACTAAGAATTGTCTTACAGGGTTTATTTTTGGACAACTTATTAAAGGATGTAATAAACACACACAAACCCAATTTGACTGAGATCTATATTATTATTTGGATTTTATGGCAATTTAAGGCTATTTCATGGGGGTCATTTGTATGGGGACTTGGTCCCCAATTTCAATAGGGTTTATCCTCTGTTCGGAAGAAGCTCATATACGAAATTTCGTCCAAATGTATTCATAGTTGCGACCTGTAGTTTTATTACAAAGTTTGCATGGACACACAGACAGACGGACGGACGGACATCGCCAAATCGACTTAGAATATGATTCTGATTCGATCGCTATAATAAAAGATGGGTCTTGCTCAAATATTTTTGGTAGTATAGGGTATAAAAAATTCCATCTTTTTTCACTTTTTCAGTTTTAACTACGAAACTAAAATGAATACACAAATTAAATTTGGCACAAGTTCTCTACACTTAAAAATTTTTAAAAATATTTCGCTAAATTTTGATCATGTGATAATGATCTTTAACCTTTCTCAATTAAAACATAGGTAATTGTCATTTTAAATTATTACTCCGTACGTTTTTAATGAGACCTCGACTAGCTGTATACGTTAACAAGAAAAAGAAGAAGACAAACGCAATTATTTTCGACCATGATTTTTAATGCATTTTTAGTTTAGTTAAACAAAACATACATACCATATTTTAGCAATTTAAAAGAGGATGGTCTAAATAGCTTATAACCTTCGTAGATTTAAAATAGAAGTTTCCCATGACGAGACCCCATCATTAATGTTTATAATAAAAAGTAACTATACATTGTTGTGACTATTTTTACGATTTTTTTCTTCTTGCGTACCCAAAAATATAAATATAGTATTTATTGTTGTACATAAATAAATCCACAACTAAATTGAAATAAAAAAAGGCAATTGTGGGAAAGAAAACTCCAAAAAGAAATTGTAAAAATCTGATTTGTTATTTTTTATTTCATAAGTATCACGAAAAAATGAATTGTTGAAAAAACAAGCGCACATGTAATAAAGTTCAATAAACTTTTTCCACCAAAGCGACCATAACACAGACAATATAAAAAAAAAATTATTCAGCAAAAAGTAAACATAAAAGAAAAATATTATATTCAAGTTTTTACAACATAAAACACCTCGGGAGTTTTCAAAGATTATTTAATTTTATTGTTTAAATTTTTTTTTTGTTTTCATTTTTATTTAATATTATCATTGTTTGACTTTACGGCGCCTCTTCTCTTAAGATTTTTATATTAAATTTACATGTAGCTGTAGACGAAAAAAAAATTTAAATAAATTATTAATAAAACAGTTAGTATGTGTGTTTGTGTACGAGTATGTAAAACCAAAATTAATATCACCTTCACCAATGTCAGGGTTAATGTATAATTTTTTTTCTTATACATATGTATATACATTGTATTTTATTTTAAACTATTTCTCTTTTTATGGTTATATTTATGATAACTTGCTCTTTTTATATATGAGCTATTCCACGTTAAGTGGTACTATGAGTTTCCTGTTACGTCAGCGATTTTGATGAAACCTAGTGTAGGCCGAGTCAGAACCTCGAAAATAGCTTAAGTGCTAAAAACAAAAACTTTAGAAGGGACAACAGACTTTGCGTTGTTGTTTGTAACTACAAAAAATACCTGATCTAGACCCAACTTTTATTACACTGATCGACCCAGAATCACTTCCAGAGTTGATTTCGCGATGTCTGTCCGTCCATCAAACCGCAGGTCGCAAATATGATGAAATTTGATATATAGAAGCTTTACTGAAATTGGCGAAATCTGTACATAATCCGATCTAGTCGCTATACACCAACCCATATGAGATCAACTCAAATAGCCATAAGATCCAAATTATCATTACATATATATCTGTGGTTTTCTAGAATAGCCGCGTATGTCATAAAATTAAAATGTTCAGGGGAGCCAAAAAATTTTATATTTGAAATTATGGGCTCGATATAAAGTTTTTAGAGCTTTTTATTTAACAGTCCTGTAGATATGGGCAATAAATACTTTATATAAAATTTTGAGTCAAAAATTTTCAGAGGAATGGATCCTGGAGAAGGACGAAAAAACGATATGTAAATTACACTTAAAGTGTGTGCAGATAAAACAACTTAGGTCGACAAACGTCGTTTTCTTTGAAAAAGAAAACTACCAATGCAACCACCCATGTAGACATAAGTTGTTGTTGCTTGAAAAATAGATTTTTTTGTTCCTCATCTTAGGATGAGAATATAACAACGTATCAAGAATAATAGTGACAAAAAATAACAGAAATAAAAAAGTTTTTACAAGTGGTTATAAACTGAAAACTAATCCAAAATTATTTTTCATTTTTTATACCCTCCACTCCAGTGTGCAGAGGGTATATATAATTTTGTCATTCCGTTTGTAATAATTAAAAAAAAAAAATTTGGACCCCATGAAATATATATATTTGTGATCCTTATAACAACCGGAGTTGATATTAGTGATGTCCGTCTGTCCGTCTGTGGAAATCACGATGACGGCATCAATCGGGCAGCTAGGGTGCTCGTTGATATAAAAAATGATTCACTAACATCCTAAAAAGTTTTCTATTTAAAATTGTCCAAATCGGTCTATTAGGGCCCGAGATTTGAATGAAGAACTAAAAAAAGTCTTGAAAAAATATAATTTTCTATGTTGTTCTTGTCACGATCACGCCCTCAATAGGATAGCTAGGGTCATCATTTTTACTGAGAATGATTCACCAAATTCATGGGAAGATTTATATTTCAAAAATCATTAAAATCAGTGGAACAGGTCCAGGGAAATGTATGAAAACGTAAAAAAAGAAATGAAAAATATGATGTTTCTATATTGTTCTTGTTGTTATTCTAAATGTTGTGTTGTTGTCATAGCTGAACTTGTTGTTTTTGTGGTCGTTGTGGTAATAATATAATAAAAATTAACCCTTTGTACATTTTTTTTATCAACTCTGGTAGAAAAATTTTAAAGTTTCCATTGTTTTGGCATTACTAAAAAAATTTGTTAGATCATTTCTTTTATTACCACGAGCCTGCCTGCAAAATTTCAGATCGAATGGCTCACGGGAAATTGGTTAAAATCGATCCAAAATTTTTTGGACAAGCAGACACGAGTTAATATAAAGGGAGTAAAAATTCACCAACATCTAAAGCAAATAATGCTAAAAACGATGTAAATTTAGCAAAAAAAAATTTATGTATAAATTTATTTAAAGAGGAAAACACAAAAATAACATTTGATGTTGTATTTTTTGTGTGTAATATTTACATATACATACGTAAACATATTAAATAATACAAATAATGTACATATATTCCATATATGTATACCCATAACAACTGCATAAATCGGTATATTATTTTATTTACATAAAATTCTGCAATATTTTGTTGTGGGGAAAATACATTTCTTTTGCATTAACAGAGTGTCACTTCATTTTGTTCAGCGTGACTTTGCCACAGTAGATGGCGTCACAATTTTTGTTCTAATTATCTTTGCAATAGTTATTTCTATTTTAACATGAATGTTAATATTTTCAACTGGATATCATACAGAACAACGTTAAGAGTATACACGGGCTGGTCTTTTATTTCATACGTATTTTCATTATTCTTTTACAAATATGAACATAAATTTGGCATGTTAACTTTTTGTTGTCTTTACAAAATAGAGTTACCGAGTTCATCAATGAGTTTTTTTCTTTAAAACAGTTCTACATAGTTATATAGAACTATTATTCTGATTTAGCTACAAAATATCTGATTGCGATTACATCTAATTTTTAAAAATTGTTTATAATTACTAATGCATTTTTATTCACATAAATACAAAATTGCACTTTTTAAATTTTCCATTCAAATTAAAGAAAATATCAATTCTAAAAATTGGAATTAATATTTCCAATTATAAATTAGAAAATATTAATTGAATTTCAGAAAATCATATCAAAACGTGGGAAATAATAATTTTAAATTTTGAAGACATCAATTGCATCTTTAATATATACATTTTATTCGATAAACACAAATTGAAATTCCAAAAAAAAAAAAAATACCAAATACCTATGTTTACATTTAAAAACAAGTAAGAAAATTATAGTCGGTCTAGACCGACTATACGATACCCTATACCATGCGTTTAGAGACCCTATCTCTCAGGCCCAACTAAATGGATATAGAAAATAAGCATAAACCAAATTTGAGTGGGATTTTTATTAATTTTTTCGGCTGCAGATATGAAAAAGTTCATATCGGATGCTATATCTATATGGGGACTGGGCCCAAAAATGGACCGATCCTGACCATATTTGGTAAAGTCTCTTGTATTTTGGAAAAAATATATACAAACAAAATTTGAGAAGAATCAGTGCAATATTTTTCTTTTTTGATAGATTTAAGTGAAGGTCGGGAAGCAGCTCTATATGGGGCCTATGACTAAGAGTTGTCCAATAGGGATAATTTTTGGACTACTGATTAATGGATGTAATATATACACATAAACCCAATTTGACTAAGATTTGTATGATAATTTGGATCTTATGGCAATTTATGTTGATTTCACAGGGGTCACTTGTATGGGGGCTAGGTCTGAACATGGACCGAATCTCACCAATTTCAATAGCGTTCATCCCATGGCCGATAGAAGAATAAATACCAAATTTCATCAAAATATATTCATATTTGCGACCTGCAGTTTGATTACAAGCTTTACATGGACACACAGACGGATGGACGGACGGACGGACGGACGGACGGACATCGTTAAATCGAATCAGATAGTGATTCTGATCCGATCGGTATAATTAAAGATGGGTGTAGGTCAAATATTTTTGGTTGTTACAAACAGCAGCACAAAGTCATTATGCCCAAACCACATAGTGGTATAGGGTATAAATATATTGCCATTCAGGAGAAATTAATAACTTTTCAGTACCGCGATAGTCGAATCGTTAAAAAAAGAAAATAGCAAAATTATCAGTAAAATTTTTAAACGATATTCGCTATTGTTAAACTCAGCTGTTGTTGTTATCTAAACGACAACCATTTTTGTGTTGTTTATTCAATCGATAAAAACTTTAATTTTTAAGTTGAAATGTCGTCATACATAAATAAAAATCATAAAATAATGAAAATATTTTGCTTTTATTAAAAAAGTTTTTTATATAAATAAAAAAATTAAATAGGATATTCAATTCATTATTTCATTTTCAAATAAATAAACAGAAATATTAGTAAAAAAATAGAGATATTAAACATAAACATAAAATCATCCTGTCAAACACGAAGTAATTTGTTTTTTCTATTCTTCTTTGTTTTTTCGCTTATTTTGACAGAGATGCCACTCGTTTACAATTTAAATAAATAGAAAAATAGATTTATCGACTGTCGTAAAGATGTCTGTACTTAGTGAATCACTTAATCTTTAGTGCAAACAACAATAGCTGTCCATATATTTTGCGATTGTCGGATCGTTGAAATATACAGAATCACATTACAGAAAACATTAATTTAAATTCAATGAATTTTAGAAAATGTCAAATGATATTTAACAATTGCGAACATAAAAATTGTTACATAAATAAACGCAATATGATGAGAATGTTATTTATACATATATTATTTTTCACAATTTTTTTTGGATGAATATTTGAAATTTTTCAGAAAATAAAGATAACAAATTATTTTATTTAAAATGTTTGGGACATTGGTTTTTGCGTTTGGCATCCCTAATTTGAATATTTATTATTATAAATTTATTCTCTGTGTTTTTGGTTATTATTTTCTTACTCCATCCGACCTATATGGCCGCAATGAAGAAAAGAAACTATACATCCATCTCCAATTAGCACTATTTAATGCATATAGCCACCCTACACAACCATTACCTTTGCAATGGAGGTTAAGGCGAGCTATTTAATTAGCAGAAACTAAATTAAACGAGAAGTTATGTCATATAACCAATATTTTGTTTACATTTATTATCAAGACTCAAACCGAGGTGGAAGGCATCAAAGTTTCGGCACAGCCGAATTTAACACTCTTACTTGTTTTTCATTAATAACAACGCATGTCGCTATGTGTTGTTTTCTGAGAAAATAATTTGCCAGCGATCAAACGTAGCTTGACATACGTCGTTAGTGCTGCAAATTAATTTAATAAACATTTAAGTTACGTGTTATTAAAATATTTTTTTTTTAAATTGAACACATGTAATGAGCGTCAAAAATTAATACAATTGGCACCGTTAACTCAAAACTGACAAAAATGGACATACGCGGTTATTCCAGAAAACCACAGATATATTTATTCCTATTTATTCCTGAGAGGAACATAGAGCCACAACAAAATTATTAAATTCAGAACTATTTAATGCCAAATATTTAATTCACTCCAGCTTCGTCCCATTCTCGCTGCTTCCATCTCCACAGATCTTCTCCAGGTGTTTGCAGGCCTACCTCTTCTACGACTCCCTAGCGGGTTCCACTCCAGTGCCTGTCTGGCAATATCGTCTATTGGTTTTCTTAAGATATGGCCTATCCATTTCCATTTTCGCTCTTTTATTTCCTGGCTTATTGCATTAGATCTTAAATTCGGCCAGAATCTCCCCATGATTCTACGTAGGCACGCGTTTGTGAAGACTTGCAGTGCCTTTAGCTCAGTCAACGCTAAGTTCCACGTTTCACAGCCATAAAGAATGACGGACTTGACGTTTGAGTTAAAAATCCGCAGTTTCGTCCCTCAGGAGTTGAACCGACACCGCCACACATTGCCCAATGCTCCAAAAGCTCCACGTCCTTTCTTGATTCGGTGTAGTATATCCTCTTTAGTTCCTCTGTAGTCATTTATGAAGCTGCCAAGATACATGAACGAGTTGACCGTTTCAACTACTTTTCCATCTATAGTGATGCCTCGGAGGCGGCATTGTGTTGATGGACATCATCTTTGTCTTACCGACAATTATTTTTAATCCAGCTTTAGCTGCGTATGCGTGAATAGCATGTAGATTTTCCGCCAAATGTGTATGTTTGAGAGTGACCAGGCAAATGTCATCCGCATAATCGAGGTAGAGCAGGCTTCCTTGCATCCCCCATTTTATTCCGCTGGTACCTCTCATTGCGTTGTTCACTATTACGTCCAAAACGATGTTAAAAAGCAGGGGGGAAAGCACACAGCCTTATCTTACTCCTGCAAAAATGTTGATTTTGTCGCTCAGTTGACCTTCGTGTAGAACTCTGCACGAGGCATTATCATATAAGGCCTTAACAAGGTTAATCAACTTTCTCGGGACGCCTTTGCACTCCAGTGCGCACAAGATTGCACCATGGCGTATGGTGTCGGATGCTCTTTCGAAGTCAATAAATCCTAGGTAAAGTGGCGTTCTCCATTCAACCGACTGCTCAACAATCACATGCAGGCTGTTTACATGATCAAAGCATGATCCGTGTGGTCGGAAACCCGCTTGCTCTCTTCTTAGTAGTGGTTCCAATTTTTCGCCAATCCTCGTGGCCACAATATGCGATATTAGTTTCAACATGACATTCAAAAGGGATCTGCCTCTCCAATTTCTGCAGTCCGCTAAGTTGCCCTTCTTACGGAGCTTGATTATGATGCCTTTCTTCAATATACTGGGGAGGGACTCAAATTCCCAAAAGTGTTCTATAACTGGGAGTATTATATGCGCGCTCGTTTCAGGGTCAGCTGTTAATAGTTCTGGAGGTACATCATCTGGCCCAGGTGCTTTATTGTTTCGTATGCTCTTGATTGTTTCTATAATTTCAATTGTATTGGGAGATTGTATGTCCATCTCTTCCGTGATGGCATGATTGCGACAGTCACATAGTTGTTGAGAACCAAGCGCCATAACTGACAGCATTTTTGAGTAATACTTAGTCCAGATTTGAAGTAAGCAAGCCGTTCCCGTCTAGGAGTGGTCTGTATGCCACCATTTGCTTGCCTGATAGTTCTCTAGCATGTTTATAAAGGTCTCTACTGCGATTCGTGGCAGCGGCTGCTTGTGCGTCTGATGCTTTTTTTATTTATCCACGCGCGCTTGTCCTTCCTTGCGGTTTTCTTGACCGTGCGTTCTCCGTCGTTGTACTTATTTTGCCACCCCTGTTTGGCAAATCTTGTTTTCGTGTTGTTAAGTTTATTTTTGAGGCTTTTCCTCTCGTTTATATCTTTCCAAGTGGCGTCTGAAATCCAGTTTTGCCGAGTGTGGTCTCGGTAGCCTACATTTTGTTCTGCTACTTCCATGTATGCTTTGCTTATTTCTGTTCAGTCCGCGCAATTGATCTATTATCATTAGATCTCGGTCAAATTTGATTTTGCGTGTTTTTTACACCCATTAATAGGTAGTTCAAAAATAAATCCTGCAGGACAAGTCTGAGTAATATCCCTCATATAAAGCTGATTTCAGATCTTCACTCAAATTTGCTTTGTATATATTTTTGGAAAAACTATGTGATTTCGCATAACCTGGTTAAGATTGGTACATTTTTCAACTTAGTCTTCATAGTCTTTGATTATTCTTTAATATGTAAATATTTTCAGAATGCTGTATATTCGAAATTTTGATAGGTGATGCAAAAAAATTATCAAAAAACGAAAACCGAATATCATGCCACTTAAATTATATTCGCTGTCATGACTCGAACAAATCTATTTGGTCTTCAGAGAAAACTAACTGAAACGTTTTTTTTTTCCTTGAAAAATTCGAAAATATTCAATTTTGAAAATTTTGGTGAAAACTGTCCAGCAAAACTTTCCATTACATGTAATGAGCTTTAGAATAAGAAATCAAAAGTGTTAAGTAGTTACCTTTCCCTTACGAAACCCATTACTTTAACATAGGGGTGTCATTGGAGGAAAGGCCTTACCGGCACCTTACTAGGTACTGATACAAATAACTAGTTGCTTTATAGATAACAAGCAGGGTTTTGAGTAATTTGTTACAGGTAGGGAGTAAAGTAAATTTCTGTAAAAGCAAGACATTGCACTATGGCCGGAAATGCATTTTTTTTTTTTGGCATAAAGTCTAATAAAGATGCTACAGAGCTGTAAATTGGTACATATACTAATAATGATATTCTTAAGAAATATTAAAATTTTCAGATCGATACGACGTTTCTTATTTATAGTCTGGAAATAAGCATGCGTTATATTTCCCCAAATCTGTAAGCTAAGAAAAAAGATATTACCATAATATGTATAAAAAATAATAACAATTTACTCACATAAGTATTTTTCAGACTTAGAACTAAGAATTTATTTAATCACCTTCGACATCTAACTCAACCGCAAATTCATATAAATTTTCGTCATCAGAATCATAATCTAATTCGATGTCCTGCTCATCAGAATCATTATCGGTAACATAATTTGCTTGGTCAGTATCAAAAGTCGGGAGCTCAAGTAGCGCAATGACTTCCTTTGGTAATATATTTTTTTTTGATATGGCTAATCTTCTGTTAATAAAAATACTGGAAAGTAAAGGGTCCGAAGAATCCATTGACCTATTAAACACATCCGCCATAGTATTAACTCGATTATTTTTTCGTGCATGAGATCTCCTATCTTATTTATAAATCTTATTGCGCCCTTCTGAAGCATTTTCGCCGAGGCATCCGACAGGAACAGGAGATACAGCTATAATTTGGGAACCATGAACCAAAATCTTATGAACTGTTGGCGACATCGGATACCATGGATACTTAGACATATATAATGTCTTAGTTTTCTCGCAGAACTGGTGGAATTTAAGGGCATTAATTTCATATTCACAGGAAATTGCTATTAAAATTGTACGAAAATGTTCAAGAACACCTAAATCAAATTCCAAAATGGATGCAACTTTTTATTTGAAAATTCCCTCCTTGCAGTATTACCTTCATTAGTGTTTCCACTGCCGTTTTGTTTTGGCATATCCACAAGTAGTCCCATTTCTTTCCTTAATTTTTTCTGTATTGATTGTTTGCGAGTCTTCATCACCTCCTGTTCATTTTTGTCCCTTATCTGCCATTTATTTAATCCAATCCTGTAAGAAATTTTTAATACGAACTCCAGTATGCGTATCCAAGCATGAAGTGGACTGACACCGAAATTCAGGGTACCAGACTTTGGCTTAAATATTTCGGAATTAATGTCTCTAGTTTTCACAAAATACTTTGCAGTAGCGCCACAGATTGGACACGATTGACACGAGTTAGTTCCCGTTAAAATATTCAAAACTTTGCCATCTATAAGGGTCATATTCAGATTATAAGAAATCGTAATATTTCTTTCATTTAAAATGGAATATATATATGGCGTCAATTCTTGTATTTGTATGTCCAGATTGTTTTTTTCTGAAATAATATGTTGTTTGCTTTTCTTAGCAAATTCCATTTTAAGGGGTCTACAAAATCGTACAGACTGAGTTGTACGATTCATCCACAAAATCTTTCCCAGTCTGTCTATTATTTTTAGTGGGATAACTGTTATTACAAATAGTGATTGATCCATTGATGAAGGTTCATTCCCTTGAAATCGCTGTTTGTATATGGCCTGCCCAGTTGATCCGTCAAATCCATAACTTAGGACTAGCATGACATCAGTTATTTCTGGATATTGTGCAAATACCTTCTCTTGCAAAAGTAGTATTCATCTGGCAGTGTGATTTAGCAACTTTATGCCAATTTTCTCTTAAGCCGTGGTCCCGCATCTTTATATGCCAGGCGTGGACGTCCTATTAGTTGATTTCGCTGTTCTGTTTCTGCGTTTTTGTTATCAAGTTTGACCATCATAGTCGATGAGAGCCATTTGGCATGTTTAGTTTTAAATATAGTTCTATTACATTTTGGTAATTTTTTTTTTGATATAAAGTTCAAAACTCCTATTTTTTTTCAAAACATCTCTTTTTTTAGCAATACTAATACCATTAGTGCCAAGTTGTTTAAATATCCAGTTTGAAACAGCGTTTGCATTTCGCTTGTTATTCAGCCAAACCTGTAGCAAGGTTGAACGGCTAAAAGCTAAATTCACTGGGAAATCCAAAATATTTGGAGAATGGGCAAAATTGGGCAAAAAACGTTAATAACATATTAAAATAGGCAGACTCAAATTTACTCGTAAATAAATACATTTTGGCACAAGTTGGCAGAAAGTTAGTTTTCGATCTACGAGGCATTGTCAAGTTGGTTAGGTTTTCTCTATTATAACACTTAACGCATATAATTCACATAATTACCACATGACAAACACTGACATTAAATTACATATAATATACATTCTACATACCTTGACCTACATTTTCCATAATTTTTAAAATTTTTTTGTTCACTTCTATCAATTTCCTAGTAGCACGAAGTTTAGAAAAAGTTTCCTCTATTTTTGATAAAAAAAAAACAGCTGTTAATTAAACATTGCAGTTTGCAGCCGTAGTAAAGTAACAGGGTTGCCATCAGATTATTTTTAATTTTGAAATAAGTATACTAAGACTATGTACTTTAAGAATACATAGAAAAAACTAGAAAATACATTCATGAAAATTTTTACTTTATGCCAAAAATATGACAAACCCGGCCACAGTGCATTGGTATCACACAATCTGTTGTAAATAATGTATTGTAAAATTTAACAAAAAATTTGTTTCATTAAATTTAACTCATTATTTATAGTTTTTACTAATACAGTGGTCATTACCAGTAAGTATTTATAATATTAATAGACTAGGCGATTTCTTGTGACCGATGTTTTGTTCTACCATTTCATCCCGATTTTGACCAAACGTATATTATTTGAAAGGTATTTCAATTTAGCTGTTTTACAGATTTACAGATTTTTACATTTCGTGCTTTTTTTTTTTTGAGTAAATTGCATTCAAAGTTGCTACTAATGCATATATAAAATTATGCATATACTATGTGTGCGTTTATTAAATTTGTTAATGTTTTTATTAATGAGTTTGTTATCTTTGTTATCATTCACAATAATAATAAGCCCGAAAAGTGTTGGTTTGTGAATTGGCTAAGTTGAAAAATAAAGTTGCCTAGAAATTGCACTCGAATTTCGAGTGGTGGAATCTGCTAGTTTATATAAATTATTATCAGGAAGTCCTTACATTTAGCTTGAAATTATTCAAAAGGTATTGGGTCAACATTACCATGTAATGCAACGGTAATAACTAATCACTACCGAGGTTTTGCTGGGTGATTCAATTTTTTTTTTGCAAGTAAAACAAATATTTTCGATGAAATGATCCAAAATTCTAAGAATCA
This sequence comes from Cordilura impudica, assembly GCA_963682025.1. Classification (NCBI taxonomy): domain Eukaryota; kingdom Metazoa; phylum Arthropoda; class Insecta; order Diptera; family Scathophagidae; genus Cordilura; species Cordilura impudica. The sequence goes on from OY821521.1 coordinate 63,309,711, forward strand.
TTTATGGTGGAATTGCTCATATATTTTTTTAATAATACGTGTTTCATATTATATTACATTTACTTTTTATAATTTTTTTTTTATTTTTTTTTTTTTTTTGAAACTACATTTAAAAATTTGTTAAGTTTTTGTATTCCTACCTTAAATTTAAATAAATACTTACTATCTAATAATTTAAAATTTAGGGCGGCTATATTATTTCTACAGCGTTAATTACTATATCTCCGTTACTCATTGCAATATTATTTACGTAATTTAATAACATTCACAAAAGTGAATTGTTATCTTGTAGTTGCTTCAAACCAACAATATTTAATTTAAGCTTTTCCCATGTATTCAATAAGTTCATTATTAAATATCAGAAGTTTAAATATTTCGTTAAAAATAAAAAAAAAAAACATAAAATTTTATTGAAACTTTACTCGAATTACGTTTGACCTATTTTGTTTTAAACAAAAATTCTTAATGACGATGAAAGAATATTGAAACGAAACCAATTTTTGTTATCTTTGTAATGATGTACGTCTAAGTTTCACAGCAGACAAAAAATAACAAAAATAATTATAGAAACAAGTGTGGCAAAAACAAGATGGTCTGTATGATTTTGCGATAGCCTACAAACATGAGTTTTGGGGAAAGGGTTTTTATATAAAGTTATTAGCAAATAAGCAAAACTCGAAAATATCAAAAACAAAAAAGTAACGGATAATAAGTTATTCTGCATAAGAATAGGTCCATTCCGAATTTGCACAAAAAACTGTTTTTGTTTTTTTACTTTCGCAACCTTAAGACTTTTGAGAATTTTCTCAGTTTTTGAGAGGTCGGTAAAAAACATATCTTTTTTTATATTTCCTGCTTGATTTTCACAAAATCAGATAAATCATATTTCCAACCTCTACCATGAGTAAACTTTTTTGTGGCCCAGTCTCATATTAAGGTGGCTAAAAATGAATTAGAAACTATAAAGCTCTAATTCCAGTTTCTTCAAGATTAAATAATTTTTTTTAAGTATATTTCCTTATAAAAAATACTTCTATATAAAAAGTACCTTTTTTCAAAAAAAATTCTTGTCTTAAAAAATAAGTTTTCTTAAAATAATGCCTTTCCTTATAAAAATAACTTCTCCTACCTTTTCTAAAAAGTATATTATCTAACAAAAGAACTTTTCTGAAAAAGTACGTTTTCAAAAAATTATCTTTTTTAAAAAAAGAACCTTTTCTAAAAAAAAGTACCTTTTCTAAAAAAAAGTACCCTTTCTTAAAAAGTACCTTTTCAAAAAATAATATTTTCTCAAAAGTACCTTATATTAAAAATGTTGCTTTTCTCTGAAACAATTTTTAATAAAAAAGTACCTTTTTTGAAAAGTATATTTTCTAAAAAAGTATCAAATTACATTTTCAAAAAAAAAAATTTTTTAAAGTACATTTCCTTGTAAAAAAAACATCTTCTTTAAGAGTACCTTTTCTTTAACAAGTGACTTCCTAACAAAAGTACCTTTTTTCAAAACGGATTGTTTTAGAAAATGAGGTTTCTTCAAAAAATGCATTTCCTTAAAAAAGAACTTCCCTAAAAAAGTACATGTCCTTAAATTAAACATTTTTTAAAGTGTCTTTTCTAAAGAAGTACATTTTTTAAAAAAGTTCCTTTTCCAAAAAAGTTACTTCTCTTAAAGATGCATCTTTTCTAAAAACACCTTTTCTAAAAAGTATATTTTTTAATAAAAGCACTTTTTCTGTATCTTTTTGAAAAAAGTACCTTTTCTAAAAAGTCCCTTTTCTAAAAAAAAAAGTACTTTTTCTTTTTTAAAAAGGTACGTTTTCTCAAAGCACCTTTCCAAAAAAAGTATATTTTCTAAAAAGTACCTTATATTAAAAATGTTCCATTTCTCTGAAAATATTTTTCCTAAAAAAAGTACCTTTCTTAAAAAGCATATTTTCTAAAAAAGTATATTCAAAAAAGATGCCTTTTCTAAAAAGTAAATTTTATAAACAAGCACATTTTCAAAAAAAATTCTTTAAAATTTAACTTCTTTTAAAAAAGGTAGCTTTTTTTAAGCAACTAGTATCATTTCTTAAAAAATTGCTATTTCTACAAAGTGTCTTTTCTAAAAAAGGTATTTTTTAAACAACCCTTTCTTTAGGAAGAACCTATTCTTAAAAAAGTACCATTTCTTAAAAAATGGCTATTTCCAGAAAAGTGTCTTTTCAAAAAAAAAGTTATTTTTTTAAACAACCCTTTCTTTAGGAAGAATATATTCTTAAAAAACTACCATTCTTAAAAATTTATATTTTTTGAAAAAAATAGTCTCTCTCAAAAAAACCTTATCTTGAAAAGTAGCTTTTATAAAAAGTATTTCATTTTAAGTACCTTTTCTAAACATACCTTTTCTTAAAATAGTATCTTTCTTGAAAAAGTACCTTTTCTAAAGAAGTACGCTTTTGAATATTAAAATTTAAAAAAAAAAGATTTTCCTGAAATAGTACTTTTTCTAAAAAATAGTAAATTTTCTTTTAAAAAAAAGTACCTTTTCTTCAAAAATTTATTTTTCTTTAAAAAAAATAAATTTCTTAAAAACGTACGTTTATTAATAATAAGCGCCTCGGTAGGTGAGTAGGTAGCGTACTCGCCTATTATGCGGGGGTCGTGGCTTCGATTGCCACCAGAGGCTTTGGACTGTCGCTGCAAAAACCAGCTTAATGTTCTTTGTCACCCGCCTTATCCCTGGACCCAAATTAGAATACAAATTTACTTTGCATTGTAATCTATAATATTCATAGGCTAGGCGATTTCTTGTGACTGATGTTTTGTTCTACCGTTTTATCCCGATTTTGACCAAACTTATATTATTTGAAAGGTATTTCTTTTAAGCCGTTTTGCAGGTTTACACATTTTTAAATTTTTTCCTCTATTTTGAGTATATTGCATTTAAAGTTGCTACTAACACATACATAAAATTATACAATAATATGTGTGTGTTTATTAAATTTGTTAATGTGTTTGTAATAAAAATGAGTTTGTTTTTTGTGTTGATTCGTGAATTGGCTATAATTGATTAACATGCCTTTAGGGTCTTTATTTAATGAAAAAATAAAATTGCCTAGAATTTGCGCTCGGATTTCGAGGGCTGGAATCTGCTAGTTAATATAAATAAATAAATAAATACATTTCTTAAAAACGCACGTGTATATTTTCTTAAAACAGTAATTTTTCTTAGAAAAAGTATCTTTTCTTAAGAAACAACCCTTTCATTAAAAAGTACCATATCCAAAAAAGTACCTTTTCTTAAAAAAAGGAAATTTTCTTTTAAAAAAACGTTTTCTTAAAAAAGCGATTTATACCAAAAAATACCTTTTGTAAAAAAGTAGCTTTTCTTAAAAGTACCTCTTCTTTAAAATAACTTTTATAAAAAGTACCTTTTCTAAAAATAGCTTCTTTTCTTAAAAGAATACCTTCTCTAAAGAAGTACGTTTTCCAGGAACGTACATCAACGTACGAACGTATATCAAATGCTTAAGGATTAACCCATTATCTGCTCTGCAATGGATGAAACTTTCAGCGGTTAGATCTATTAAAAATTTTGAAAGTTTATGAATTCTGGTTTTCTTCACCAAAATGCCAGGGTATAATGACTTTGTGCTGATGTTTGTAACTACTAAAAATATTTCACCAAGACATAGACCCATCCTTTATTATACTGAAAGTGATTCTGAGTCGATTTAGCGATGTCCGTCCGTCCGTCTGTCTGTGTGTCCATGTAAGCCTTGCACTCAAACTACAAATATGAATATATTTGCACATAAACTTCTATTGGCCATATGATGAACTCTATTGAAATTGATGAAAATCGGTTCATGTTCAGACCAAGTCGCCATACAAACAACCCCAATGAGATCGACTTAAATTGACAAAAATCCAGATTATCATATAGATCTCGGTCAAATTGCGTTTGTATATGTTTATTACCTCCATTTATCAGTAGTCCAAAAATAAACCCTATAGGTTTGTTTATGTTTTTGCAAAAAAAATATGGTTAAGAGCAGTCCATTCTACGACCTAGTCCCCATATAAATATAGCATCCGATAGGAAGTTTTTCATGTCTGAAGGCAAACAAATTAATAACATTGCCACTCAATAAAATATGTAGCTCCTAAAGTGTAATGTGAATTATATTTAAAATACTCGTATATAGTTTTTTTTTGTGCGGTATATGAAAATTTCACAAATTTAATTATTATTTCCTAAGGAAAAAGTTGGTGATTTCAGAAAACATCAATTGAATTTCAGAAAGTATTAATTATATTTTAGAAAACTCAATTGTATTTCAGAAAAAATCAATATTATTTCAGAAAACATCAATAGAATTTTAGAAAACATCAATTGAATTTCAGAAATCATCAACTGAATTTCAGAAGACATCAATAGAATTTCAGAAAACATCAATTGAATTTCAGAAAACATTAATTTATTTCAAAAAAAATCAATTGAATTTCAGAAAACATCAACTGAATTTCAGAAAACATCAACTGAATTTCAGAAAACATCAACATCATATTTTCCAGTGCATAATAAGTCGAAATATTGATGCTTTCTGAAATTCAATTGACGTTTTCTGAAATTCTATTGATGTTTTCTGAAATTCTATTGATGTTTTTTTAAATACAACTGATGTTTTCTGAAATACAGTTGGAAAATGTTTAGTTATTTCGTAAGGTTTTGAGATATTTTGTTAGTGAGTTTTTTATGCGGTCCCAATTAACCGCATAAAAAAATTAATTTTTAGTTGCGTTGCGAAAACTATTTTTGATAGCTACTCGTGAAGTTTTGTGCGATTTTTTTGTATGCGTTTTTTTTTAATTCGGTCCCCATTCATCGCACAAAAACAGGTTAGAGTGTATTGCATTTTTTTAAGGAAGGTACTGCTTTCAGAAAAGGTAAAAAGGGTACTTTTCAAAAAATAAGAGTACTTTTAGTAAAAAAGGGTACTTCCTTAAAAAAGGGTACATTTAAAAAAAAAAAAGGCGTTTAAAAAAGAGTATTTTTTATAAAAAAAAGTGTAGTCTTTTAAAAACGAAGAGTCTAGCTTAGTTATTAACTGGTATCGGACTAAAATGATTGTCACATGCAAGGTGCGCTGTATTAATTTAGGCCTTTTTTGTAACCGCGAAATTGTAGTCGTTTGGTAATCGTTGTTCGACTTTGGAAGGATAAAGTCGCCTTTTTGATGTCAAATTAAATTAAATGTTTTTATCTGCATACGTAATTCACCGCCATTTCCGAAAAACTAAGGAAAGTAACACGTAATTTATCTGTATAATTTTTTATAAAAATCTTAAATTTTTTGTCTGTTATTTTGCTATTTTTTGATAACCGTAGCTTGAGTTTTGGTTCCACAATACCTGGAAAACCAACCGCCATTTGTTCGTGAAAATTTAATAAGGAGCAAGAAAATATATGGTTTTTGCGATGCGTTCAAAGCGCAGTGGTGTGGAGGGTATAAAAATTACCCCCTCAGCAGTGATTGGTCATGATATCCTTAGCATTAATTAATTTTTTTTTTTTCACAGCATACATAAAAGAAAAAATTCTCCATATAAAAAGTCGTTGTTCAATTCATGAAAGATGATGCAAATATTCACCACACTTTGTTCCCAAGAAAAGCATCTTATTCACGCCTTTGAATACTCTTTTCTTGCTGCATGACTGTGCTAGATTTTCTATTAAAAACTGTATGCCAAAGAAACATTTAGCCCAGTGTCTTATTTCCATATGAACGAACCAGTGTCTAGTATAGGGTAAATAAAACGCATTGTTTGTTTATTTAGCTAAAGTTCAGTGAACTCAGCTGAAAACCTCTCAAGAGCCACATAGAGACATGTTATTTTTTTTCAACGATACACAGCTAAAGAAATAAAAAAAAATGCAGTAGTTTACCTTCTCACTTGACCGCATTTAAAAATGTTTGTAACATGAATTCGTATAAAATATAAATGAACTACTTGTATTTGGGGTTTGTTTATTTAATTGCAAATATTGCTGAGACATTTAAATAAAAAAATGTTAAAAAAAAAGTTTTTTCAAGCTTTAAACGTGTTAAATAATTAACAACTTTCAATTGTTGAAGATGTTTTGGTGCGGATAATTAAGGGAATCGTAATGAAGATGATCATAATGAAATTGATAATGATTATGGTTTGGTAGTGGTTTTACTGGTTTAGTTTTCATTTCAACTTTATCATACGGTATTGTCTGAGATAATTTATTCACACGCTGTAATAAAACACCGGAACTACCTTGAACTCGAAATATGTAAAATTTATGTTTTTTTTTTGTGTTGTTGCTAATAATTCTTTAATATACATTTTTATTCAATTTAAGGTTGGAAAGCTTTGGTTTGTTTGTATACCCTAGTATACTATGTGGTGAGGGTATAATGAGTTTGTGCTAATGTTTGTAACTATCAAAAATATTTGAGACTAGCGATGTAATAGCCTCCTACGACAATTTAAGTCGGATTCATAGGGGTTATTTGTATAGTGGCTAGGTCTGAACATGCGGAAAAAAGCAAATTTCATCAAATTATATTTACGACCTGTAGTTTTATTAAAAGGTTTACAAAGACACACAGAAAGACGGACACCTCTAAATCGATTCAGATAGTGATTCTGAGGTTACCGGTGTAATAAAAATAGATCCACCTTTATTACACCGATAGCATTAGAATCACTTTCTGATTCGATTTGGAGATGTCCGTCCTTCCGTCCATCTGTCTTTACGTCTGCCTGTTCGTGTGTCCATGTAAACCTTGCAATCAAACTACAGGGCATGAACATAAATATATTTTGAGGAAGTTTAGTATATATGCATTTGTCTGCCATGTTCAGACCTAGCTCCCATACCAATAACCCTACCAAATCGACTTAAAACGTCGTAAGAACCAGATTATATTATAGAAATCGGTGAAATTGGTTTATTACACACATAAAAAGTAGTGCAAAAATATACCCTGCAGACCATTTTAGTCTTAGTTCCCAAATACGGATGTTTCCCGATATTCACTTAAATCTATCAAAAAACTAGGCCAAACTTTGAATTTTGGCATATTTAAAAAAATTAATTATTCTACTATGGGTTGGGAAATAAAATTGTGCTATATTTAACGAAAACTTACCTTCATGTGCTCGTAGGGTTAAAATGATCCAAAATTCAGCAGTATTTGCTAAATTTTTGAATTTTTTGACTTAATCGTTCTATTCTAGCTTGGGGTCCTTTGTGGTGCCAAGTCCAAATGGGTTAATGACGTCAAATTATAAAATCATCATAATCACTAAATCATAAAATTCGGTAAATTGTAGTACAATTTTATTTCCCAACCCATAGTAAGGGTTTCATCTAGTTTTTTAGAACAATTAATTTTTTTAAATCTGTGGTCACAAGCGATAACCGCCTAAGTCAACTTAAGAACAATTTGAGTTATGTATGCTATCATATCCCCATTTTTCTAACACTGTTATTTAAAAAGTTGTTAATAAAAATATTCTGACCTAAGTCGTAATAAAGCCACATTACATTTATATAAAAAGCTATTTTTCTCGAAAGCATGATTTTCGAGTTACGCGGTTATCGCTTGTGACCACAGAAATATGCCAAAATTCAAAGTTTGGCTTCGGCAAGGAATGGGTTGATATTGTTTGATTTATTCCAAATTTTTAGCATGGAAGACTTGCACATTTGGTTATTATATTTTAAGCGTCACATCTAAAAACTCAACAGCACTTACGAAAAATTTGAATATTTTTTAATAAATTGTCTTTCATTATCTTGGGGTCATATGCGACCCCAAGTCCAAAAGGGTTAATGGGGTCATATTATTTTTTTCAGAAAACCTAGGTGATTAAGATCAAAAATTATATTTAAAAGTAGAAAACTGAGAAATGTTTGATACAAAGTATTTAGAAAGAATACATTTACTGAATATTTCATAAAAAACTCATTTTTCTCGAAATCCGCAAAAAAAAAAATTCTTAAAGAATAAATTCTAGTAGAGGGATTTACTTAAAAATTCACACAATTAATTTCTAGCATATATTTAACAAATCTTCAAAGTGCTAGATCCATTAGCTGAAATTTAGTTTAAGAAAATTTTTTAAAACTTAAAAAAGGAGTTTTCAAAATTTTATCAAAAAAAATTTTCCATCTTTGGTCTCATTTCGCAGTAGGTTAACAACGTGGTAATAAAACAATACTTCATATATGAGTACTTATAGGTATAGAGACCAAGAAAAATTTTTGCTTTATCAATTTGTTAAAGTTGGAAAAATGTTAATCACATTTCATGATCTAGAGTTTTTTTTGGCACAAAACTGGTCTGGGGCATTTGTTATTTCTTGGCGAGTCTTTTACTTGATTTTGATTTTATATAACTTTTTGCAAAGATAATTTAGTACTGATATCAATTCATATAACAACTTGTCGAAAAAAATGAAACTATAGAACGAAATTTTCGTAAAATCTAAAAAGTCATATTTTCCTCACATGAACACACTTCAAATTTTCGGTCTCGTTGAGGCACCTCTAAATTTTTTTTGATTGACCCAAAACTTTGTGTTTCTCAGTTTATTTGGTATTCGCATATTTCTAGGGCATGAGATCGAGAGTTTGAACACTTTTTTTTATTAAGGGCCAACATAATGTGCACTGGGGTAATAATTTTTTGACAAAATTTCTTCATCGCACTACGCAATGGGCAATGTTGCAAAATCATTTTTTGAGGTGATTTTGGTAAAAAAGTTTACGCAACGAATGTAACTTCTTAGTGAAAATTACTACTGCCTTATAATAACCTATCAATAGATATCGCCATAGTATCGCGATTTTTTGCGCCATTCATCCAAATGGTGCGTTTTTTTATATTATTGAAGTTATAATAAAATACTAAAAACTGTAATTAAATGTTATTTCGCATTATGTGCGTGAACTTTTTAACGATCCTGAAAAAGTAATACATCATATCTGAATATTTTTTCATGGTCTATACGGCTATGCGATGAACAATTTGTTATTTTTGAAAATTACAAAAAAATATTACCCCAATATGTACTCGTTGCTGTCTCACTGATGCCTAAATGAGAGAGCATAAGAATATGTTTTAACTAGTAAAATCTCAATTGTGCTATGCAATGCGCATCCCAGGTCAATTTATTGTTCTGGTTCCCATGAAAAATGGAATCAGATACGAAATTTTTCATAGCTGCCGGAAGCCATTTTATAACAACTAGTAGATTCCAGCGCTCGAGATTCGAATGCAATTTCTAGGCAACTTCATTTCTCAACTTTAGCCAATTCACAAACCAACACTATTTTGGTTTATTATTATTGGGAATGAAGATAAAAAAAACTCATTAACAAACACATCAACGAATTTAATAAACTTATACACAGCATATGTACGAGTATAATTTTATTTTATGTATGTGTTAGTAGCAACTTTATATGCAATTTACTCAAAATAAAGGAAAAAATTTAAAAATCTGTAAATCTGCAAATCGGCTAAAAAGAAATACCTTTCAAATAATATACGTTTGGTCAAAATCGGGATAAGACGGTAGAACAAAACATCAGTCACAAGAAATCGCCTAGCCTATTAATATTATAGATGTCAATAAAACTTGGTTTATTATACCCTATACCACTATGTGGTTTGGGTATAATGACTTTGTGCTGCTGTTTGTAACAACCAAAAATATTTGACCTAGACCCATCTTTAATTATACCGATCGAATCAGAATCACTTTGATGAAATTTGGTATATAAGCTTTTATCGGCCATGGGATGAACGCTATTGAAATTGGTGAGAATCGGTCCATGTTCAGACCTAGCCCCCATACAAATTACCCATATGAAATCGACATAAATTGCCATAAAATCCAAATTGTCATATAGATCTTACTCAAATTGGGTTTGTATGCGTTCATTACATCCACTAATGAGTAGTCCAAAAATGATCCCTTTGACCTCATATAGAGCTGCTTCCCGATCTTCACTTAAATCTATTAAAAAACAAAAATATTGCACTGATTCTTCTCAAATTTTGTTTGTACATATTTTTGCAAAATACAAGAGACTTTACCAAACATGATCAGGATCGGTCCATTTCTGGATCTAGTCCCTTTATAGATATAGCATCCGATATGAACTTTTTCATATCTGCAGCCAAAAAAATTAATAAAAATCCCACTCAAATTTGGTTTTTGCTTATTTTCAATGTCCAGTTAGTTGGGCCTAACAGATAGGGTTTCTAAACGCATGGTATAGGGTATCGTATAGTCGGTCTAGACCGACTATAATTTTCTTACATGTTTTTATTTTCTATTGTATATGCAATTGATACCTCTGCAAAGTTGGATCTAAGACCATTTCTCGGAACTCATGATATAGAGTATAGCATAGTTGGCCTAAGCCGACTAAAATTTTCTTACTATTTTTTTTTTTTTATTCAGTTAAACATGTTGAAAGCTCATTAATTCCATGATAAGTTGGCAGTATTTGTGTGGAAAAAAATATTTAAAAAAAAACTCATACCAAGTTAATTTATCATTCTAAACAGTTTCTATTTTAAGCGTAACTTATTATAATCTAAAAAGATTAATTCACTCTCATACATTATGGGTATATACAGAAAAAAAAATCGGTCAAGTTCGGTTTAATTTGTTGTAGCAAACTTGAAAATCATCATTCTAAATAAAATAAATTATAAATTCTTTTACAGGGACTATGTTGTTAAGTATTTAATTTATTTGTATTTAATTACAGCGCTATTTATTTTGTTACTTGTCGCTATTTACACGTGTTTTCAACTGCAGAAGTGCTTTTTAATTATGCATTCAATGTTAATGAATCAAATGTTAATTTCATGTTGTAATTAATTTAATTATGCAGCAAAAACGTACAAACACAGTAAAAGCTAAGCGCGCGAAAAGTAATGACTTTTGTCTATTTAGACTGGCGAAAAAAAAAATTTCAATTTGAGTCATTCTCTGCCAAGGAAAGATAACAGATTTTGAGGTTTTTGAAAAACAAAAAAAATAAAAATAAAAATAAATTAATTTTACAGGCGTGCTTTGTGCATGACTATAAATATGCAAAGTTATAAAAGCGCTATAAATAAAACAAGTAAGTAAGTTATGATCGATGAAGACCGACTATGTCAGGAGTTTCGATAAAGGGTTACCGGTCTGATGTTGCTTAGGTCCAACTAATTAGATATCGAAAATAAGCATAAACCAAATATAAATGAAATAATTTCAGATAAATATATGCAATATTTGTTGTAAAAGGAGTTTCCTTACGGGCTAATGATGTTCAAATTTTATGGAAATGAATAAAAATAGTCCCAGTTCATTTTGGACTACTACTCTATATCACGAAGTCCATGAAATGATCTTAATTGGAGTAGAAAATAAAAATGATGGTCTTCAGAAAAATTTGTGCAATATTTTTGTTTGTTCAAGACAAAGACTGTGACTAAAAATGCTCCTAAGGGGTATATTTTTGGACTACTTTGACAATCTCAATCTTACGGCCATTGAAGTCGATCTCATTGGAGTTAATTGTATGTGATTAGTTCTGAACATGGACCAATTTTCACTTCATTTTATGGCCTATGGCCAACAAAATCTTATTTATCAAATTTTTTTCTAGCTTTGCATGGGCACAGACAAACGGACAGACTTTCAGAAAGACTTAGAAAGTGGTTCCGAGCCGATCGGTATAATAAAAAGTGGTTCTAGGTCAAATATTTTTATTAGTTATAATATTTTTGTAAGTTATAAGAAAACTCAATATTGTGTTAAAGGGTATCAAAATTAGACCCTGATCAATGTAACAACCTTAGTCGAATTTCAATAAATTCTATCTATATTTGGGACCCAGTTAATATAATAACAATAATTTCAGTGATTTAACATTACCGGATGCCATTTTCGTCCTCGACAACCCCAAATGAAATTAGATGAAGATCATATTCACAGAATATTGTAACCCTTTAATCGCACGCTTTAGAGTATTTTTCTTCATATTTCTTGAAAAAAAACAACTAAAATGACCATTGAAAATTACAGATATTAAATATTCTACGAAAAAATGCCTCTTAAAAATCTAGTGGACACATCCGAACTCAGAATTTGGATCGGAAGCACTTTTACACTAGTTTTTACGTCCCGTAACATTATATACCCTATACCATGGTTTAGAGACCCTATAACTCGGTCCAACTAAGTGGATATAGAATATAAGCATAAACCAAATTTGAGTGGCATTGTTATTAATTTTTTTGGCTGTAGATATGAAAATGTTCATATCGGAAGATATATTTCTATAAGGACTATGTCGAAAAATGGACCGATCCTGACCATATTTGGCAAAGTCACTTATATTTTCAAAAATATATACGAACCAAATTTAAGAAAAAACTGCTCAATATTTTTGTTTTTTGATATATTTAAGTGAAAACTGGGAAGCAGCTTTATATGGGGGCTATGACATAGAATTGCCATATGGACAACTGACAAATGAATGTAATAAACGTACACAAACCCAATTTGACCAAGATCTATATGATAATTTGGATATTATGGCAATATAAGTCGATTTCATAGGGTCATTTGTATGAGAACTAGGTCTCAACATGGACCGAATTTCACCAAATTCAATAGCGTTCATTCTATGGCCGATAAACCGATACCAAATTTCACACAGACGGACAGCCGGACATCGATAAATCGACTCAGATAGTGATTCTATCGGTATAATATATGATGGGTCTAGGTCAAATATATTTGGTAGTTACAAACAGCAGCACAACGTCATTATACCCAAACCACATAGGTTGTATAGGGTATAAAAACATTGTGCATGCATTTGGTCCAACATTTTGCTTTGATTAAAAGTTTAATAACTCAGTCAATCTTTCACGGCTTTTTTAAACCAAGGCCGCATTTTACTCATAGATAAATATACTTTTATAAAAAATTCATACATTATACGGTTCTTGAATAAAAAAAATGTGTAAAAACATCTTCAAAGTTGAAAAATATAGATTTTTAAATGAGTTTGCTGGAGGAATACGTGCAAATGTCTCAATACTATTTAAATATCTTTCAGTTTCTTCTTTCTAAATCCGCTGAGAAATCGAAATCGGTTTATGGGCAACAACTTAACTGGGTTGTTGTCCGTAACTCAAGATTTTGGAGGACAGAGTCTTGTTGTTGTTCTCGACAAGACCAACTAGAAAAAATATAACATCCCAGGTATTTTTTCTATCACACATTGTTACGAGGGCTTAGTTGTAATTTTTTATACATAACGCTCCATCTATATATTGATATATATCTATATATACATTCGGGTGTCCTTCATTATATGGAGGGGAAAAAAAGTGTTCGGATTTAAAGTCTCACCCCTAGAAATATGCGTATATCAAAAAAATTGAGAAATGCAAAGTTTTGGGTCAATCAAAAAAAAAATAGAGGTGACTCAACGCGAATGAAAATTTCAAGTGAATTTATATGGCGAAAATATGACTTTTTTCAGATTTTATGAAAATTTCGTTCTATATTATATTTTTTTCGCCAAGCTGGTATATGAATCAATATCAGTGCTAAATTATCTTTTCGAAAAGCTATATCACTTCAAAATCAATTTCTGCCAAGAAATTCTAGGTCATGAAATGTGATGACATTTTTTCAATTTTAACAAATTGATTAAAGCCATAATTTTCTTTTTTGTCTCTAGTACTCAGCACTCTAGTACTCTTTTTATACCCTATACCACTATGTGGTTTGGGTATAATGACTTTGTGCTGCTGTTTGTAACAACCAAAAATATTTGACATAGACCCATCTTTAATTATACCGATCGAATCAGAATCACTTTCTGAGTTGATTTAACAATGTCCGTCCGTCCGTCCGTCTGTGTGTCCATGTAAAGCTTGTAATCAAACTGCAGGTCGCAAATATGAATATATTTAGATTAAATTTGGTATATATGCGTCTATCGCCCATGGGATGAATGCTATTGAAATTGGTGAGAATCGGTTCATGTTCAGACATAGCCCCCATACAAATTACCCATATGAAATCGACATAAATTTCCATAAGATCCAAATTGTCATATAGATCTTACTCAAATTGGGTTTGTATGCGTTCATTACATCCGCTAATGAGTAGTCCAAAAATGATCCCTTTGACCCCATATAGAGCTGCTTCCCGATCTTCACTTAAATCTATTAAAAAACAAAAATATTGCACTGATTTTTCTCAAATTTTGTTTGTATATATTTTTGCAAAATACAAGAGACTTTGCCAAACATGATCAGGATCGGTCCATTTTTGGACCTAGTCCCTTTATAGATATAGCATCCGATATGAACTTTTTCATATCTGCAGCCAAAAAAATTAATAAAAATCCCACTCAAATTTGGTTTTTGCTTATTTTCAATGTCCAGTTAGTTGGACCTAAGAGATAGGGTTTCTAAACGCATGGTATATGGTATCGTATAGTCGGTCTAGACCGACTATAATTTTCTTACTTGTTAGTACTCAGGTATGATGTATTATTACCACGTTGCTAACCTATTGCGAAATGAGACCAAAAATGGAAAATTTTTTGATAAAATTTTGAAAACTCCTTTTTTAAGTTTTAAAAATTTTTCTTAAACAGAAATTTAAAAAATGGATCTGGCACTTTAAAGATTTGTTAAATATATGTTAGAGATTAACTGTGTAAATTTAACTGTGCAGAATTTTTTTACAAAGAATTTTCTTTTGATGAATTTCATGTAAAAATCGAGATGCATTGAACCCGACCCCCTCAGATATCGATGAAATTTTGTTCATAGCTAAATTTGATCAATACAAACAAACCCTCATTTTTAGAAATGACTGTTTTGCGATTTTTTTGGCGTGGCACAGTGGGAAAGTTTTCGAAAAAACGCGAAAATGGTCGAAAAGTGCTCCATTTAAAATGCAATAACTCAGAATCGGCTGAACCGATTTCCATGATCTTGGTATCATTAAAAAGATATTTTAACAGGCTTTAGGACACGTTTGAAAAAAAATAAAAAATACACTGTAAAAAATTTTATAACAAAAAGAAAATTTTAAATAACGAAAAAACCAAAAAGATCAAGGATTTTTTTACAGTGTATTATTTTTTTAGAAAGGTTTATCCTTCACCTATACCATATCCAAAAAGTAAAATGGGTTCTTTTTTAGTTTTTTTTATATAATTTTTTAAGTAGTGTCACTTCTAGTAATACGTACCGAAAGTTTTTGAAATAATTCGAATAACAGCGAAAATATCAGGTCACATTCTTACACATTTACAAAATAGTTCAACAATTCTAACACGGCAACAATTCTGCACGGCATCTTGTACAAGAAATGCATAATTTTCAGCAAAGTCCATTTGAATTAACATTTCTCCTGATAACAGCGCCGCTCTTTTATTGCTGATAAATTCAGATTGTCGCTTCGCTATGAAATGATGCGGAATCAGAACTTTGATGTGTTCAGTAAAATCGCTGACAAATGATTCTCGGTTGGTGGTTAACGTTTCCAGAACACATCTAATCGTTGTATTCCACTTTTTGTATATTATTTCTTCAGTTTGGTTATTTTCAAAATGTTTTAGCATATGCGTTTTTAGATTATTTAAATTTTTGAAGCAGTGACCACACATTGAAACGCAACACTCGCTTTTTTGTATGTCACCATTACAAACAACGAATTTGAGAACATCTTTGTAGTCGGAAAATGTGCATTTTCCTTCAAAACAAAATGATTTTAAGCGACTTTTTTCAAACATCAATTTCATATTCTGATGCAATGTGCATACACAGAAATTTTGCTGGTTTCCAACTCCAAGTTTCATACAATTTTTTGGCCTTAACATTGTAAATTTTGTAAAACCAACTTTGGCCAAGGGATGTTTTTTTTTTAATTCGTAGTAAGATTCGCGTAGTGAAGATAACATCAGTATTTTTTGAACTTTTTCACGTAAGTTTCCTTGTTTAATAGCAATTGAATCTTGCGATCCTGGCATCATTCGGCTAATTTCATCATCTTCATAAAATAATTTGACTGTGCTTAGAGTTTCGGTTGGTAAACTACGTCTGCTCATTTTTAAAAGATTGATATCTGCAAACTTTGTTTTATTCCTTTGGATATCTTTACTTTTTTTAATACAATCGTGAGATATATCATCCCCAAAACGATCTTTAATTTCTCCGTGACTCATATTGATTGGTAAGAGAGATAAAAGTTTTTGCTTTTCCAAAAGATTTGAGCTGTTCTCTATTTGATATTTGATGTTTTGCAAAATTTCTTCGTAAATGGCTTTGACGTTTTCAAGTTACGCTGACAAATCAGATAATGGATCAGCTCCAAGTGAATCTGCTATATTTTCCAAAATTTGCACTGATTTTCTATTTCTCTATGCATCTCGTTTTATATATTTCCTTTTAAGAGGCGTCATTTGGTTTGGTAGATGAGGAATAATGTGATCATTTATATTTTCAATGAGTTCGTTGCTTTCGATGTTTGCATTACGGCTGGTACAAGTTGGAAGTTCATTTAATTCTTCGCTAATTTCATCGCTGGGCGTTATTGGTAAATAATTTGAGACTTCATTCTGCTCCACGTTGGATTCATTACGACAGCGCGCTTTTCTCAGTGTATTCCGGCAAGTTTCGCAAATACGGCTACAATGAATATTGGCGACAGCTGGAAAATACTCAATTATATTTGCAGCCTCGTTTTCACTTATTTTACGAAGCGAAACGCAACACTTATTAGATATTTTTATGCATCTGTACTTATTGTTTGAATTCATATGCACTCAAATTTTTAAAATATATGCGTAAAAATTGTAATGGGATATCTCGGCTTCTCGAAACTGTTTATAATTATGAATTTCGGTACGTTGCACTTTTAAAATATGGACTTGTAATTTTCGCGTTCGTCGACACTTGTTGAATGAGTAAAATCGATCAATGCACTCCTATTTATACTGTGTATTGTTCACTAGTTTACTGACAGGTACTTATAAATGAGTGCATATTTTTTTACGGTGGCTATATACCTGTTTCACCATGTGTGAGTTTTAAATTTTCCGAATAATGACCACCCTTAAATGTGGGTTGAATTTTTGTAAAAAAGTCATACAGGTAGCCAACTGAAAAACCCAAATAATTAAAAATTACTTTGCTTACGCAATCATAAAAATTAAATAACCCTTTGTTTATTCCGTTTTGTTAATTCTGAGAATCGTAAAAAATATGATCGAGGGTTTTTCCGAAGAATGTTGTGCATATGCAGAGCAAATTTTTGAAATTCATACCTTTACTCAATTACGAATAAAAGCGAATTGAGTTGGCAAATCATGTGTTGTACTGTGTTATTTGACCAGTAAATATAAAATATAAGGGCAATTACTAGAAGTGACACTACTTAAAAAATTATATAAATAAAACTAAAAAAGAACCCATTTTACTTTTTGGATATGGTATAGGCGAAGGATAAACCTTTCTAAAAAAATAATACACTGTAAAAAAACCCTTGATCTTTTTGGTTTTTTCGTTATTTAAAATTTTCTTTTTGTTATAAAATTTTTTACAGTGTATTTTTGTTTTTTTTTCAAACGTGTTATAAAGCCTGTTAAAATATCTTTTTAATGATACCAAGATTATGGAAATCGGTTCAGCCGATTCTGAGTCACTGCATTTTAAATGGATTACTTTTCAACCATTTTCGCGTTTTTTCGAAAACTTTCCCACTGTGCCACGCCCAAAAAAATGACAAAATAGTCATTTCTAAATATGAGGGTTTGTTTGTATTGATCAAATTTAGCTATGAACAAAATTTTATCGATATCTGAGGTGGTCGGGTTCAAAAGTTCAGTTTTTTCTTGATTTTGAAATGAAATTCATCTTTTGCGGATTTCGAGAAAAATTAGTTTTTTTGTGAAATATCCAGCAAATGTACTTTCTCTAAATATTTTGTGTCAAAAATTTATCAGTTTTCTAATTTTAAATATTATATTTTATCTTAATAGCCTAGGCTTTCTGAACGAAATAATATGACCCCATTAACCCTTTTGGAGTTAGGGTCGCATATGACCCCAAGCTAATGAAAGGCAATTTATATAAAAAAATCAAATATTTTGTAAGTGCTGTTGAATTTTTAGATGTGACGCTTAAAATATAACAACAAAATGTGCAAGTCTTCCACGCTAAAAATTTGGGATAAAACGAACAACGCTAACCCATTTCTTACCGAGGCCTAACTTTGAATTTTGGCATATTTAAAAAAAAAATTATTGTTGGGAAATAAAATTGTGCTATATTTTACGAAAACTTACCCTTCGGAGTTCCTAGGGTTAAACTGATCCAAAATTCAGCAGTATTTGCAAAATATTTGAATTTTTTAACTTAATCGTCCTATACTAGCTTGGGGTCATTTGTGGCGCCAAGTCCAAATGGGTTAATGACGTCAAATTATAAAATCATCATAATCAATAATCATGAAAATCGTTAAAAATGTAGCATAATTTTATTTCCCAAACCATAGTAAAGGTTTCAACTAGTTTACTAGAACAATTAATTTATTTAAATATGCCAGAATTCATAGTGTGGCCTTGGCAAGGAATGGGTTCACGTTGTTCGATTTATTCCAAATTTTTGGCATGGAAGACTTGCACATATGGTTATTACTTACAAAATATTTGATTTTTTTAAATAAATTTTCTTTCATTAGCTTGGGGTCACCTCCTATATAAAATAATATGAAGTACTATGAAAGCGACAGTCTTGAAACTTTTGACAAGTATATTAATTAGCAATGTGAGTCATTGTGGAAAATATGGGTGGAATTGCCAAAATCAAAAATTTTCGGCAAAATCAAAAATCGACAAATTCAAAAATGGCTAAAATAAAAAATTACCCAATGATTTTTGAGCGTTGCCGAATTTAATTTGGAAAATTCCTGTTTTTCTCATGAGCAGCGTGCTCCAAAGTAGGAACGCCGAAAAATTTTTCAATTTTTACATCGAATGAAAGAGCAACAAAGAAATGTAAAACAAGCATTGAAATAAAGAATTATAAAATAAAATGTTTTAATTGCACAATATAAACTTGGTAGGAAAAAATTTAATACGAAAACATATGTATGTACATGTCAATAAGTCGACATTATTTCTGCATAATTAAACCATTTACACCATCACACTCAAGTGATGAAAACAGCTGTTTAGAATAACAAGCAAATTTATTTTGAAATTTCTATTTTATTTCCACTTTCTTTGTTTTTGTTTACCTTTTTTTTTAATATTAACAAAAAAAAACAACTATGCTCCGACGGAAATGGCAAGTTTTTACAAATGTTTCTAAAACCATCGGACTTCGAAAATAAAATCCTACAGACTATCAATTTCATAACATAAGCTTTTTACATGATACGACTTTTTTATAATACTCGACTTTTTGACAGGTCGTATTACAAAGTGTGATAGTGTAAACTAGCCTTAAATTGTAACGAATACTAGTCTAAAATGAAAAAATCATGTGAGTCCGATCACAGGGGAGATGTGTAAACATCTAGTAATTAAAGATTTTTTTTGTCACTTTTTCAAAATCAAACAGAAAGCGTCATCTATGTATCACTTATAGCAAATTTGTAGGGTTGTTGAATTATGTATATGTTATACGTTAATATTGTGAAATTTCTAACATTTTACAGTAAAGGGTTGTTGAATTAGCTGAAACAATTTTATATCATCATTTTTTTACCAATACTATCATAAGTCACACCAATTTGTCTTACGGCTCACAGCGTAACATGTAACCTCACATGTTACGCTGTTTTTGTGACTGTATTGTGAAATAGAAATTTACCCGCCTGCGCGTTTAGATGTTTATACATTAAAAATCAATTAAGTCCGATCACAGGGGAGATGTGTAAATATCTGTAACTAAAGATATTTTTATGGCACTTTTTTAAATCAAACAGAAAGCGTCATCTACGTATCACTTATAGCAAACAACTGTCAGGGGCTCTTCTAAAATGAATATATTTATTATTACTAGCAGAGCCCATTCCTCGAAATTCGAGTGCAAATTCTAGGAAATTTTATTTTTTCATTAAATTAGGACCCTAAAGGTTGTCTAATCAATTATAGCCAATTCACAACTCAGCAAAAAAAAAACAAATTCATTTATTACAAACACATTAACAAATTTAATAAGCACGCACATAGCATTGTATAATTCTATGTAAGTGTTAGTAGCAACTTTAAATGCAATTTACTCAAAATAAAGGAAAAAATTTTGAAATCTGTAAATCTGCAAAACCGCTAAAAAATAATATACGTTTGGTCAAAATCAGCATAAAACGGTAGAACAAAACATTATTCACAAGAAATCGCCTAGCCCATTAATATTACAGATTTATTATTTCAACTTGTTAATTTTTAATTTCTAATTTAAAATTAATAATTTTCTTTTTTATTTTTTATTTTTCATTTTTCGTTTTTCGTTTTTTATTTTTAATTTTTCATTTTTTCATTTTCATTTTTCATTTTTATTTTTCGTTTTTCATTTTTAATTTTTTATTTTTAATTTTTATTTTTTGTCTTTCATTTTTCATATTTCATTTTTTAATTTTTTAACTTTTTATTTTTCGTTTTTCACTTCTTATTTTTCATTTTCCATTTCTCATTTTTAATTTTTAATTTTTTATTTTTCTTTTTTTTAATTTTTAATTTTCCATTTTTCATTCTTTTTTTTATTTTTTCATTGGTTATTTTCATATTTTTTATTTTTCATCCTTCTCATTATTTATTTTTCATTATCTATTTTTAATTTGTCTTTTATTTCTTTTTTATTTTTCATTATTTATTTTTTGTTTTTCATTTTTTTTCATTATTTATTTTTCATTATTTATTTTTCATTTTTCAGTTTTCATTTTTCATTTTTGATTTCCCATTTTTCATTTTATATTTTATATTTTTAATTGTTCATTTTATATTTTTAATTTTTCATTTTCTATTTTTATTTTTAATTTTTTATTTTTCAACAGTGACAAAAAGGGTATTACATATAATTTGTTTACAAATACAATCATAAGTCACACCGATTTTGTCTTATGTTATACATCTTACGCTGTTTTTTGGTGATTGTATTGTGAAATAGATTTTTACCCCCCCGCGCGTATAGATGTTTACACATCAAAATATTTATTTAACTCTGAAAAACCCTTAATGGGTTATAAAATATATATACATATGTATTTATTTTAACATGCTTCAAATTAATATTTGAAAAAAAAAATGATGTTCTCGTCTAATATATACAATCTTGTTTAAGATAAGCTGTTGTATTTGAAAAGCTCTAAAAGCGCTTAAACTGTAAAATGAAAAAGCAGATTTTGTTATTTTTTCAAAGAAGAGCTAAGTGGCAAATATGTATATGCTTTCTGGGTAGCTAGAAGGCGTAAATTTTAGCGGGAAAAACGTAAAGTTGGGTTCGCTGACTACACCTGTTTCACTATTGCCAGCTTATAAATTCTAAATTGTACATCCGATTTGGACGACTGGTGTTAAAAACTTTTTTTCCTGCATTTTGTTTTTTGGTTTAGACGTCTAACAATCGGTTCGTTTATAATATATTTCGATACAATTTGACTAAATTTTTTCATGTGTAAACCAAAAAATTAGTTTATTTATGGACGATTTGTAAAATTTTTCTACGTGAAACAGAACTTAACATTTTTTTAACATTTAACTTCTAAAGCTAAGAGGATGAAATTTTGGTATGCGCTTTACTACATATCTAAGTCCTCAGGATACATTTGTTTCGTAAGAATTTATTAGTAATTTTAAAGGATATAAATGAGGATATAAAGGATATAAATGATAAAATAAAAAAAGACAATCTTCTCTCATTTCGTACCCATAGCGGCATCGTAGGAAGAGCATTTGTATTTAAATATATTCTAATTCTTTAAAACGTTGAAGTCATTTTAAAGGAGAACATGAGCACATTCAGAAAAATCATAAAAGCCGTTTTATTCCATTTGGTTTTCAGTTGTAAGCATATATGTATCATCCAGTTCGTGTATAAAAGTAACATGTGAGTAATTTTTCAGCATACTAATATTCTGAGAAATCTGCATTATTTTTTCGCTCAAGAAAATGACTAAAAATTCGAAAGGTTTGTTTTTAAAATTCTTGTTAAATCCAACCAGTTTTGTCGCAATTACCTCAGGTAACTTTGTTTAATTAACAACACGATTGTGTCAACAAATTTTGACTCATTTCATTTTCAAACAGATGTTCATAAAAAGGATATTTCTATTTATATCATAACGTGTTACCATTTTTTTTTTCTTGGTCATGTTACACACAAAAAAATAAATATGTTAATATTAAACTTCCTTATGAAAAGATTTAAATATAAATTACAACCAACAACCTGGTTACCATTAACACAAAATGCATAAAAAGATTGTTACAGCTGCCGCGGAAATTGAAACTAATTTGCATTTGAATAAGTTGAATATAAAAAAAAAATAAAACAACTAACCGCAGGTTATCTTTTGTTTTAGTAGGTTATTAAAGCACTCGTTAATAATTGTACAGCATGGAGTATTACTCCATAAAATTGACTCAGAATATGAATATTAAAATGTATTTTTAGCTCTGTATTTTTTGTTTTTTCAAATTTCTTATAAAATATATTTATATTTTCTTATAAAATATATTTAAAAATAAAACAACCATCAGTTGGTGCGTGCGTTAAACTTAATTAAAAGATTATGTATAACAATTCTTAGCAAATTTTAAATATTTCTGGTTTGTTGATCATTAAATACTTCTGTTGTGTAAGAATCATTGTTAGTTATAATTTGAATTCATTACGTGACACACTAAATGAATAGTTTTTTAATTTTTGATTATATTTTTCTATACATTTAAAATAAACGTAAACAATAATGGCAACATCTGCACATACAATAACAAATCAAGTAAGTTCTTGTTTTATTATTAAACATTTAAAACATTTTTTCTAACTTTATCACTAATTTAAAATATTTTAAACAACACATAGACAGACAGAATGGTCAAAAGTCGGGACATCAGAATTCGTTTCAGAGGTATGGTTCCTTGGGCAAATTTTCTTATTTTGATCTTTAGAATATGATTTTCCTTGTCACTTGAGCGATTTTTTTGCCACCCTACAAATAGACCCGCCCTAGTATAGAAGTATAGATTTGTTTTATAAAATATTTTTTGATTTTTCAGTCGCTGCAAAAATTATCAATATTTTCGACATTCCTTTTCTGGAGCAAGCTACCCATAAGAAACAAATGGATTTTCCGAATTAACTCCGGCAACACTTAACGATTGGCCTTGGATTTAGAATATCATTTGACAATTTTTCATTTTAGCGATTTTTGATTTTGTTTTTTTCTTTGATTTTTAGTGATTTTTGATTTTGCCCTTTCTGATTTTGAAGATTTTTGTTTTTGGCGATTTTTATTTTTCGTGATTTTCGGTTTTGGCGATTTTTGATTTTGGCGATTTATAATTTTTGTGATTTTTGAATTTGGCGATTCCGCCCATATTTATCACGACTACTCACATTGATAATTAATGTATTTGTGAAAAGGTTGAGGACTGTCGCTTTCGTAATACTTCATATTTTTTTTGTGTACGAGATGCCACGCTCACTAATCCAATCCCGCCCATTTTTGTTCGACTAATCACATGAATAACTTATAGGCTAACGCAAAGTCACAAGGCTCTCACATTTGCAGTACTCCAGATATATGGCATTTTATATTAACTTTGTATGGAAGGTACCACGCCCATTTGTCCGATACTGCCTATTTGTGGTCCCACTTCTTACATTTCTAATAGATAAGCTCGGAAAATTTGCAAAGCTGTTCTTGTCATAGTACTCGAGATATATGATATTGAGTAATTACTTTGTATGGGAGGTACCACGCCTACTTATGCGATCCCGCCCATTGCCGGCAAAGCTACTAACATTAATAATAGTTGACCTCACACAAATTTGCAAAGTTCTCCCTATCAAAGTACTCAATATATATGATATTAAAAATTTACTTTTTTTTCAATAAAAATATTGAAAAAATTATTGCCTATAGCACTTCCAATATCCGCATTAAGACTCTGTGAAAATTTCAGGAAGGTCAGATGAGTACTTACGGAGATTACCTCCTACAAATAAACAAACACACATTACCTCTTTATTATATTATTACTAGCAGATTCCAGCGCTCGAAATCAGAGTGCAATTTCTAGGCAGCTTTATTTTTCAACTTAGCCAATTCACAAATAACACTTTTATGGTTTATTACTGTTGTGAATGAAGATAAAAAAACTCATTAACAAACACACTAACAAATTTAATAAATCAAACATAGCATATGTGTAATTATACCCTATACCACCATGTGGTTTGGGTATAATGACTTTGTGCTGCTGTTTGTAACAACCAAAAATATTTGACCTACACCCATCTTTAATTATACCGATCGAATCAGAATCACTATCTGATTTGATTTAACGATGTCCGTCCGTCCGTCTGTGTGTCCATGTAAAGTTTGTAATCAAACTGCAGGTCGCAAATATGAATATATTTTGATGAAATTTGGTATATGAGCTTCTATCGGCCATGGGATGAACGCTATTGAAATTGGTGAGAATCGGTCCATGTTCAGACCTAACCCTATACAAATTACCCCTATGAAATCGACATAAATTGCCATAAGATCCAAGTTGTCATATAGATTAATGAGTAGTTCAAAAATGATCCCTTTGGCCCCATATAGAGCTGCTTCCCGATCTTCACTTAAATCTATTAAAAAACAAAAATATTGCACTGATTCTTCTCAGATTTTGTTTGTATATATTTTTGCAAAATACAAGAGACTTTACCAGACATGATCAGGATCGGTCCATTTTTGGACCTAGTCCCCATATAGATGTAGCATCCGATATGAACTTTTTCATATCTGCAGCCAAAAAAATTAATAAAAATCTCACTCAAATTTGGTTTTTGCTTATTTTCTATGTCCAGTTAGTTGGGCCTAAGAGATAGGGCATGGTATAGGGTATCGTATAGTCGGTCTAGACCGACTATAATTTTCTTACTTGTTTTTATTTTCCATTTTTTATTTCTTATTTTTCAGTTTTCATTTTTTATTTTTAATTTTCATTTTTTATTTTTTATTTTAAATTTTTTTAGTTTAAAATTTTCATTTTTTACTTTTCATTTTTCATTTTGCATTTTTCATTTTTAATTTTTAATTTTTAAATTTTAATTTTTAATTTTTAATTTTTAATTTTTAATTTTTAATTTTTAATTTTTATTTTTAATTTTTAATTTTTAATTTTTAATTTTTAATTTTTAATTTTTAATTTTTAATTTTTAATTTTTAATTTTTAATTTTTAATTTTTAATTTTTAATTTTTAATTTTTAATTTTTAATTTTTAATTTTTAATTTTTAATTTTTAATTTTTAATTTTTAATTTTTAATTTTTAATTTTTAATTTTTAATTTTTAATTTTTAATTTTTAATTTTTAATTTTTAATTTTTAATTTTTAATTTTTAATTTTTAATTTTTAATTTTTAATTTTTAATTTTTAATTTTTAATTTTTAATTTTTAATTTTTAATTTTTAATTTTTAATTTTTAATTTTTAATTTTTAATTTTTAATTTTTAATTTTTAATTTTTAATTTTTAATTTTTAATTTTTAATTTTTAATTTTTAATTTTTAATTTTTAATTTTTAATTTTTAATTTTTAATTTTTAATTTTTAATTTTTAATTTTTAATTTTTAATTTTTAATTTTTAATTTTTAATTTTTAATTTTTAATTTTTAATTTTTAATTTTTAATTTTTAATTTTTAATTTTTAATTTTTAATTTTTAATTTTTAATTTTTAATTTTTAATTTTTAATTTTTAATTTTTAATTTTTAATTTTTAATTTTTAATTTTTAATTTTTAATTTTTAATTTTTAATTTTTAATTTTTAATTTTTAATTTTTAATTTTTAATTTTTAATTTTTAATTTTTAATTTTTAATTTTTAATTTTTAATTTTTAATTTTTAATTTTTAATTTTTAATTTTTAATTTTTAATTTTTAATTTTTAAT
Organism: Cordilura impudica; assembly: GCA_963682025.1. Classification (NCBI taxonomy): domain Eukaryota; kingdom Metazoa; phylum Arthropoda; class Insecta; order Diptera; family Scathophagidae; genus Cordilura; species Cordilura impudica. The sequence continues at coordinate 63,335,952 of OY821521.1, forward strand.
TTTTAATTTTTAATTTTTAATTTTTAATTTTTAATTTTTAATTTTTAATTTTTAATTTTTAATTTTTAATTTTTAACTTTTAATTTTTAATTTTTAATATTTAATTTTTAATTTTTAATTTTTAATTTTTAATTTTTAATTTTTAATTTTTAATTTTTAGTTTTTAATTTTTAATTTTTAATTTTTAATTTTCAATTTTTAATTTTTAATTTTTTATTTTTCATTTTTAATTTTTCATTTTTCATTTTTAATTTTTCATTTTTTGTTTTTCATTTTTTATTTCCTATTTTTAATTTTTTCATTTTACATTTTCCATTTTTAATTTTGCATTTTTCATTTATTTTTTATTTTAGATTTTCTATTTTGTATTTATACCCTATACCACTATGTGGTTTGGGTATAATGACTTTGTGCTGCTGTTTGTAACAACCAAAAATATTTGACCTAGACCCATCTTTAATTATACCGATCGAATCAGAATCACTTTCTGAGTTGATTTAACAATGTCCGTCCGTCCGTCCGTCCGTCTGTGTGTCCATGTAAAGCTTGTAATCAAACTGCAGGTCGCAAATATGAATATATTTTTATGAAATTTGGTATATAAGCTTTTATCGGCCATGGGATGAACGCTATTGAAATTGGTGAGAATCGGTCCATGTTCAGACCTAGCCCCCATACAAATTACCCATATGAAATCGACATAAATTGCCATTAGATCCAAATTGTCATATAGATCTTACTCAAATTGGGTTTGTATGCGTTCATTACATCCACTAATGAGTAGTCCAAAAATGATCCCTTTGACCCCATATAGAGCTGCTTCCCGATCTTCACTTAAATCTATTAAAAAACAAAAATATTGCACTGATTCTTCTCAAATTTTGTTTGTACATATTTTTGCAAAATACAAGAGACTCTACCAAACATGATCAGGATCGGTCCATTTTTGGACCTAGTCCCTTTATAGATATAGCATCCGATATGAACTTTTTCATATCTGCAGCCAAAAAAATTAATAAAAATCCCACTCAAATTTGGTTTTTGCTTATTTTCAATGTCCAGTTAGTTGGGCCTAAGAGATAGGGTTTCTAAACGCATGGTATAGGGTATCGTATAGTCGGTCTAGACCGACTATAATTTTCTTACTTGTTTTTATTTCTCATTTTTAATTTTCCATTTTTTACTTTTCATTTTTCATTTTTAATTTTTCATTTTTTGTTTTTCATTTTTCATTTCTTATTTTTAATTTTTTAATTTTGTATTTTTAATTTTTCATTTTTTACTTTTCATTTTTCATTTTTCGGTTTTCATTTTTATTTTTCATTTTGCATTTATTATTTTTAATTTTTAATTTTTTATTTATAATTTTTCGTTTTTCATTTCTTATTTTTAATTTTTTCATTTTTTATTTTTAATTTTTTCTTTTTAATTTTGCATTTTTCATTTTTAATTTTTAATTTTTCATTTCTTGCTTCTCATTTTTCATTTTTCGTTTCTCATTTTTCATTTTTCATATTTCATTTTTCCTTTTTCCTATCTCACTTTTAATTTTTAATTTTTTGGTTTTTATTTTTCATTTTTTATTTTTCATTTTTCATTTTTCGGTTTTCATTTTTTATTTTTAATTTTTTATTTTTAATTTTTTATTTTTAATTTTGCATCTGTCATTTTTCATTTATTATTTTTAATTTTTTATTTTTCATTTTTCATTTTCAAACAGGTTATTAAATATCATAACTTTTTCACCAATACAATCATTACGCTGTTTTTGTGATTGTATTGTGAGATATAAATCTATAATATTAATAGGCTAGGTGATTTCTTGTGAATGAGGTTTTGTTCTACCGTTTTACCACGATTTTGACCAAACGTATATTATTTGAAAGGTATTTCTTTTTAGCGGTTTTGCAGATTTACAGATTTCTAAATTTTTTCCTTTATTTTGAGTAAATTGCATTTTTAAGTTCTACTAACACAAACGTAAAACTATACAGTGCTATGTGTGTGTTTATTATATTTGTTAATGTGTTTGTAATAAAAATGAGATTGTTTTTTTGTGTTGATTGTGAATTGGCTATAATTGATTAGCATGCCTTTAGGGTCTTTATTTAATGAAAAAATAAAATTTCCTCGAATTTGCACTCGAATTTCGAGGGCTGGAATCTGCTACTAGATATAAAAACATGAATTTTCTTACGTTTTTATAATTGTTAATAATAATAAATTAATAATTTATAATATACTGATTTATTTGCGAGAAGTAATAAAATACTTATCGTTTCTCGATTTCGATGTTTCCCCATTTTTTATGGATTTTTCAAATTCAAATTTTGTTTCAAAAAAGTTTATACATCTGTCTATTACACTTAAAATAATAATTTGATTCTAACAATATGTACTTGATTTGTGGTAGGTAAACTTAATTATCTTTATAATCATAAAAATACAGATTATTGAAAAACTTGTCCATAAAAATTTTATTTACCCATTTTTTTAAAAAAGTATAATTTTTCCTTAGACTACTCTTTTTTTAAAAAAGTACCTCTCTAAAAAAACTACATGTTTAAAAAATACCAACTTATTAAAAAAGTATCTCTTTTCAAAACAAATGTACCCTGTTTTAAAAAATTACCTCTTTTTAGTTAGTAACTTACTTTAACAAAGAACCCTTTTTTAAAATGTACCTTTTTTTTAAACCGTACTATATAAAAAAATACCTTTTTAAAAAATAACCCAATTTTTTAAAGTACCTTTTTTCAAAAAGTTCAATTTTATTTTTAAAAAAGTACTCTTTTTTAAACAGAAACCCTGTTTTAAAATGTACCTTTTAAAAACAAAAACTTTTTTAAAGTACCTTTTTTAAAAAGTACACTTTTTCTAAAAAAAATTTACTTTACAAAAAGTACTTATTTCGAAAAGTACATTTTCTTCAAAAAAAATACATTTTCTTAAAAAAATATCATGCTCAACAAAAAAATACACTTAAAAAAATCCTTTTTTAATAAGTACCCTATTTAAAAAAAATTACCCTTCTTAAAAGTATCCATTTCTTTAAAAAAACTCACTTTCAAAAAAATTATCTCTCTTAAAAAATTACACATTTAAAAAAATTTACTTTCCTTAAAAAATTATTTTTGTAAAAAATAGCTTTTCTTAAAAAGTGCCTGTTCTTCTTTAAAAAAAAATTGTTTTTCTAAAGTTTCTTTTATTAAAAAAGTACCATTTCATTTGTAGTATTTGATTTTTAAAACATTCGAACACTCGGTTTGTTTCAATTTTATATACATCACTATTTTCTTTTAATAGTTTTGGTACTTATTTGCTACAAATTTATTTTTTTTTTATAAAATACTGGGGAGCCCAGTCCTCGAAATTCGAGTGCAAATTCTAGAAAATTTTATTTTATCATTCAATTTATTTCTCTCAATGTTTTTAATCTATTTAATTCATTAAGTTTATTTCATTATAAATATTTGTTGAACATACAGACATAAAGGGCACATTGTATGCCACCTAAAGGTATTCAAATTTTTGGCAGTTCGCAATTCAACACAGGGTATGTGCTATGCAATTATTGTAATGAAATCTGTACGGTAACTTTCGTGTTGCATAATGTAAAGTTGATTGTGCATGCATAACTTTCCTCAAACTCAACGAATTTAAGCAGTTAATAGCTCAAAAGAAAGAGCTTGATGCACTGAGTGTTCTGAGAGTGAAACGATCAAGACCCATTCTTAAGAAGAGGAGCTATGAGAATTCGAACTGCTTGAGTGAATATGTCCCATTAGAAATGTAGAGGGAAGAATCGTGTTTGAGTATAACTTGAGTAAGGTGGGAGTTGAGTAAATTTCGATGATTGATGACATATCGGACTGACTTTACTTTCCACAAATCTTTTTTATATAAAATATTTGGTATTTATGTTAAGAAGAAAATTTTTTATAAAATAAATTTAATAAATTTGTGTTGCTGTATACTTCATTCACACAGACACACCTTTTATACCGATTCGATTTTAAATTAGTTTTTAGTCGATTTAACGACGTTCACCCATTCTGATATTACACGTAAACCTGACATGCAAATATATATTTAGCTCAAATTTGCTATATAGGCTTTTATCGGTTACATTTTTAAGTCTGTTTAGGATAACTTTAGTTTATATGCTGTTGTTTAATTGAATTAACATATAACTTGCTAATTATCATATGATTTCTAAGGTCTCAAAACATTCTTATTGGAATCAAACTTTAGATATTATAACGAAGTCTGCGGTAGTAAGAGAAAATTTATGAAATTTTTCATATTTTCTACAGAAAACACAAGCATTGTTTTTTTTAACAAGAAAGTATAATATAAACTGGACAAAAAGAAAAGTAATTAACTTAAAATTTAATTGATATTCAAGTTTAGAGCTTCAGTATCGGCAACAGTTTTCAACATTGGTTGTAATATTGAGTTTAAGACGTAGGTATCAGAGATTCGAAACAGCTGAATTAGCACTGCTTGTTGTTTGCATATGAAGTAGATCTGGAATATAACTATTTCAAAAAATAACATAACATTATATTCCACAAATTCTATCCTCGCCATAATGAGGTGCTATGTGTGCAAAATATTTAGAATTCGAAACTTGAAGAATTTTCAAATCTAGTTTTTGCAACTTTGCCAAATCATTATGAATGCAACTGAGATATTATAAACTTAATATTGAGAAAATAAAAAATCTTCCTGTAGTACCACAAATTTGCTTTGTTAACATTAAAGAGAAACACATAAAAAAATACTTGAAAAAAAACTAATTGATTTTTCATAATTTGAAGAGACTGTTAAAGCCACTGAATTTTTTTTAAATGTTTAATTTGTTTAATTTAAATTATCAAAAAAAACTGGTTTTTATTTTATAAGCTATTCTAACGTAATAAAATGTTTGCCTTACAATTTTCATCTACTTTGTCTTTTTTTAAGTCTGCTCTTTTAGATTAATTAACATAAATGTGTAGACAATATTGTTGTGTTAGACAATAAATAGAATAAAGAAAGACAACACTTTTGTTTTCTATGAAATATTATGTCTGAAGCATTTTGTTTTAACAGATTGTGTCATTAGAAGACCATTGAGTTTCACTCATTAATTAAAACTTTAAAATTAACATAACAAAACTGATCACTAAAGTACTCCTTAGCAAACGGTAGTCAAATGAAAGGGAATTGAAAATCCTAATCATCATTGAACTAATTTATTCAAAAATTTTTATTTTTAAATAATTTTAATTAATATACTAATAACACTCAAAGTATTATAGAATGACGAATTTATGAGCAGCTATAAAAATTAGTGTTAAAAATGATGGTTCTTTCTACAAAAAAACTAAACTACCTAATTTGGGAATAGTTTTTAAAAATACTTAAATGCAGCTGTCTAGAACAATATAAATATAAATATATAAATGATAAAGGAATGTGTCTTGGGGATGCTCTCCGAATGCTCAGCATCTGGGATGGCTCTAGGAAATATCGCCCAATGAAAAATCATCCAAAAAGATAATGAAAAATGGCCCAAAAATTATGAAAATCGGCACAAAAAAAAATATGAAAAATCGCAACAAAAAAATGAAAAAGCGCCAATAAATTAATAATTATTTTCCGGCTCTAGAAATTATTAAAATATTGATTTATGTCCAAAATTATTTTTCAATTCAACACAATTATTATCTGAATGGAAAAAACAAACTCATTTTTTTTTCAAACATATTGACATATTTAATAAACATTCACACAGCATTGCATAATTTTAGTTAAGTGTTAGTAGCAACTTTGAATGCATTTTACTCCAAAAAAATTTAAAAATTGAAATATCCGTAAATCTGATGCACAGCTAAAAAGAAATACCTTTCAAATTAAATTCATTTGGTCAAAATCGGGAGAAAACTGTTTAAAAAATCATGAGTCACAAAAAATCACCTTACATATTAATATTATAGATACTACGTATACATATAGAGCTGCTTCCCGATCACTTAAATCTATCAAAAAACAAAAATATTGCACTGATTCTTCTCAAATTTTGTTTGTATATATTTTTGCAAAATACAAGAGACTTTACCAAACATGGCCAGGATGGGTCTATTTTTGGGCCTAGTCCCCATATGGATATAGCATCCGATATGAACTTTTTCATATTTGCAGCCGAAAAAATTAATAAAAATCCCACTCAAATTTAGTTTATGCTTATTTGCTATATCCAGTTAGTTGGGTCTAAGAGATAGGGTCTCTAAACGCATGGTATAGGGTATCGTATAGTCGGTATAGACCGACTATAATTTTCTCATTTGTTTTTCTTGCGATTTTTCATTGGTCGATATTTTATAGATCCATCTGGGATATGTGTAAATATTAGGAACACATCAAAAAAAAAAAAAAAATAAAGTGACGTCATTATTAAGGAATCACTTTTCTACTACTTACAAGGTAACACAACTTCTTTGGAAGGATACAGGATACATATAAGACAATGTCCGTCCTATGGCAAGTCTATGTTCATTTCGGAGGTGATGATTCAGCTTGTCACCATATGCTAATAGGAAGAATGACATTTATTTCCATTCCTTGGATGTTCCTTTTTTGCTGGGAAGTAGTTTAGCTTATGTTACACTCGGTACTCAAATACAAAGCAAGCCGTTTCCTCGAAGTCGTGCTGAATCAGACGAATTCCTTGGTTGTGACTCCCATTTTGTGCCAATAGGTGTCGAAGGACCAATTTAGTGTGAAACGGTGCATTATCATGGAGAAAGGAAATAAAGTTGTTTAACTATAATTCTAGTCCCTTTTTCGGAATAGCTTCACGCAAACGATGTATGAAACTCAAATTCTATGTTAGAACCTTGGGCACGGCCGAAGATTTTCAATAATCGAAGAAAATTGTTAACATGGCCTTGATTTGGAGCCACTTTTGCTACATTTTTTCGGTCTTATTTCACGTTACACTTGAAATTCGCTTGATTGATAGGTTATTGTGGAGCAGAAGGCTTATATACAAATCGTAATGATGCGTTTAATTTCATTCTGGTAATCGGATACAATTTTTTCAGAGCTATTTATGCGAAAAATGTGTTTAAAAAAATGTATTATTTTTAGAACCAATCGAGGTTTGATTCGCTTGAGGACCAATTTGTTTTGAAAAATAGTGCTGGTCAAACCTTTTGTAATGCCAAAAAAATCAGCAAGTTTTCTAATTACGATGGTCTACAAATTTAAAAAAAAAAATGACTGCAGAAACGAAGCACGTCTTTTAACTAATCTGGGTGCGCTGAATCTGGCATAAAAATTGGGCTATCACCACTTGTTCATTTTTTATCGCATGCTGGCGATACTGTGAAACAATCAATACTGACACTACAATTTCACAATTATTAATTTGACAGAAGCCCACATTCATTCTAAATCTTCATAATAGCAGCGTTTAAGCATGCCAGGGAGATCGTGCGTTGCTGATTCAAGCTATTTTTGGTTTGTGTGTGGTGAATATTGGGTTGGAAAAAAAAGGATATGCAATAATATCAGAATCATTAAAATATGCATATTTACATTATTTTGGTTTTGCTGTCAGAAACTTGGACAAACCTTGGACACCGACAATGTTTTGTAATAGTTGCAGATCTTTTTTATACAACTGGTCGAATGGCAAGAAGATCTATTTCGATTTTCAATTCCAGTACTTTGGAGAGAGTCAAGTGACCACCAAACCGATTGTTGTTTCTGTTTAACAAAAGTTGCTGGATTCAATATGAAAAATCGAAAAAATATTACTTATGCGAATGTCCCATCGGTTTCCAAACCAGTTCAGCGTCCACCAAATGATCCATTGCTAGTCATTCCCAGCGCTACGAGCAGTGAGTCCGAAATATCTGATGATGATGAAAGCCATTTATTGGCTCAAGCTGAGCTGAATGATCTAATTCGGGATTTATATATAACGAAGCAAGATGCAGAATTACTAGCTTCAGGCATGCAGTGGTGGAAACATCTTGCAATTGGGACAAAAGCAACAATATGTAGAGATAGAAGCTTGGAATAAGCTGCATATTTTGAAAAGAAACACTCTATTCTATACTGTACTGATGTTGATGGTTTATTTCAAAAAATGAACAAGCCATATGACAAAACTGAATGAAGACTATTCATTGATGGCTCTAACTACAGTTTAAAGGCTCTTTTCTTGCACAATGGGAATGAAAAATCATCCATACCAATTGCTAATGGCATTAATACAAAGGAAAATTACGAATCAATGTAAATTGTTGCTGAATTATTGAAAAATTTTAACGAATTAGGTGCACGAATGTCACTCGAAATGCATTTGCTACATTCGCATTTAGATTTTTTTCCACAAAACCCAGGTGCTGTGAGCGACGAACAAGAGGAACGTTTCACCAAGATTTAATGAAAATTGAAAGAAATTATCAAGGATTTTGGGGTAAAAGCATGCTGGGAGACTATTGCTGAACTCTAATATGTGAAACTGAACCAACAAGATACAAACGACATTCAAATAACGCCATTCACTGTTGAAAATTCATTGATTTTTAAATAAACTAATGTTTTATGTAAAAAACAAATACAAACTATTTTTTGTATCTCGGAAACCTGACGTGATAGAGAAAAACCAATTACATATTCGAATTCAGCCCACCAAATTACCCTTGAAAAGATATTTGGTTGCTCCAGTCCAAAACCTTGTTGGCTAGTGTAATCCAGCTTAGTTAGTTTTTTCGTACTACGAAAGTTTTAATTTTAGATGTACGGAAACTTTCCCTAGCAAGGACAATTTAAGTCGACATGGGGACTCGATCTGAACATGCACCGATTTACACCAATTTCAATACTGTTAGTGCTATGGCCGATAAAAAATTATGCAAAAAATTTCATCCAAATTTATTCATTGGCGGCATTTAGTTCGATCAACGTTTGCATGGACATACAGACGGACGGATGAAAATCGCTTATCCGACGCAGAAAATGATTCGAAGTCAATTGGGACAATAAAAGATGGGACTATGTCAATTATTTTTGGTAGTTACAAAGAGCAGAATAAACTCATTATACCCTGAACACAGAGTGAGTGCTATAAGGTGTAAAAAGTTATTTCATTTGGAGGATTTGGCCTAAAAAATTTTGCAAAGTAGTTTGAAGAATTTTATCATTTTTTTAACTTTTTCATCAAATCTAATTTGAAATATTTTATATTTGCGAAACTATTTTCAATTTTAAAATAACTATCGAACTAATATAATAAACATCCAACTAATTTACTTATTTTAAATAAAAATGCTAATATCTATTGATAAGCATATTGAAATTATCACCACCAATGCCATAATTAAAATGTAATAAAATATATTGTGCATTTGCATAATGTGAAATGCATTTAACATTAAATATGTTAAATAAGTAATTAAAATGCCACGGTTTATTCATTTAAAACTTTGTCAATAAACTAAAAACAAACAATTAAAATCCAAGCAAAATTTTATATTGCAAAAAAAAGTGGTAGAAAAACCAGTTATTCTATCTGCTATCAAACGAAAGTATCGAACATTTTTATATCTACAATTATTTCAGGGACCGTAAATAAAAGTTATCCAGAAATTTTAAACTCAAAAGCTCTCCATGTTAGAGGCAACTGAGACCTATACTGCCATATGCCAATAGATTCGTATTGATGAGCTCTTTCAGAATTATTCTATGGTGATCTTAAAAAAATTATCTCAACTCCACAATTAAGAGTTATTTTTCAGCGAAATAATAAAAAAGCGGTCATAAAATAAAACTCTTTTAAGGAGTTTTATTTTTTCCATCTAAAATAAAACTCATTTTACTTTTTTTTAGTCTCTTTTTTATTGAGTTTGAATGATGTAATGTTTCATTCAATTCAACAAACATAATTTTTTCCAAATTTTCTGCGTAAAGATTTGAAGGCAGGTCGCTCAATATTAATTTAAGAGCAGACAATACTCATTCCACGCTTAGTTGGGGTTGCTGGAGCACACTTTGCTTCAGTTAATCTTTATAAACTGAGAGTTTTTAAATTCCAAATTTCCGTTTAAGTAAAGAAATTGCTAAGAATTTGCGAGGGCGGCTCAATAAATCAGTGAAAAAATTGGAAAAAAAATATTTCTCAACATTATTTAATTAATCAACAACTATTTCTAGCTCAATACACTTTGTGCAACGTTTCTCTATATTGTTATTCGCTTCCCAAGATTTATTCGCCACGTCTTAAAAATAGGCATTTGGAGCTAAATCCCTTCCCGAGGAGCCCATTTTTGGAAATCTGAAAAAAAAATTACTGAGTACGGAGAATATGATGGACATGATAGCAATTTGTAGCCCAATTCATTAAATTTTGCAATAGCAACAACAACAAAAATATTTCAACAAACATGTTTTTCTTTATTTCCGCGATTTCTTGTATTCTATAATATTAATAGGTTAGGCGATTTCTTGTTACCGATGTTTTGTTCTACCGTTTTATCCCGATTTTCACCACACGCATATTATTTGAAAGATATTTATGTTGAGCTGTTCACCAGACTTACAGATTTCTAAATTTTTTTCTTTACATTGAGTAAATTGCATTTAAATTTGCTACTAACACATACATAAAATTATACAATGCTATGTTTGTGCTTATTAAATTTGTTAATGTGTTTGCTAATGAGTTTGTTTTCTTCATTCACAATAATAATAAACCAAAAAAGTACTGGTTAGTGAATTGGCTAAGTTGAGAAATAAAGTTGCCTTGAAATTGCACTCGAATTTCGAGCGCTGGAATCTGCTAGTAATTATTAATTTGGTCGAAAAATTTTAAAATCTCATGTAATTTGGCTTAAAGTTTGAATTTTAACCAGAAATGGATATGCGAATGTTTAACTAAATGAGTTTTAAATTATTCGGTTTTAATTTTTAAATAATTCGAATAATTTAAAATGTGAATATTTTATCGAAAACAAAAATAAATTATTGAGTTAAATTTCAATTTTTTCGAATAATTTAAAATGTTCAAATTATTCGGTTTAAGGTTCATATTTTAATCGGTGATGTATGTATAATCGAATATTATTGATAATAAAATTTAAATCATTAAATTTACTCAAACATTTGTTAACTTAATCGAATAGCTTTTAATGCTTAAAATATGCGGTTTAAGCTTTACATTTTAAATATTAATGAAGTCTGAAATCGTACTCGAATAATACGAAAATTATTCAAATAATTTAAAGTTTTTAAATTATTCGGCTTATAGTTTAAATTAATAGTTCAAATTTGAAACAAAAAAGTTTTAGATAATTCGAAAATTTTTAAATGTTGACATTATTTAATTTAAATTATTCATTTTACTCGAATGAATATTTATTCTTTTCGAAAAATGTTAAGTTTTGCCTTGTTTAGGTTGATAGTTTGAACTTTAACCAGAAATAAATGTTATAATTATTACTAGCAGATCCCAGCCCTCGAAATTCGAGCGCAAATTCTAGGAAATTTTATTTTTTAATTAAATAAAGACCCAAAAGATATGCCAATAAATTATAGCCAATTCACAAATCAACACAAAAACAAACACATTGAATAAACACACACATAGCATTGTATAATTTTATGTGTTAGTAGCAACTTTAAATGGAATTAACTGAAAATAAAGGAAAAATATAAAAATCTGTTAATCTGCAAAACGGATTCCTATGGATTCCTAAAATATCAAAAGTTAATAAAATTTTAATTATTCAATTAATATTTAAATAATTCGAAAAATTTTAAATGTCGAAATTATTCGATTTATAGTTTGAATTTTAAACTTCAACTGTGGAGGTGGTGATAAATTTTATCCTCCTACGGTTTTTTTTTTACAAAAAAAAAAAGGTTTGGTGTAATTAACATAAAAAAATTAAATTTTTTATTTTTTGAAATTTTTAAAAAACAAATAATTATGAAGAAAAGTTTTTCATATTTTTTATTAAAATGAAAAGGGGTACAATTTACAAACCACATCACTGATTATGTTCCAAAATTTCACCTGCATAGTTAAAGGTTAACTAGAAGTGAATATTCTATCGAATCTTATTCCAAAAAAAAAATATTATTCAGTTAACGCGAATAAATTTTAATTTATTCGAATATTTTAAAACGTTGAAATTATTCTGTTTATAGTTTGAACTTCACCAGAAATGTACATTCGAATATTATTCCGACTAAAATTTAAATTCAGTGTACGCGAATATATTTTAATTTTACATTTAACATGTAACATTTGGACCAGACATGGATATACGAATATTATTCCTAAAATATCAAAATTTATTAAATTTATTCAAAGAATTCTTAAACTATATGAATAATTTATAGTGCTAAAATTATTCGACTTACAGTTTTAATTTTAAAATGAAAGCATTATTAGAATTTTTTACGAAATAAGTTTTAAATTATTAAACTAACTCGATTAACTTAAAATGGTGAAATTAATCGGCTTATTTTGAATGGTGCGTGTTAGAGAAGAAGAAAGCATATATTTCTAAAATTCATAACTAATCTGTATTCTTAATCGGACCGGTTGCTGGCATTGAGTCTTCATCAGTGATTGTTTTGAGCATTGGAATAATTGTTATTATTCACATTGATTCTATATGAAATTTTTCGTTTACTTGAATGAATATTTATTTTTTTTTTTTCGCAAAATGTTAAAAGTTGACATTACTCGATCTACAGTTTAAACTTTAGCCAGATTTTAATACTCGAATATCATTTCCAATAATATTCGAATATTCAGTTTACATGATTAATATTTAATTTATATGGAAAATTTAAAATTTTTAGATTATTCGATTTATAGTTTAAATTTTCACCAGATACTTTTTTCGATTCTTAATTCCACAAAATAAATTATTGGATATAATCGAACAATTTTTAATTTATTTAAATAATTGAAAATGTTTAAATTAATTTTAAATGTTGAAATTGTTCGATTGATAGTTTATATTTGAACCAGAAATCTTTATTGGAATATTATTCGTAAAAAAATATAAATTATATGTTGTATTCGAAAATTTTTTTATTTATTTCAATAATTTAAAATGCGAAAATTATGCGCTTTAAAGTTTAAATTATAATTAGAAGTAGATATTAGATTTTCGATTTACTCAAATAATTTTTAATTTTTTCGAATTTTTAATTTAGTATTTTCTATTTTTATATACTAGCAGATTCCAGCCCTCGAAATTCGAGTGCAAATTCTAGGAAATATTATTTTATCATTAAATAAAGACCCTAAATGTATGCTAATCAATTATAGCCAATTCACAAATCAACACAAAAAAACAAACTCATTTTTATTACCAACACATTAACAAATTTAATAAACATACACATAGCATTGTATAATTTTATGTATGTATTAGTAGCAACTTTAAATGCAATTTACTCAAAATAAAGGAAAAAAATCTAAAAATCTGTAAATCTACAAAATGGCTAAAAAGAAATACCTTTCAAATAATATTCGTTTGGTCAAAACCGGGATAAAACGATAGAACAAAACATCGGTCACAAGAAATTGCCTAGCCTATTAATATTATTGATAATATAAAAATAATCATTAATTTAGTCCAATAACTTAGTATAATATTTACCATTTTTTGTTTTTCCCGTTTGTATGAAAATTATTACACGCTCATAAATTATTATTACATCTCAATAAACCTGTCAGCATTATCTTGGTGTGACCACCTTGACCATTTTTAGCACCGGTTCGCCCTTAGAAAACCATTGCTAAGACAGGTGCTTGATCTGTTGTAATTGATTTATGTTCGTAATGGATTTATGTTTACTAGCAGATTCCAGTGCTCGAAATTCGCGTGCAATTTCTAGACAACTTTATTTTTCAACTTAGCCAATTCACAAACCAACACTTTTTTGTTTATTATTATTGTGAATGAAGATAACAAACTCATTAACAAACACATTAACAAATTCAATAAACACACACATAGCATATGTTTAATTTTATGAATGTGTGAGTAGCATCTTTTTTTTTTTTTTTTTATTTATTAATATTTATTTACAAGGAATGTAATATTTTCATTTTTTTGATTAATGCCTCAGCACCAAAATGGCATTAGAGAGGCAAGAAGGCAACTAGTGTAAGCTGTTTACATAATAATAAATTTAGTTTTACGAAAGAAGTGTTTCTAGATTATGTAATAAAAATCGTTTGAGTTCAGTTTTAAATGAAGAAAAAGAAAATATACTCTTAAGCGATATTGGCAACATATTAAATTCAACAGGTCCAGCAAAACGTATTCGTTGTTTGGATAACTCCAGGCGGCATCTTGATACGCTTATATTTTGACTCTGTCTAGTGATCCTATGCGTGACCTGTACATTTCGTTGAAATTGAATTAAATAATTGCCAATTCCATTGATAGATTTAAATATAAATTTAATTAACTGCATTTTGTATAACCCTCTAACAGGAAGAACATTTGGAGCAAAATTTCGAAAGAGATCTAATGTATGATATCGCCTTGGTAGATTGAAAACTAATTTTAGGGCTTTGTTTTAAGCTGACTGAAGAGACTTTAATGAAACACTGTTTTTATATCCATATATTACAGGAAGATAAGTCAGATGACTGTGAACCAGACTTTGATAAAGCACCATCTATGTATATCGACCAAATTTGTATTTAAATTTGTACAATATTGCCACAGCTGAAGATATTTTAGATTTAATTGCATCAATATGACGATCCCATAACAAATTACTGCAAAAATTTAATCCTAGGTACTTAATAGTATCAAATTCTGTAATTGGAAAACCATTAATATGAATCCTCATCCTTTGGTCATCCGCTAATGTGTATGGTCTAAAACGTACGAACTTGGTCTTACTTGCATTTAACAACATCATATTCTATCTCAGTTTGTAAAACTTGCACATGCTTAAAACGATAAAGAAGACATATGTCATCAGCAAACATAAACAATTTCCCATAAAAATTAATATTTTTAATATCATCAATATAAATTTTGAATAAAAGAGAACCAAGCACACTACCTTGCGGTACTTCACATTTAACATCTAACAAGGTACTCTGCTCATTTCCAATTTGCACGAATTGCTTGCTATTAGCTAGGAAATCTTTCAAAAATTTAACAGAATTATTAGACATACCAATACATTTTAATTTCTTAATCAAAATTTCATGATCCACCGAGTCAAAAGCTTTTGACAGATCAAAAAAGACTCCTCCAACACCATTAAAACCAGCATCGAATCCACCAAATATGAAGTCAACAACATTGACCACAGCTTCCTCCGTTCCGGAACCTTTAGAAAACCCAAATTGATGTTCAAACAATATTTTATGTCTGCTTAAATATTCAGACAACTGATGAAACACAATTGTTTCCAACACTTTGTCAATAACTGATAGTATTGAAACTGGACGAAACATATCAATCTTATGGGAACCAATGCTTTTGGGTATGGGCACAATTTTATGAATGTTTTAATTCATTAGGGTATATACTATGATTAAGCATGCTAGCAAACAATTCCGATATGATTTCAGAAATCTTTTCTTTCCTGCATAAAAGCATTTTTGGAGATATTTTATCATTACCCGAACTTTTATTCAATGGCAATTCATTTAAAATACATTGCACATCCTCTTTGTTGACTCTATTAAAATTTAATCTTGATGGTAATGGTCGCAACGTTCTGAAATTGTTTATATCATCACCACTACAACCTGGAATACTATTACGTATATCGTCGATACTATTGAAAAAATGATTGTTAAAACCTGTGGCTTTATCAATATTGGTAGATAATACTTGGCCATCTAGAGTCAATATTTCATGAGGAGCTTCATAATTTCTTCCAATGACGATATTAAGAAACCTCCATGTTTTTTTAACATCACCCTCAGCTCGCGATATATTGTTTATATAATAAGTATTCATTAAGTTTCTGTTACTAGTTTTGATAACTTTACTTATCCTTTTCAGCCGTTCAGAAATGTATTTATCGTTTTTGTTCTTCCTTCTAGCCTTTAACAGTTTTTCTTTTAGTTGAATTAGTGAAAACAAGTTTTTTGTAATCCATGGTGCAATTTTAGTACGAATATTTGTCGACGTCGTAGTAGAAGATAAGCACTGGGATGATGCTGTAGCCATTAGATCTATCAAATCTTTACAGCACTGAGATGGATTATCATTAACCACGATACAATTTAAATTTCTGTCCAGAAAATTTCCAAATTTTAGGTAGTCAAACTTGTACCACGTTTTTATGATATTCTCATTACGTCTTTCATTAAAATTTAGTACGCAACTTATAATATTGTGGTCTGTAAGTCGATTTTCAATTGAAAAAAACAGAAATACTGGGATTCAGATTACCAAAAACACAGTCAATAGATGTGCCACTTAATGGCCTTGTAACTAAGTTATTGTATGTGTACAATCCAAATTCAGAAAAAAGATTCTGCAAAAGGAGGCTATTATTACCTCCTGATAACATGTCAACGTTGAAATCTCCCAGAACTAGAGATGAACCATTCACAATATCATGCAGTATACAATCCAGTTTATTATAGAATTGTTGAAATGCACATTTCTGCGATCTGTATAGAGATGTCACACACAGAGGTTTATTGTTGATCACTACATTCGGTAATTCAATTGTTATTAGGTTCAAAAAATCTTCACTTAGATTGATTCTCACGTTATATTTCAATGTGTCAGCTAAATAAATCGATGTACCACCATAACCATCCTCTCGACAACAATGAACTGAACAATACCCAGGAATTGAATATAGATTAAAGTTACCACTGCTGGACCATGTTTCCTGAACGGCAATTATATCAGGAACCTTGTGCAACTGACTTAAAAGCGATTTAAATTTATTTATTTTAAATTTGGTTAATGACGAAACACTTCTTACGTTGACAGAAATTATATTTAAAAAATTGCAATTTATTTTAGAAATAACATCATTATATGATTTAAGATTGGAAAAATAATTTAAACTACTCATATAATAAAATAGTGTAAAATTAATACAAATATTTTAAGAACTAAATTTAATACTCAATTTAGTGACATAAAAGCAACATCCTCCTTACCCTCCGACCTCTCATCATCCACAGAACTTTAAATGAAATTTACTCAAAATAAAGGAAAAAATTTAAAAATCTGTAATTCTGGTGAACAGCTAAAAAGAAATACCTTTCAAATAATATACGTTTGGTCAAAATCGGGTCAAAACGGTAGAACACAATATCGGTAACAAAAAATTGCCTAGCCTATTAATATTATAGAATATATAATAAAATGGCGCAAAAGCTGCTCCGGCTTGCGGTTGAAAATGTCATACGATTGCGTTTAATGTCAATTGTGAACAAACGCGACACCCACCGGCTAAACCCCACTACAACTAAAAAACTGATAATTGTCTATGATAACTTTAAATTGGTTGACCCATTAAAATCTTCAGAAAAACGCTGTTAGATTTTATTTATTTTTTATTAGCATTATTTTTAACTTCAATGCTTGAATTTAAATACATTTTTTCTGTTTTCTAACCATTTTTATGCGAATATTCGAAAATTAAAAATTGACTAAGGTGTTTTATGCGGCAAGTAAGTATTAGACAATACCTGGGGGGTATATTTCGGCAGTGGCTCCAGCACAGATAAAAGAGTCGCCGGCGGCACCAAGCCAGCTTTAAGCTGCGCGACTTGTACCTTTGAACACGTAGAATGTAAGCATCCATACACTCTCATGAAGCAAATGTTACAAACACAACGACCATAACAACAACAATAATTACAGCTACCGTAAACAAGAAACGAAATTCAGAACAACAACAATAACAAAACCAACATAGAAAATATCATATATTTCAAGAGTTTTTTACATTTTCATTAAAATCTGGGGACCTATTGAATCGATTTTGATGATTTTAAATCGCAACCTGATCATGATATTAGTGAATCATTCTGATTAAAATTGAGGTACCAAGCTATTCTATTGAGGAGGTGATCATGGTTTTCACAGATGGACAGACGGACATCGCTATATAAAATCCGCTTGTAATAAGGATCAAGATATTAAGTATTTTTTGTAATCCAGATTTGTTTTTGTTGGGGAAAAGAACTAACTTTCACGCACGAAAAGAGTTTTGAAGAAAAAATTTAGAAGGAAAACCATGAAAAGGTGAAAATGAATTGGAAGATATAATATTCCTTGAGGCAACCTATATTTTAAGAAACCTAAATTTCCAAGGGTGAAAATCTTTTACGAGGAAAAAAATTAATTTAAAAGGTTAAAAATTAATTTTGGCAATTAATATATTTAAAGCAAACAAAAATTTAAGGTGAGAAAAAATGTTGAAGGTTGAAATAGTTTTTGAGGGAAAAATTACAGAGTTAAAAAAACTTTTGTTTATAAGAAATTTTGCGAGTGTGTTTTTAATTGCGAATGCCAGATAATTAAGTTTGAATGACTTTTAGTGATTAAAATTTACATAAATAAACAACACACAGCTCACAGACTCGTCACATCATAAAATTATCAATACACAATTGCATGTGTTATTAATTCGATTTACATAAGTAAATCATAAATATTAGCAATGGAAACATTAATATACAAAAAAAATGACTATAATGCAAATAGAAAATAAATTTTAACGTTTTATTTAAATTACTTAATACACCTGTATGTAGCTGTCTCTCAAAAATAAATACTAAACTAAGATTGATTAGAGAAAAATGTTATTAATATAGTTTTTGTTTTTTGTTTGTTGGCGTTTTGCTAGAAAATGAAAGTGTTTAAAACTGTGAAAAAAAATGCATGAATTAATATTTGTTTTAGTTTTTAGAACGTATCTATTAATTATATAATTATTGAAATCAATATTTATTATTTTTAGAGTTGGGAATTTCTATGAGATTTTTAGAACATTTACATTTATCTAAAATAAATAAAATGTTTTGAAAGTTCCAGTCAAATGACCTTGAGGATGTTATAGTTCTGGTTGTGGACTTAACAAAAACGTATTCAAAAATTTTGTAATACCCTAAAAGTTATTTTCAAAAAATTTCAAAAATCTTATGTTTTTTTTTTTGTACGACAAGTTTTTCGAAATCTTCAAGTTTTTTTACCCTACACCACTATATGTTTACAACAACTACCACAAATATTTTACCTCGACGCAACTTTAATTATGCCAGTCGGCTGAGAATCACTTTTTGAGTCGATCTAGCGAGTTTCGTCCGCCCGTCCGTCTGTCTGTCCGGTCATCCATCTGTCTGTCCGTCTGTCCAAGTGTGTCCCCATAAACATTCTAATAAAACTACAGGTCGAAAATATTTCAATGAAATTTGGTATATATGCTCTCATCGGCCATAGGATGAATACTATTTAAATTGGTGAAAATCGGTTATTGCTCAGACATACTCACCATACAAATGACCCATATGGGATCAACTTAAAGTGGCATAATATTGAGTTTGTGTATGTTAATTACTTGCATTAAGGAGTGGGTAAGGTTTAAAAACCCTTCATTTTCTGAATGTAAAACATGTCGAGTATGTTGTATCAAAATTTCAAGTAGATCGGAGCAAAACTAAAGAAGATACAGCGTTTCCAGCGACCGGCCTAATATCGTATATAAATCAGTTTTTAAAAAACTTTAAATCGATTTTCTCGCAAATAACATGTTTGAAGACCTTGAACATCATGACTCAAAATCTACTTGACCTATGCTTTTGAAATTTTACAAACCATTTCAAAACATAAATCACCAGGTAACCGCGTAGAGTTTTTTTTATTTTCGATGTTCTTCCCCATTTTTTAACCTCAAATTCACCGAAATTTTATAGCAAAAATCCTGTTTTTCACTTCAAAATGCTGCCAAAAATAAAACAAAAAAATTAAAATTTGGAAGCATACCAGCTTTCAAACGCATTTCGATTTTTTTATTTCACATGATCCGATAACGAGTTATGATGCTCACCGCAAAACAACAATGGCTCCGGAGATTCGCTGTTACGGACTTAATTATTAAAATTTTTAATTGAAAGTTTTTTCAAAGATTCTTCAAGTGTTATACTATAACGTGTATATGAAATGAATAATCCAACATTATTCATATCTTTAAAAAAAATTAAAATCCTTTTAAATCCTTCCCCCCTTCAGTAGTCCATAAATAAAACCTATACGGCAATTATTAGTCATAGCCCCCATATAATGCTGTAAAAAAACAAATATATTGTACACATTTCTCTCATATTCGGTTTGTATATGTTTTAGCGAAAAACAAATAAATTTAAATTTTTTTCAAAATATGATTAAGTTATGCCAGAACTATTCGAACTAACAAAGGAGGTACCATAAATTTGGGGGGAAAATATCCTTAATTCCTCCTTTCAACTCAATACACTTTTTCTAGCCGTTCAATAGCATCGATACCTGATTTATTGTAAGAACCATCAAGCTCCTCAAAATCACAAATAGGACGCGAAATGAAGCACTTCGAACTTTAACTCATTGATTTTGGCCATTACCATCGGCAGATGAGGTTCATGAAATTGCACTTCCATTTTTATGTGTAAACATCTATATGCGAAGAGGGGTAAATTTCAAAAACGGCGTAACATGTGAGCCGTAAGACCAAATCGGTGTGACTTAAGATTGTATAGGTTAAAAAATTATGATATGTAATAAAATAAAAAATGAAAAATAAAAAAATTAAAAAAAAAAATTAAAAATAAAAAATAAAAAATGAAATATGAAAAATGAAAAACGAAAAATGAAAAATAAAAAATAAAAAATGAAAAATAAAAATTAAAAACTATAGAAGAAAAATAAAACATGGAAAATGTAAAATAAAAATTAAATAACGAAAAATAAAAAATTAAAAATTAAAAATTAAAAATGAAAAATAAAAAATTAAAAATAAACAAGTAAGAGTGTAAAATTCAGCTGAGCCGGATTTTTTTTGCATTTTCAATTTTAATTTTTTTTTATCATTTTCCATTTTTCACTATTCAATTTATATCTTACGTTTTTAATTTTTAGTTTTTATTTTTAATTTCTGATTTTCCATTTTTCATTTTCCATTTTCCACTTTCCTTTTTTCATTTTCCATTTTCCGTTTTCGATTTTTCATATTTCATTTTTCAATTTTCGTTTTTTATTTTCATTTTCCATTTTTAATTTTTCATTTATCATTTTCCGTTTTCCATTTTTCATTTTCCATTTTTAATTTTTCATTTTTCATTTTCATTTTTCATTTTCCATATTGCACTTTCCATTTTTAATTTTTCATTTTTAATTTTTCATTTTCCATTTGCCATTTTTAATATTAAATTTTTCATTTTCCACTTTTAATTTCTCATTTTCCATTTCCCCTTTTTCATTTTTCATTTTTAATTTTTCATTTTCCATTTCTCACTTTAAATTTTCCATTTTTCATTTTCCATTTTCCATTTATCATTTTTATTTTCCATTTTCCAATTTTCATTTTTCATTTTTAATTTTCCATTTTTAATTTTTCGTTTTCCGTTTTCCATTTTTTATTTTCTAGTTTTAATTTTTCATTTTCCATTTTGCAATTCTATTTCTCATATTCCATTTTTTATTTTTCATTTTCCATATTCCATTTTTTTAATTTTCATTTTCTATTTTTCTTACTTAATTTTTAATTTTTCATTTTCCATTTTTCATTTTTCATTTTCCATTTTTCATTTTTCATTTTCCATTTTGACTTTTCATTTTCCATTTTCCATTTTTCATTTTCCATTTTTCATTTTCCATTTTTAATTTTTCATTTTTCATTTTCCATTTTTCATTTTCCATACTTCATTTTTCATTTTCCATTTACCATTTTCGATTTTTCATTTTCCATTTTCCATTTTTCATTTTCCATTTTTAATTTTTCAATTTTCAATTTTCATTTTTCATTTTTCAATTTTCAATTTTCATTTTTCATTTTCCATTTTTCATTTTTCATTTTCCATTATATTTCTCCATTTTCCATTTTTTATTTTTATTAAATTTTAATTTTTAATATTTAATTTTAATGATAAAATATATGTGGTAAAACTTGCTTAGGCCAATGTGACACGTGTAGTATTATTATACACACAACTGTAATGACTTCAACAAAACAACATATACAACATATCTTAAGAAAAACAACAAACACACTGAATAATTTTATGTTTTCTCAAGAGTTTTTTCAGAGTTTCATTCATAGCTCGTGAACCCTTTGACCGATTTTGACGATTTTAAATAGCAACTCATTTGGGATGCTAATAATCGATTTTATATAAAAACGAACGGTCTAGCTTAGACAGTGACGGCGTGATCGTCAGACGGACAGACGGACAGACGGTCATCGGTAAATCAACTTCCCTTGTTGTAAGAATCAGAAAATATATTTTCTTGGGGTCTCAGGAATTTATTTCGATGCGTTACAAACGGAATGACAAACCTATATATACCCTCTGCCACTGAGGTGTGGAGGGTATAAAAATGAAAAATGCAAATTAAAATATAAAAAAAGAAAAATATAAAATGGGGAATGAAAAACGAAAAATGAAAAATCAAAAAATTAAAAATAAAAAATGAAAACTGAAAAATAAAAAACGAAAAATGAAAAAATTAAAATAAAAAATTAAAAATAAAAAATTAAAAATAAAAAATTAAAAATAAAAAATGAGAAATGAAAAACGAAAAATGAAAATTGAAAAATAAAACCGAAATAGTAAAAATTTGTCGGTTAAATAATAAATATTTTTATACTAGCAGAGCCCCTGCAGTTGACTGCTATAATAGAGGATGCTTTCTTTTTGATTTTAAAAAAGTGCCATAAAAAAATCTTTAATTACTAGATGTTTACACATATCCCCTGTGATCGGACTCACATGATATTTTTTCCTAATGGGGCTTGGGAATTTTTATATACATATATAGTTACTCTTATCAATGACTCTATTCTCACTGACTCACTGATTCCATGAATGTGTTTACGCTGTATGTGTACAAGGGTGGTCCTTCATTATATGGAGGAAAAAAAGCGTTCGAATTTAAAGCCTCACCAACTAGAAATATGCGTTTTGGGTCAATCAAAAAAATTTTAGAGATGCCTCAACGCGACAGAAAATTTCAAGTGGGTTTATATGGGGAATATATTACTTTTTTCAGATTTCACGAAAATTTCGTTCAATAGTTTAAGTTTTCCGATAAGTTGTTGTAAGAATCGGGATCAGTATTAAGTTAAATAAAAACTCGCCAAGAAATAACAAATGCCCCAGACAACTTTTGTACCAAAACACTCTAGATCATGAAATGTGATAAACATTTTTTCAACCTTAAGAAATTGATTAAAGTATTAATTTTTTTGCTGCCTTGCCTATAAGTACTCAGACATGAAGTACTGTTTTATTACCATGTTGTTAACCTATTGCGAAATGAGACCTTTTTTAAATTTTTAAAAATTTTCTTAAACAAAATTTAAAAAAATGGATCTGGCACTTTAAAGTTTCGTTAAATATACGTTAGAGATTAACGTTGTGAATTTTTAAGTAAATTGCTCTGATAGAATTTTTTTTACAAAGAATTTTTTTTTCCGGTTTTCGACAAAAATGAGTTCTTTGTGAAATATTCAGTAAATGTACTCTTTCTAAATACTTTGCATCTAAAATTTATCAGTTCTCGACTTTTAAATGTTTTATTTTATCTAAATAGCGTAGGGTTTCTGAAAAAAATAATATGACCCAATTAAACCTTTTTGAATTGGGGCCACGTATGACCCCATGCTAATAAAAGACAATTTATTTAAGAAAATCAAATATTTCAAGTGCTGTTGAATTTTTAGGATCGACGCTTAAAATATAATAACCAAATGTGCAAGTCTACTATGCTAAAAATTTAAAATAAATCGAACAACGTTAACCCATTCCTTGCTGAGGCCAAACTGTGAATTTTGTCATATTTAACAAAATTAATTGTTCTAGTAAACTAGATGAAACCCTTACTATGGTTTGAGAAATAAAATTGTGCTTTATTTTACATAATTTTATGATTTGATGATTATGATGACTTTATAATTTGACGTCATTAACCAATTTGCATCTTTTCACAAAAAAAAAAAAAACAAGTGAAAGATACCACTAATTTTTTTTTTAACAAGTTTATGAGACTATTATAAAGTTTAAATGTTTTTAGTAATTTTAAAAAAGTCATTATTCACTCTGCAAACACCAAAGAGGCGTTGCGTTGATTTTGGTAGGCCACTTTTTTCAATTGTTTCATTTCCTTCAATGCTAAGAAGCCTACAAAATATTTAATTTTAACTTCAAGATAAGGTTTAATGATAGAATTAAATTTCTGAAGCATTTACGAAATTTTTTATCGTAAATCTCTTTCTATGGTTTGGCTCAAATAAAATCTTCTCTAAATAGCCTAAAGTCAAAAGTTTGTCATAATATTGACACTGGTATTAATAAAATTGTATGCATAATATTTGAATAAAAGTACAAAAGTTTTTTATCTTTATGTTTTAAGTTTTAAAATATTACAATGAAAAACGACAAAATAAAAATAATTCATGAAAAAATTATATAACTTTTCCATAAATTATGGGTGCTCAGAGTTGGGCATTTAAGGTAGCGTAACTTTAAATTGGTAAAGTCCAGAAACATTCTTTCTTCTTGTAACCAACTAAGAAGAAGACTCATGACCTGTGATCCCTCGGTACAGGTAGACACCGGACAATAGACCTTCATATCATATGGGTTTGTATGTGTTAATTGCATTCATTAATCATGCTTCTGCTTATTTTCTACATCTAATTAGTTAGACCTGAGGTCCCTCTCAAAAACGCATGATATAGGGTATCATATAGTCGATCTAGGACGGCCATAAATTTCTTACTTGTTTTTTCTTTTTTTTTTTTGCAAATCATCTATTTTTTTTCTTTTTAATTCTTAATATAATTTGTTTGGTGAATAATAATAAAAATACAAAACAAATTTTAAAACATCTTCGGGGGATTATTGCAAAGAAAGTAAACAACAAAAATCATATTTAAAATATTAGAAACAGCCTGAAATAGAATCCAGAGATCTTTGTAGGTAACAAAAGCCAGTTTTAAGAAGAAAAAAAGGGTTAAGAATAGAATAACCTAACCTACGTTTACTTATTTAATATTTTAATCATTAACTTAGCATATGGTTTACTCGGGATATGAGTTAATTAAATGAAAAGTATAGAGTGAATGAGCAAAATATGTAAATCGGCATTCGTTGAATTTTCGCATGCCAACAACACAAGTTTCTGCACCAAATTTGGATGTTTCTCCCTTACTACGGAGGCAGTGATGCACCTTTATTGCAGCGGCATATTTAATGCGACACGGACATGACTTGTATGCTTTACAAGCATATTTCGACAGCCAAAAAAAATGCAGGACCACTGCATATGAGGGATTATGGAAGTGTCTGTGAAAGTAAATGTGCAGGATGTTATGGAACTTATGGACCATACGGTTGTTGGGGAGTCTTCCTAAAAATGAGTTGTAAAATCTTTCTCAGAAGCTGATATTAATTATTAAACAAGTCTGCGATGGATCGTCATAAGCAACGGATACAATATCAGACGGGAATAGGTTTATGACATCTGTTGTTCCTCTGCGGCTTAAATCTGGAAAAATCCATGGCCGTCATCAGTGTATTTTCACCGCCCAATAATGATTAAGTTTGCAACAGCATCACCCGAACTCATAAGGACCACGGTGGAGGACATTCAAAAATAAATTGACAAGATTAAGCCCGCAGTGCTGAAAATTAGAGAAGGAAAATATATTGAATGTAGTTACGAGTTCCACCTGATGACATGGCTGACGGAAAAGTTATAAATGAACTGACAAATTTAACCTCAAAAAGACGCAAAAGAATTTGAATGATTCTACACACGAGAAGATAAATTATGAATATGGAATCTCACTATTGCACGCAAGGATAAGTTTGGCGTATACCCTTCCACAAAAGTAGGAACACTTTGATGCAAATACATTAGATAAGGATTTGCAAATGATCAGAAAGAACCGAATATTGCAGCGTTTTTCAAACAACGCAGGTTCGGATACGGGAACTCAACTGCGGAGATTTTTTTTTAAGATGAATCACTGGAATTAACAAACAAATCAATCACTGAACCGGTTGATAAGGCTAACCTTTTAGCTGAAATTTTTGCAAAAAACTCGTTTTTACCGGATAGCGATCAATCTCTGCCCGAACTTGAAAGTGTATCTTGTACTATCCCTAAAATATTCATTCGAGCACGTGCTCCAATTGCAATCTGCTCTGTGCTCTCAAAGGTGATGGAGAGCATGATCAATTG
The DNA here is from genome assembly GCA_963682025.1 of Cordilura impudica. Lineage (NCBI taxonomy): Eukaryota > Metazoa > Arthropoda > Insecta > Diptera > Scathophagidae > Cordilura > Cordilura impudica. The sequence goes on from OY821521.1 coordinate 63,362,423, forward strand.
TGAACTACATAGAAGTGAACTCACTTCTTAATGATCGACAGCAAGGCTTCCGTAGAAATCGTTCCACGGGAGACCTGTTAGCACTACTTTCTGAGCGCTGGAGTCGATCCATTTGCAATTTTGGCGAAAGTAAAGTGGTTGCTTTAGATATTTCCAAGGCATTCGATTGTGTGTGGCACGGTGCATTGATATCAGAGCTTATTGCATTTGGGGTCGGTAATGACTTCTCTCGATTTATATCGAGTTTTCTCAGAGACCGAACAATACGTGTTGTTATTGATGGGGTCTCATGTAATGAGTTTCAGCTTAATTCAGGGGTACCCAAGGTTCCGTTCTTTCTCCTTCTCTTTTCCTTATCTTTCTGAACGACCTTCTTGGTCAAACTTTTAATTCTATTTACTCTTTTACAGATGACAGCAGCATTTGTCATTCCTTTAATTGTAGGCCAAGCCTCTTGGAGTTTGGGGGCAAAAGGCAGACAATGAATGGCACACTCAATCAAGACCTGTTAGCAATCTCCGAGTGGGGTAAAGCGAATAGAGTTAATTTTAATGCGCTGAAGACTCAATGTTGTATGTTGACCCATAGGTCCATGGAATAAACAATGTCATCTGTATATATGGGTGGTATGGGTATTGAGGAAGCGGATACTGTTGATGTTCTAGGCATGAGAATTCAATGTGATGTTCATTGGAACGACCATGTTTTTCAAGTGTCGAAAGAAGCATTCAAGTGTATTGGTTTTCTAAAACGGTGTAAGAATTACTTCACCCCTTCTGATCTCCTCAAAATCTATACCACTTACATCCGACCGAAAATGGAATACAACTCCCATATATGGGCAGGAGCTTCAAAGTCTATTTTGGAGCCACTGGACCGTGTGTACAGCAGGGCGTTGGCGCTCATCAATGACAGCAGGGTATCCAACTCTATTGATTCATTGGAACATCGTCGGAATGTTGGTTGTATAGCACTGTTCTATAGTTATTACCATGGGAAATGTTCTTCTGAGATTAGCGAACTTATTCCAAGTGCCCGAGTTTCGGTTCGCTCTACCCGTTACTCTAGTAGATCACATCCGTTTGTATACTATTTTCCAGTTGACCGCACAATGCATTACAGAGAGAATTCGTTTATCAGTCGAACTAGCCGTATGTGAAATAAGCTCCCCACAGAGGTCTTTTCTGAGAGCTACAATCTAATAAACTTTAAGTAAAATATCCACAAATACTACTCACTCTCTTCTCCTTCCCATGACCTCTTTTCCTGAAATCAACACAATGCACTGCATTTGTAGGGGGCATCCCCTTTTAAACTGCAAAGACAAGATTAGTTCTACAAAATATGGAAAATATGTTCAAAACTGCATCACTTTTAGCGGAAATGTATCCACTGAAGAAATTGACCCCGACAGTCCATAAAATATTGGCGCATGGCAAAGATATAATTTAATATCAGTCTGTGGAGAGCTTTCCGAAGAAGCTCAGCAGTCCCTCAACAAATGATGCTCGAACACTTTCAAAGTGTAAAGGGTGAGGCAAAATGAGGACCTGCTCAATATGTTGGCATCAACTTCCAATCCACTTATTTCATCTATGTGCGCTTTGCATAAAAAGCGCTAAATTGAAATAATGAAAAGCGCTAATTGGCATCGCTAATAAATATTCAATTATTATCTATGGCTGCTTTCACAAAACGGAGTTTCTCAATGAAAACGCGACGCACAGCATTTCATAATCTCCATCAGAGTTTAGTGTGGTGGGCAAGTGCTTCGGATTAAACTTTTTATTAGTTTACAAAAAATATTAATTTCGAAACAAAAAATCTTTCATTCCATAGATGTGGGCTAATTTCAATCTAAGATTCTTCTTCTTTTTTCACTTATAATTGGTACTCCTGGGCAATTCTCTCATGTAAAAGTGTTCTTCTACTTAAGCTCATAGCACTTAGTCGTGAGCTATAATTTTTAGTTTTTGAAACTCATTTTTAAATTTTAAAACTTTAAATGTAAAATGGTCCAGCAAGGACATTAAAAAAACCCAATTTGCCTGAATTTTAAAGCGTCACTTATCAGTTATTTATTTATTAGTTGACCGAAAAAAATGTGTAAACCCATTATTCAAATTTTATTTCTTTTGTGTTTTATTTTTTTTTTTTTTTAACATAATATCAATATTAATGAATGAAACTGAATTTATTGTGTTGCATTCATTTTCGTTGTTAAGACTCTCAATGCAAGTGAATGCTTGTTTTGTAAATGATTAATTTTATTTTATTTTTTTCTTTTTGTCGAATTTTTCAGTAAACCAAGTAGCATGATCATATAAAATGTTGAAAATATTGAAGAAAAAAAACATGTTCCGCTTGGTTCGTTGACAACACGATGCGGCAACATGACCTTGTTGTAACCCACATTTTGTATTTATTTAATTCTGTTTTTTTTTTTTTTTTGTCTGTTTCTTGAATTTGTATTTTATTTGCTGAGAACTATTAACATTACTGTGCTGAAAATGCTGCAACGCTACTTAAAGGCAATTTTTCACTTAAATATTTTGCAAGAGCAAAAAAAAATTCATAAATACACAAAACTTAAACTTCAAGTTTATAACTATGAATATTAATGTGTCTGTATGTTAAATACGAAAACTTATTTGAACGGTGTAATTGTAATTTTTATGGTCTTTTTTTTTTTTTGTTTTGTTTTAGCTGAAAACCCATAATTATAAGCCCGAGTTGTGTTGAGCTGAAAATATGGTTTACATTCTAGAATTTGAAATCTAACGAAAATTCATGGGAAAGACTTTGAATAAAAAAAAAACAACAAAACTATTATTATTTAACGTTTTTTTATGATGATATACACGGCCCCCCTTGAAGTATACCTAAGTGAGGGAAGGATTACTAAAGCAAATGCCTTATATTGTAGAAATCATTGCAACACAAAGCCTATTCTCTAAAAAAAAAAGATCAGAAGAAAAATTAAATAAAGAAAAGGCACTTTTTAGATAGGGTACTTTTTAAAAAAAATTGGTTTTTAAGAAAAGCTACTCTCTTAAGAAAACATAATTGTGTAATAAATGACAATTTTAAGAAAAGGTACTATATTTAAATAAAGGCTGTTTAAAGAAAATGTGAAAAAAGGCACTATTCAAAGAAAATTTACTTTTTTGCTAATAAGGTACTTTTTCAAGAGAATTTACTTTTTTTTATTAAAAGGTACATTTTCATTAAGGAGCTTTTTAAAAAAATAGACTTTTTTACGTAAAACTACTTTTTTAAAAAACTAATTTTGAAAGAAAATTATTTTTTTAATAAGAGCTATTTTTTTATATATTTACTTTTCAATAAAAGGTACTTTTTTAAGATAAAGGCAACTTGTTAAGAAAAGGTACTTTTTTTAAGGTACTTTATAAAGAAAATGTACTTTTTTAAGAACATTTCCTTTTTCTATTAAAAGTTACATTTTAATTAATATAATTATTAAAAGTTACATTTTCTTAAAAAAGAAAATATCCTTTTTAAAAAAAGGCACTTTTTAAGAAAAAAAAACAAGGAATTTTTAAGAAAATGCAGTCTTTTAAGAAAAGTTAAGAAAATGTACTTTTTTCCGAAATGGTACTTTTTAGGAATGGTAATTTTCTTTAACATTTTTTTAATAAAAGGTACTTTTTTAGAAAAATTGTTTTTTAATAACAGGTACTTTTTACAGAAAATTTAGTTTGTTAATAACAAAAATATTTTTTTAGATAAGGTACTTTTTTAAGGAAATAAACTTTTTTAAGAAAATTTTCTTTTTGAAGAATAAGTACTTTTTAAGTATATTATATTTTTTTAAATGTACTTTTGAAAGAAAAGTTAAATTTTGAAGAAAGTTTAATTTTTTTTAAGAAAAAGAACTTTTTTAAAAGAAATGTAACTTATTTTTTTTAAGAGAAATTACTTCTTTAAGAGATATAATTTTTAAAGAATATGTACCACTTTAAGAAAAGGCTCTTTCTTCAAAAGATATTTTTAAAGAAAATTTACTTTAACAAAATATGATTTTTTAAGCAAAAGTACAATCTTAAAAAATTTAATTTTTTAAGAAAAGGTACCTTTTTTAAGAAAAGGTACTTTTTTAAAAAAAAAAGTACTTTCTTATAAAATTTACTTTCTTTAAAAAAGGTACTTATAAAAGGTACTTTTTTTAGAACAAGTACTTTTTGAAGAAATGGTCGCATTTGAAATTTACTTTTCTTAAAAAAAGTAAATTTAAAAGAAAATTTACTTTTTAAGGCTAATTTTTTGAGAAAAATAACTATCATTAAAGGGTACTTTTTAAGAAAAACAACTTTTTTCGTTTTTTGAGAAAAGATACTTTTTGTATTAAAAAGTACTTCAAAAAACTTAGTAAAAGTTAATTTTTCAGGAAGATACACTTTTGGAAAATGAAAAAGTATTTTTTCTCCTTTTTGATAAAAAAAAATATTTTTTAAGAAAATTTACTTTTTTAGACAATGCATTTTTTTTAAGAAAATGCTGTTTTTTAAGAAAATTTTCTTTTTAAAGAAAAGATACTTATTTTAAAACAGGTACCCCGTAAGCAAGGTTCAGAAAATACACACATGAAACACACAATGTTCTGTTCAAAAGCAGCCAACACATATCTTTATTTTCATATCAATTATGTGCGTTTCTAAATTTTCTACGGTGCCCAACACAACCATGACTGTGTTCGTTTTAATATTTCGTTATTTACACGAACATTTTTGTATCACATACTTTTTGTTTCAATCACACATAAAGCACACATTTTTGAGTGTTGCTTTATTTGAAGTTCACGTTCTGGTACGTGTACTGAAAAAAAACACAGAACATGTACAATAAACAGGTTCGAGTTCAGTTATATTTTAAGTCGTGTTGTGGCTCGTGTAGTGAGAAAAAACAGAACATGTACAATAAACAGGTTCGAGTTCAGTTATATTTTAAACACGACTTAAAATATAACTGAACTCGAACCTGTTTATTGTACATGTTCTGTGTTTTTTTTCAGTACACGTACCAGAACATGAACTTCAAATAAAGCAACACTCAAAAATGTGTGCTTTATGTGTGATTGAAACAAAAAGTATGTGATACAAAAATGTTCGTGTAAATAACGAAATATTAAAACGAACACAGTCATGGTTGTGTTGGGCACCGAAGAAAATTTAAAAACAAACATAATTGGTTTGAAAATAAAAATATGTGTGTGTTGGTCTAAGTTATGTTTGTATACATATATATACGAGTTTTTTATTCAGTGTGTGTTTTTTTCTGAACTCTGCCCGTAAGAAATCCTATTTTTAAAATCAGGTACCTTCTTAAGAGAAGGTACTCTTTTAAGAAAAGATACTGTCATAACAAAAAAACCTATTTTAAGAAATATAGTCTTTTAAGAAAATTCACTCCTTCAAAAATGTAGTTTTTTGATAACAAAAAAGTAATTTTAAAACAAAATTTACTTTTTTAACAAACTTTCGTTTTTTACAAATTGCATTCTTAATAAAAGCACTTCTTTAAGAAGAGGTATCTATCTACCTTTTTAAGAACATTTACTTTTTTTAAAAATTTACTTTTTTAATTTATTTTATTTTATTTTATTTTATTTTACAAAATTTATAATCATAATAAATTATGAGCACAAATATATAAATTTTATTAGGTACTAAAAAACTAGTTTACTTTTTTAAGAAAAGGTACTTTTTAAGAAAATGTACTTTATTAGGGAAAAATACTTTTTTAAATAAAACGTACTCTTTAAGAGATTGTAATTTTTTAATAAAAAGTACTTTTTTAACTTTTTCAAGAAAATTTACTTTTTTAAGAAAAGATATTTTTTTAAGAAAAAAAAGCAATATTTAGGAAATTGCACTCTTTTACGAAAATGTTCTTTTTAACGAAAATGTCCTTCTTAGGAATGGTAATTTTTTTTTTTAAATTTTTTAATAAAAGGTACTTGTTTAGAAAAATAGTTTTTTAATAGCAGGTACTTTTTATACAAAATTTACTTTCATAATACCAAAACATTTATTTACAATAGTTACTTTTTTAAGGAAATGTACTTTTTTAAGAAAATTTATTTTTTGAAGCAAAAGTACTTTTTGTAAGTAAAAAAAATTAACTTTTTATGAATAAGCGCTTTTTAAGAAAATTATATTTTTCTAAATGTACTTTTGTAAGAAAAGTTAAATTTTTATGGAAATTTACTTTTTTAAGGAAAATGTACCTTTTTGAGAAAATGTACTTTTTTATAAAATGTACCTTTTTAAGAAAATGTACTTTTTTACAAAAACGTACCTTTTTAAGAAAAGGTACTTTTTTATAAAAATTTAAATTTTTAAGAAAAGGTACTTTTTTATAAAAACGTACCTTTTTAAGAAAAATGTACCTTTTTAAGAAAATGTACTTTTTTTAAGAAAATTTACTTTTTTATAAAAATGTATTCTTTGACGAAAAGGTAAGAAAATTTACTTTTTTATGAAAAAGTACTTCTTAAGAATGTCACATTTTTAAAAAAAATTTCCTTTTCTATAAATGGTACTTTTTTAGTAAAAGGTTTTTTTTAAGAAATTGTACTTTTTAAGAAAATTTACTTTATTTAAGAAAATTTACTTTTTTATAAAAATGTATTCTTTCACGAAAAGGTAAGAAAATTTACTTTTTTATGAAAAAGTACTTCTTAAGAATGTCACTTTTTTAAAAAAATTTACCTTTTCTATAAATGGTACTTTTTTAGTAAAATGTTTTTTTTTTAAGAAATTGTACTTTTTAAGAAAATTTACTTTCTTAAGAACAAAATCATTTTCTACTAATGGTGTTTTTTTAAGAAAATTTGCTTTTTGAAGAAAGGTTAATTTTTGTAAATAAAAATTAAGTTTTTATGAATAAGCACTTTTAAGGAAAAATTATAAATTTTTTTTAAAAATGCACTTTTTTCAGAAAAGTTACTTAAGGAAAGATAGCTTTTAAGAAATTGTATTCTTTCAAGAAAAAGTAAAAAAATTTACTTTTTTATGAAATAATACTTCCTAATAACGTCACTTTTCTTTAAATTTACCTTTTTAATAAAAGTACTTTTTTAGCAAAGGGTTTTTTTTAGAAATGGTACTTTTTAAGATATGGTACTTTTTAAGAAAAGATACTTTTCTCAAAAAATTTACTTCCTTAAGAACAAAATCATTTTTTACTAATGATATTTTTTTAGGAAAATTAGCATTTTGAAGAAAGGGTACTTTTTGTAAATAAAAATTCAGTTTTTATGAATATGCACTTTTTAAGAAAAATTATAAATTTTTTGAAAAATGTTCTCTTTTCAGAAAAGTTACTTTTGCAAGAAAAGTTACTTTTTTAAGGAAATTTTCATTTTTAAAGAAAGATAGTTTTTAAGAAAATGTATTCTTTCAAGAAGTGGTAAAAAAAATTTACTTTTTTTATGGAAAGATACCCTTAAAAATGTCACTTTAAAAAAAAAAAATGCTTTTTTAATAAAGGGTGTTCTTTAACTCCCTTCATATTCACTCGTAGTGTCTGTCGACAAAACTTTGGATCGATTTTTAACTCTTTTCCGTGATCCAATCGAGCTGAAACTTTGCAGGCAAACTCGCTGGGACGATAAAATTGATTTAACATAATTTAAAAAAATTTTTTTTTTGACATGACGTAAATTAATGTACAAATAAAGGGAGTTAATAAAAACTTGATTTTCATGGATAGTTTTTTTAAATTCACTTTTTTTAGAACAAACAAATTTTTTTCCAATGGCACTTTTTAAGAAAATGTACTTTTTGTTAAAATTTATATTTTGAAGAATAAGTGATTTAAAAAAAAAATACTTTTTTTTAAAAAGACACTTTTCAAGAAAATAATCTATTTTTATAAAATTTACTTTTTTAAGAAAATTTAATTTTTTATGAAGAGGTCCTTTTTTACGAAGAGATATTTTTAATAAAATTTACTTTTTTTTAGAAAATATAGTTCTTTGAAAAAAAATTTTTTTTAAGTATATACTAGTTTAAGAAAAGTTACTTTTTCAATAAAAATTGCTTATTTAAGAATGGTTTTTTCCAATAAAAGGTATTTTTTAAAAAAGGATATTTTTTTGTGGAAAAGTTTAGTCATTCTCAGAAATTACTTTTTCATTGCTTCCAAAGAAATACTTTCTTTGAGTGTGGTTGTCAACAACTTCCAAAAATGTAAATCTAAAGTAATTATGAGAAAAGCAGATTATCCAAATAAATATTGGGAATTACGAAGTGATATCATGAAATCAAAAAAATAAAATTTTTTTTTTAAATATACAGAAAATAAAGTTTGTACTGAAGTGCTAAGACCTAACTGTGATAATTGTTTTATCATGCCATCGCCAGCAGTTTAAATGTACTTCTCAGGATCCTTTCTATCACGAACTCATGTCAAATGCGTTGGTAATGATTCAAGTTTGCACTTCCACCGGTTTAATCATACTTTTTACTGGGTGAAATTTTGTGCTACACTATTTATTTATTTTTTTTTTTTCAATTAATAAAATATTTTTAGCCAAAATTTTTTTTCTTTTTAATTTTTTTTTAAATAATTTTTATAAAACCAAGTGAGAGTTGTAAAAGAATATTATGACACATTGTTGATATTAACTATAAATTGAAAGTTAATATTAACCGCACACAGGAAAGAGTGGGTGCAGTCATATTGTACAGTTGAATGGTTTTGTACACTATAGTTAACATAATGAAAATATATAAGTTGTACCGTTTGAAATGTTGCAGCCGCCACCATGCAATTAGAACAAAGTAAAATGGTCAATTCTGCAGGGAACACCAACATTTGTTGGTCAAAAGTCTTTGTAGGAATAAGGTAAAGCAACCGCCAATCAATGTGAGCTCTCACAGGTCGGCTCAAACAAAAGACTTTAAGAGAATTCCAACATCGAGTTGATGGGACATCGACCCTACAGCCCTGACTTGCCACCCAATGATTTTTTTTATAGGAAAATGAATATGAGACTTCGATCCTTTTTAAATGCAACTTTCTAACTTTCCAACGATAAACTGTTTGGCTTTTTAAATCTCAAATCAAATAATTCAAATATTCTCCCGTGTTATACATCCCCCACTTTAAGCCAGATTGTATGTATAGTGTAAAAACAAGTATGGCTTCAATTTCAATACTTCTTCTTAAAAGTTGTTTTGGTTATTTTTCTTTTTTTTTTTCAGTATTTTCTGTGCATTTTTCAAATAGAGTTTATTTTCTAGTATTTTTTTTTTAAGTGTCAGAATGTTTTCAACCAACAAACGGTTAAGTTCGCAATAACTACAACGCGCCGGCGCAAAGTTTATAATTGATACTTTGTTAAAAATAATAATATTGGTGAAACTCCTTTTCTAAGCATAAACGTAAAACAAAAAGCAACTAATCATGATCTCTTATTGAAACCCCACCTCAATATTTAAAAAAAAAAAAAACAAATTAACTTAAAAAGCAACTTACAATATACAAGTGGTCCATGAAATACTTTATTTTTGCGCGCGCGTTCATTGTGTTGAATTGGATATTGACAAAGTGTTATTTTTTTTGTACAACTACCCAACATATGTTGACTTTAAGCTCATATCTTGAGCTTGACTTTGTGAACAAAATAAAGCAAAAATCATTGCAATTATTTTTTAAATGCCAATTTTAATAGAAAGAAGTGGATTTTTTTTTCTTCTGCAAGAAAAACAATTCATTCATTTAAACATATGATTTTGTCAGTCATTCTCTCTAGACAAACAAGATCAATGTGACATTTAGATCTTAAGTGAACTTTAATTCTTTTTGCGGTCAATTAGATTCTTTTGTGCTATTTCTTGTTCTGTAAAAGCCAACTAGTTTTTTTTTTTTTTGCTGCGGCTGTATTGTTTTTCTATCGTCTTTCAAAGATGACTTTCAATAACGATGTTTGTATTTTCGCTTATTTTTACATGTTTTCTTTATTATTTTTATTGTTTTCTTTAAGCAGAGCTTTGATGAAAATATTGTTTTTTTTATTTTGAGAACTTTAAAGGAGATTTTATTTTAACTGTCCAGTTAAAACTTTTAGTAATGTCGGAAAAACAACCACTAACTTAAATATTGCACATTATTACATTAACAAATATGTTGTTCTATCATTTTTTTAAAACAGGATTATTGAGGAATTTTTTGTAATAATTTTTTTTAATAAAAAAAATAATTTTTATATATTGAAGCACTAAATTAATATTTTGTTACGAAGTTTTACCTGCAAAAAATATTAAATCAAATTTTTTCCTTTGGAAAATTTGTTTAAAAAATTAAATTCTGAAAATAAAAATAATAATACTAATACTAATACTAAAGAAAAAAGGATTTGCAGGTTGTTAGAATAAAAAAGTCACACGTAAATTTTTTAGTTAACCTTCAAATCGTTATGATCCATAAATGGGGTTTGATTTTTTAATTTTTTTTAAACCGTACAGAAAAAAAAGTGGGTGGGTCAATTATTTTTACTCCATGGGTTCATCGCGATTCTGGTACTATGGGCCATAACAAGTATATTTGCCCAAGGAACCATACCACTGAAATCATTTTCGAACTCTCCAAAATTTCGATGATAAAATTTTATGTGGGGTCCATATATCGATTTTTGCATCGAAGTTTTGGAGGGTTCGAAAATGATTTTAGAGGTATGTTTTCTAAGTCAAATATACTTATTATGGCCCATAGTACCAGAATCGCGATGAGCCCGTGGAGATTTTTTTCGGCCCCCTACAATTTGAGCCACTCTAATATATATATTAGGGTGACAGTATTTTTTTAGAATTTCAAGACGTGCGGGTCGGATTACTGTGACATTGGATCTAAATCGGACAATGCTTTCTGGATACGCATTGAGTTCAAAGTTCAAATATGCATTTCTATGTAGAAATTATAAAAAAAAATAATTTTTCACAAAAATTTTGATATTAATAATAGCGTTTGAATTAAATAAATTAATGAATCATAATCTAGAGCGATTGCCCGGGCGATGAGCCCGTGTAGATTTTTTTCGGCCCTACAATTTGAGCCACTCTAATATAAGTATGTATATATTAGGGTGACAGTATTTTTTTAGAATTTCAAGACGTGCGGGTCGGATTACTGTGACACTGGATCTAAATCGGACAATGCTTTCTGGATACGCATTGAGTTGAAACTTCAAATATGCATTTAGATGTAGAAATTATAAAAAAAAAAATAATTTTTCACAAAAATTTTTATATTACTAATAGCGTTTGAATTAAATAAATTAATGAATCATAATCTAGAGTAATTTGTGTTTCTAATAAAATAAAAAAATCTATTATCGGTTGAAAAACAGCCAAGTTATATCAAGTTCCCCAGGCAATAAATGCGCCGCAGACCACTTGATTAAGAAAATCGAGCTCAAATTTTTAAAGACATTGAAATAATTTACAACAACAACATTTTTGCATTCCCCTAATCCCAAAATGATCTTATGTAAAGTATTTTTTATCTCGTCTATTGTTATGGCGTTCTAAATTAATGTCAAAACGGTACGTATTTTTTAGCCCTATTTCAAAATCTCCAATTTTACTTTTTCAAAAATTTTATTCCAGAAATTTACCGAAACCAACGATTGGACTTTAAGGTTTTATAACCATAATATATGTGACTACAAATGCCAAATATTGTAGGTATCCTGTTCTTAGTTTGACGAGGACAGCGTTTTCATTTCAGCGGATTTGAAGAAAAATGTGACTTTTTATACTTTTTCAACCTTTAGGCTACATCTTTTTGGTTTTTTCATAATTCAAATATCTTTTGTCAATATATTATACTACTTGATATAGGTTCTCAATCTTGTAAATTAAGGTTAAATTGAAACACTATAAATTGTCCCCATTTAAGGTCAAAAGTCAAATTTAAGGTTATTTTAACGAAATATCGAAATAATATATATTTATGGAAGGATTTCGATAAAACTTGTTGATAATATATTTTATTAATTCTAAAAAAAAATATTCTGGACTTATTTTCTGAAATTAACCCGTGGGGTATTCTTGATGCCAAATTGACTCTTTAGAAAATCTATAAATATTTTCTTCATCAGGATTTTTTTTAAATAAAACAAATTTAATGTATTCATAAAATTCCTCAAATTTATTCGTTATTTTATGAAAATATGTAGATTAATTAGTTTTTATATTTAATACAGTATAAACAAATTTTTATATCGAGGGCTTATAATCAAAAAGTGCTATCTGCATTAATAGTTATTTTAAAGAGAGCGTGTAAAGCTAATTTATTAATAAGATCTGAAAGTAATTGTAGATTGATTTGCTACAATATCTGGACTGATATTGCCCCTTGAATACTTAAGGCTTAATTTAAAAAAAAATCGAGAACAATTTTTGTCACAATCCCTGCGCAAACATACATATATTTTATATAGTTATTTTGACATCAAGAGTACCCCACGGGTTAATTTCAGAAAATAAGTCCAGAATATTATTTTTTAGAATTTTTAAAAATGTTATCAACAAGTTTTATCGAAATAGTTGCACAAATATTTATTATTTCGATATTTTGTTTTAACAAAATGTAAATCTCCTGCTTTGTGAATTGGCTAAGTTAAAAAATAAAGCTGCCTAGAAATTGCACTCGAATTTCGAGCGCTGGAATCTGCTATATTTTGCTTTAAAAAAATGTAAATCTCCTTAAATTTGAATTTTGAGCTTAAATAGTGATAGTTTTTGGTGTTTCAATTTAACCTTAATATCTAGGATTGAGAACATATATCAAGTGGTATAATATTTTGACAATAGATATTTGAAATATGAAAATACCAAAAAGATGTAGCCTAAAGGTTGAAGAAGTATGAAAAATCACATTTTTATCCAAATCCGCTGAAATAAAAACGCAGCCCTAGCCAAACTAAGAATAGGATACCTACAATATTTGGCATTTTTAATCACATATATTTTGTTAATAAGACCTTGAAGTTCAATCGTTGATTTCGGAAAATTTCTTAAACAAAATTTTTGAAAAAGTAAAATTGGAGATTTTGGAATAGTGCTAAAAGATGCGTACCGATTTGACATTAATTTAGAACGGCATAACAATAGACGAGATGCAAAATGCTTTATATAAGATAAATTTGGGATCAGGAGAATGTAAAAATGTTATTGTTGTAAATTATTTCAATATCTTTAAAAATGTCAGCTCGATTTTCGTAGTCAAGTGGTCTGCGGCGCATTTATTGCCTGGGGAACTTGATAACTTGTCTGTTTTTCAACCGATAATAGTTTTTGTTTATTAGAAAGATAATTTACTTTAGATTATGGTTTCTGTATTAATTGAATCGCAATTATTAATATCAAAATTTTTGTCAATTTTTTTTTTTTTTTTTTGATAATTTTTACATATAAATGCATATTTGAATTTTGAATTTAATGCGCGTTCAGAAAGCATTGTCCGATTTGGCTCAAATTTTGCGCACTAAACTTTTAGATCCAATGTCGTTTTGAAGTTCCAAAAAAAAAAATGGCTGTCAGCCTAATATATATATATATAAAACTTTTCAGTTCTGCAGCAGAAATATAGATTTTTATTAACTTACCCTCGGGGTAAGAATATATGTTTGATTATAACTATACATAAGATTAATAAGTCTATTTTAGGAGTTCTCGAAAAAGAATTATAATAAAAAAAAAATTTTTTTTTTGTTGAAATATTTATTTCTTAGGAATATGTTTTGTTCTGGAATTTGTTTAATAAAAAAAACCAAACTAAACTAAACTTATTCAAAATAAAAACAATTTAAATGAAAAAAATTTTCGCAATAAACAATACTGACTATTCCTTTTTTATAAAAAAATTAAAAAACAAAATTGCCAATATAAAAAATTTATTTAAAAAAATTAAAAGCATATTTTTTAACAATTTTTTTATTTTCAAATTCAATTTCCAATTTTCTCAGAAGTTCTCAATAAAGAAGTATAGAATAACTAATATGAATATTTTTTTTTTTTTTACAAATAACTCAAAAAAAATATTTTTTTGTTTTTTAAATTTTTTATTGATTCACTTGCAAGATTGATATTCGAACATATTATTTTCCAGAAAAACAACAAAATTGATAGCGTAACAAACTGAAAAAATTTCTTATAAAAAACAATTTAACTAAAAGTATATAAAAAAAATTTTTTTAACTTATTTAATCAAAAAATGCAGAAAAATGAGAGAAACTCATATTTTAGGCAAACTAATTTTTTTTTACTAAAGATTTTAGCTAAAATATAGAACTCAACAAATATTATATTTTTGTAGAGAAAAATTTAAAGTTTTAAAAAAATTGAAAGAGTTTAAAAATAATATTCGACGATTCCTACCAAAAGAAAAAATATATAAACAAGTGAGAAAATTATAGTCGGTCTAGATCGACTATACCATGGTTTAGAGACCCTATCTCTTCGTTCCAACTAATTGGATATATAAAATAAGCATAAACCTTAGTGACATTGTTATTCATTTTGTTGCTTTGATTATGGAATTTATTTATTAAAGCCCTTCAAAATCAGCTCGAAGATCTCGTTAAACAGAATAACAGAAAAGAAGTATTGATTTAGAATTTAAAAAAAATATGATTTTTTATCAAAATTTAAAAAAAAAATATGATTTTTTTATCAACAATTAAAAAAAAATATTATTTTCATTAAAAATTTTAAAAAATATATATATTTTTAAGAAAACAAATTTTTTTAAAACAATATTTCATTTCTAAATCGAAAATTTTCATTCTAACAGGTAAAATTTTCTTTTTTAAATTTTTCAGCTCAAGTTTTTCTCAAATACAAAAATATATTTTTTATATCCAATTTCTTTATTGACCACTCCCAAAAATGTACTGGAATATATAATTTTCAATAAAACAAAAACTACAAGAACTGAATTGTGATTAAAAATTATAAAATAAAAAAAATATAATTGAAATGATTGGCAAATTTATTTTCACGAAAAAAAAAATTTAAAAATCAATAAAATAATTAAAATTTTTTATAAAATAAAAAATTTTAGAAAAAATTTTTTTCGTAGTTTTTCAAAAATTTTTCCAACAAAAAATATGTTGCTTGTCGAGAATTATTTTAAAATTTTTTAAGCAAGCATTTTCTACTCGAATATATGGTTTTGAAAAAGGAACTACCAGAAAAGATTTAGTGATTAAAAACATAAAAACCATTTACGAAGATTTTATTTTCAAAAAAAAACATATTTTTTTTATCGAAAAATAAAATAAAAATAAAAATTTGTTGTATCGACAATAAAAAATAATAGCAAAAATATTTTCTTTTTTAAATTGTTTGTTGATTCACTTGCCAGATTTGTACACGAACCAATTATATTCCATTTAAAAAAAAAACAAAATTGTAATCCTAACAAACTGAAAAGAAAGGATTTCTCACTAAAGGTTTATAACAATTTAAGTAAAAGTATATAAAAAAAATAAAAAAAATGTTTTAAGTTTTTCAGCTCAAATTTTTCTCAAATACAAAAATATATTTTTTGTTTCAAATTTCTTTATTGGCCTACGAAAGATATACTGGAATATATAATGTTCAATAAATTTATATAAAAAAATTAATTGAAATGAATTGCAAATTTAAAGTTGAAGATTTTATTTTCACAAAAAAAAATTGATTCAAAATCAATAAAGTATTTAAAATTTTTAGTAAAATAAAAAATTGTAGGAAAATTTTTTTTGTCATATTTTTCTAATAAAAAATATATTTTTTTTTTTGACGGGAATTATTTTAAAAATTTTAAGTAAGCATTTTCTACTCGAGTATATGGTTTTGAAAAAGGAACTACCAGAAAAGATTTACTGATTAAAAATTAGCATACCTTTAGGGTCAATAATTTATTAAATGAAATAATAAAATATCCTAGAATTTGCACTCGAATTTCAAGGGCTGGGATCTGCTAGTTCATTTGATCTATTATTTATTTTTTTTCTACAGTAAAATTTTGTTTTTAAATTTAAGTCAAATTTTTTATTATTAAAAATAAAGAAGATTTTTTTTTCAAAAAAATATATTTTTTATGAAAATTTAAAAAAAAAATATTTTTAAAATATATTTTTTATGAAAATTAAAAAAAAAAATATTTTTAATAATAAAAAATTTGGCTTAAATTTAAAAACAAAATTTTACTGTAAAAAAAAATAAATAACATAAAATAAACTAGTAGATCCCAGCCCTTGAAATTCGAGTGCAAATTCTGTGATATTTCATTTTTCATTTAATAAATTATTGACACTAAGGGTATGCTAATCAATTTTAGCCAATTCACAATTCAACACTTTTTGGGTTTATGTCCAAAATAATATTTCAATTCAACACAATTTTTATTGTGAATAAAGAAAACAAACTATTTCATTTTTTGCAAACACATTACCAAATTTAATAATGTGTTAGGAGCAACTTTAAATGAGCATAACTAAAAACTTGAAAAATCTGTAAATCTGGTGGACAGCTTAAAAGAAATACTTTTCAATTAAGATATGTTTGATCAAAATCAGGAGAAAACTGTGGAACTTATCATCGGTCACAAGGAATCGCCTTTCCTATTAATATTAAAGATAATAAAAGATTTTATTTATTTTAATAAAAAATATTTAAAAACTTTTTAAGTCAAAAATTTATTCTACAAAAAAAATATTTGTTAGAATTTGTTACTCGAAAGAATTACTCGAATATGTATTTTCTATAAAAAAAATATTCCAAAAAATGTTTTGGTTTAAGTTTTAAAAAATAATAATTTAAGCAAAAAGAAATTAAAAAAAGACAAATAATTCGAAGATTTTTTAACCAAAAAGATAAAAAATTTTATTAACAAAAACGAAAATATAAATTTAATGAAAAAGAAAAAAATTCAAAAAAAAATTCAAAAAAAAAAAAAAATTTCTTCGCTTCAAAGCGTCATCTCAAATATATGTAAAGTGCATATGTAGGTATGTACAAAAACCGTACATCACATATGACAACTCTTACGAAAACTGAGAATAGTGGAAATTAGAAGTATAAATGCAAAAAATATTCAAAATTCAAAAATAACGATTGTTTGTTTGGACAGAGTTGTATCTTCTGAAATTAATACAAAGTAAAGCTGTATAGTACGAAAACTGAATCTAACCACACTGCTCATAGGCCTGACTTTAGGTGAGTGTGTTAAAGCGCTGACCAAAAAGTGCAAGTACGAGTGTATGTCAAGGTTCATGGTTCAAAACCTCACGGCCGCCCAAAGTAGAAAAAATTTTCATATAGAAACCATCTATTCAATTAAAACATAACAATTATCACAATGTTCAATAAATCGCTGATGAAGGCTGAAATGCCAGAAACCGGTCCGATTAAGAATACAGTGCAGTTATGAATTTTTGAAATATATGCTTTCTTCTTCTTTACCACGCACCATTTAAAAAAAATTAATTTTTTAAATCAAAATTTTTTTAAATTTGTTTAACTCAAAATATATAAATTTATTTTTTGTGTGGAATTTGTGTAGCGGTTCAAACGAATCGTTTTTACTCAAACATTTTATTTTCACAAAAAAATTAACAGATACAATTTTTAAATAAATAGAAACAAAGAAATTTTAAAAAAATTTAAATTTTGCTTGAATATGCAAAAATTCATATTTGTAGGAAACAAATTTTTTAATTGAATATTTTAATTACAACAAATAAAAAAAAAGGAAAAAAAATATTTGTTTGTCTGTAACTTGGTTATTAATTCACGAAATTTTTTTACTCGGAAGAATTTATGTTTAATAAAGAAATATTAGAAAAAATTTTTGATCAAAAAACAATTTTAAAAAAAAAAAAAAAAATCACTTAAAGAGTTGAAAATCATATTTTAGTGAAATTATTTTAAGCAGAAAGTAACTAGTATTTTTCTATAAAAAAATAATATTCATCTTAACCAGTCAAATAATTTTTACATCACATTTAATTTAATATAATAAGTAGGTGACAGCAACTCGTATGATTAGTTTAATCACGGATTACTAGTTATTTTAAAATATCCCTGATGATTGTTCGAGATTTCGATCGAAATATTGGGCATAATAATAAAAATAAAAATTCGTAATAAAAATTAAACAAATTTACGGTTTATTTTATTATAAATTTTATGACCTCAAGCCGGAAGAATTCAATTTACTTAACAATAAAATAGGTCAACTATACACGAAGTTTATTTAATATAATTTTAAATTAAATTCTTTAATTTATAATTTAATTGTATCATTAAAAGAAAAGTTTTTTGCCCGGAATTTATTTATTATTTTTTTATTCGAAGGTCTTATTTTCAATAGAAGGAAATCTATTAAAAGATTAATAATTAAAAACAAATTCCAGCATAAAATTTTGAATAAAATTAAAACAAGAAAAAAGAAAAAAATCATATTTTGAGTGAAATAAATTTATAAATAAAAAAATTACCATTGAAAGTTAGTGAAATAATTTTAAAAAGACCATAATTTCAAATTCGTACCAGTTCAATTGAGCAATTTTAACAAAAGATTGTTGGCCTTGAATTTATTTAATTTATTACGCGAATACCTAATTTTAAATAAAAAAATACCAGAAAATTATAAATTTAAAAATAAATCATATTTTGAATGAAATGAATTTATGAATACAAAAATTACCATTGAAAATTAATGAAATAATTTTCAAATTATCATAATTTCGAAATCGTACCAGTTCATTTGAGCCATTTTAACAAAAGATTGTTGGCCTTGAATTTATTTACTTTTTTACGCGAAGATCTAATTTTAAATAAAAAAATAATACCAGAAAATTATTAATATAAAAAAAAATCCAGCATAAAATTGATAAAAAGTATAACTAAAAAAAATGGAAAAACGTACTTTGAGTGAAACAAGTTTAAAAATAAAAAATATTTGGAGTCGACTTAACAATTTTTCTTTTTCATTTTTTATTACAAATTTACGCAAATATTCTACAAATGCCCATACTTTCGAACTCGACTGGTTCGATGGAGCCACCTAAAAAAAAGATTATTTTGCTTTTTACTCGCACATCTTATTTTTTTTTTTTTTTGATAACAAAAAATCTAGAATTTTAAAATTAAAAAAAAAAAAATTATAAAATAAATAAAAGAGATCTTTAATGTTTTAATTTTATTAATAATTTTTTTTCTTTACATATATTATTTGAACAAATATTTCAATATTTCACATAGGTGACAATAGCTTGAAAGTGTACCAAGGAAAATTAATTAGTTTTTTTTCACGGAACAGTATTTTTTTTGTTTATATCCCCTGATGATGATCTGAAAATTCAGTCGAAATATAAGGTCAAATAATATATATAAAGAAAAAAAATTAATAATAAAATTAAAACATTAAAATACTTTTTTGTTTATTTTATTAAAAATTTATGACCTCAAGCTGAACAAATCAAATTAATTAACAACTCAAAGATCAACTATACATACCGAAAATATTAAAAAAAAAATTAAAAATTCGACAAAAAATATCGAATAAACCGAAATCTAAAAAGAAGAATAAAAAACTGACATTTTGAGTAAAACAAATTAAAAAAAACATTGGAGTCTACAATTTTTCCATTGAAAAATTAGTGAAATAATTTAACTAGTAGATTTCAGCGCTCGGTATTCGAGTGTAATTTCTAGGCAACTTTATTTTTCAACTTAGCCAATTCACAAACCATCACTCTTATGGTTTATTATTATTGTGAATGAAAAAACAAACTCATTAACAAACACATTACAAATTTAATAAACACATATAGCACATGTATAATTTTATGTATACGTTAGTAGCAACTTTAAATGCAATTTACTCAAAATTAAAGAAAAAATTTAAAAATCTGGAAATCTGGAAAACAGCTAAAAAGAAATACCTTTCAAAGAATCTAAGTATCGTCAAAATCGGAATAAAACGGTAGAACAAAAGATCGGTAACAAAAAATTACTTAGCCTATTAATATTAAAGATTCAAATTCAAGCATAAAATTTTGAGAAAAAAAAGAAAAAAAACCATATTTTGAGTGAAATAAATTCATACACAAAAAAAAAAATATCATTGAAAATTAATAAAAATAATTTTAAAATTACTATAATTCGAGTTCGTACCAGTTCATTTGAGCCATTTTAACAAAAGATTGTTGGCCTTGAATTTATTTACTTTTTTACGCGAAGATCTAATTTTAAATAAAAAAATAATACCAGAAAATTATAAATCAAAACAAGTCCAGCCTAAAAGTGAAAAAAGTATAACTAAAAAATAGAAAAAACGTACTTTGTGCGAAACAAGTTTAAAAATATAAAATATTTGAAGTCTAGTTAACAATTTTTCCATTAGAAATTTAGGGAAATATTTTGTCTTTTTACTTGCAGATCTTAATAATAAAATATTTACCAGAATTTTAAAATTAAAAAAAAACGAGAAAAAAATTTCGAATAAAATAAAACGAAATCTAAAAAGAAGAATAAAAAACTCACATTCTGAGTAAAACAAATTAAAAAACAATGGAGTCTACAAATAAATAATATGCCGATAATTTCGAACTCGCCAACTTATTTCCCCATACACAAACTAGAGACAGTGTCAACTTGTCTACATTTCAATTACTTCGAAACTATTTTTAGAACTAGTTTTTACGAACATTTCAAGTACTAGAGTTATAAACAATCATACAGAACGGTAATTAAGATGTATTCATTCGATGATTCCAATTCGAGTTCGGAGTCTGTTTTTTTTTTCTATTATTATTAAAAATATTTTTTTTTACAATATTTCGATAAGCTTCGCTAATCATCTTCTGGGATATTGAATGTTTACACTAATAATATTATTAACGAACTTTTTAACCAGCATACAAAAAAAAAACATAAATATAAACACAATAAGAATTTAAAACGTCTCTCTTAAAATTTTTCTTAGCACGGAATTAATTCTTTCAAAGCTCTGTTATAAAGTTGCCATTACATATATGTGTTGAGGTTCTTTTTTTCTAATTTTGGTATTGTTTTGTTTTTTTTTATATTTCTTGCAGATAATTATAACCGCCATGGATCGTTTTGTTTGGTTTGTTTTATTAGTGGTAATCTCTCATTTAGTAACAGAATTTACTCGTGTCACTGGTTATACGAGGGGGCCTCGACAAGATGTGGTCATGGTAAACGACGTAAGTAAGTAAATGTTGTGTTTGTATTTATTGTCTGTATCATTAACTGTTAGCTTGTCTTAGCTTTTGATTCTATGAGTAAAGCTGTCATGAACTTTATTTTCCCTTAAGGCTTAATGAAGCTAAACGTAACCTTAGGTCTCGTAACTAATATGTTTTAAAATTTGACTAATGACAGCCAAAGGTCAAAATAAGTGTTTTTAAAAATCTTAAAAAAAAAAAATTATTTTTATGTTTGGTTTTGAAAAATTAATAATAATAAAAAATCACTCAAACAAGAAATCAATCTAAAATTTACTATTTTATATGTAAATTTGAAATGACCTTTCATAACTTTTGAGTCAATATTTCAATGTAGCTCATTTGCAACACCAAAGTGCTACTACTTCAAGTAAACATAAAAGAAGTATAAATCCAAAAAAAAAAAAAAAAAAAATTGTACATGCTTTCAAGTTAATTACGAGAAATAATGGTTAGATCAATGGAGAAAATGATGAAATAATATGTTGAATGTTGAAAGTTTCAGAGCTCTAGTGAAAACTCAGTTACAGAAATTCACTTCGGTTTGGCCGTGAGAAATAATGATTAGATAATGTACAAATTTAAAAATGAGATGCCTCTGCTAACGTTATATGCTCCGCTTCAGTTGAGGAGAGATACACATTCTTTTTGCGGTAACACCAGCTATTACAAGCACCGTTTTATTCGATTTTCGATCTTCTTTGTTTTGTGCCCAGTCAAACCCTCGCACAGTGTCAGATTTTCATTATTTAACGGAAACTCTGTATTTCAAAAACTAATAAAGGTAATTCTATGAATTATGAAACAAGTAATTGCTTTGACTTTATGCAATTTTTAACAAAATATTAAGGTGCGCGTGGCAATATTACGCCCACCTTCCATACAAACCTCAAAATTTAGATGCTAAAAAGTGTTTATTTTAAACTTTCTAACAAAGAAATTTGTATAAAAAAATATTTAATCCATGAAAAAAATATGACAGGGCCCGCCCACTTTTATTAAAAAAAAAAATAAAATATTTTATTTACATGCATATAGTAAAAATTGCATATACTGAACAAAAACTATTTTTATTATTTTTCATACATTTCTGGATCTTTCAACAAGGCTAAAATTTCAGTTGTTAAAATTCCTTTTGTAGTTTTAGGCGGCTTGCGCAAACTGCATATTAAAGGATCGGATGATGTTAAAAGCCTATGTAACAAATCAGTATTTGAAGCAACTCTTGATGTTTTTCTGGTAAAATTTTTGCGATATTTTCTATTTTCTTTATTTCTTGCTTCTTGAGCTTCTTCTGATAATTGCCCAATTGGAAGTATACTACTGTCTATGATTTCTTTTCCATGAAAGAGAATCTTATACACCGTTACTGGCAAAGAGTACCATGAATAACTTTCTAAGTAAATTCTTGTGGTAGTTTTTGTAAATTGTTCAAAAGCTGTAGAACTAATTGTATAACCAGAAGTTATGCACTCCAATATAATGTGAAAACATTTAATTAGTTCCACATCTATACCTGTTATGTCAGCGAATTTTTCATAATTTCGAAAAAAGCGTCATGCCTTGTTGCCATCATTTGTAACATCGTAACATATCTATCAGCAAACCTATGTCGACTTTAAATCTGTTTTGTATATACATTTTTTGTTTCAATAGTTTTTCTTTATTTTCGGTTCCTCTAACTTGCCATTTTTTGATATCTAGTCTATATGAAATGTGTAACAGGCATTCCATGAAACGAATCCGAGCATGAAGGAATCAGAGACCCAAAGCAATCATATTTTTATCTACAGATTTAACCAAAGCTGGATTATTCATATTTTTCGGTGTAGTTCCACATATATAACATGCTTGGGAAGACGAATAATTTGATAGAGCACTACAAACTTTCCCATCAATCATACATAATATTAGTTTGGAAAACACTCTAAAATTCCTATTTGACAAATATACCGTTGTAGGTACGAGTGACGAGTGACGCAACTTCATTCGAAATGAATGCTTTAGTCTCCTTGGCAAATATAAATTTTATTGGACGACAATATCTCGTAGACGAAGTTGCAGAGTTTTTCCAAATAATGCTGTTCATTTCATAGAACAATTGTTCATGCTCAACTCACATGTATTCTTACGCTCTTGCATTTAGTCGTCACTGAAACAGCGACGAATGAAGACGTGTGCAGGTGTATGCTGATTTTTTCTAATGCACCGAAAAAAATTAATAGTATCATGCGAAAATTTTTTTATGAGTATAAATGTATCTGGTAATTTGTTATAAAACATGTAAGGAAAATAATTTAAATGAAAAAAAGAATTTTTGCTGAAAAATTAAAGGAATCGTTGATCAAATTGGAAACCAAGATCAACAAATAAAAATTGTGAACATTTTTTTTCAGATTTAAAATTTATTTGTTCTAAACAACGTAATGTTCTGTAAATTTAAAAAATGTTTTACTAATACGCAATTGTCGCGAAATAATAAATATTGAAAAATTTATAATAGAAGATCTATAAAAGTCTTTAATTGAATTATTAAAAAAAAAACCAATTTATTAATTATAAAAGTTAAATTGATTTTAAAAATTTGAGTCTGGTCGTTCATTCAGTCATTCATTGAATGTATTTTTTTCCTTCCAAAAAGTGTATTTTTTACATTTTTTTAACAATGAAATCATTAATATTGATTGAAAAAATCTACAACTTTTTGTGTTTTTATAGAATGAAAAAAAAGTCAGCCTAATGTATATATGTACATATTTATTTTTTTCCTGTCAAAAATTGAATTTTTGTTCAATTTTTATTTCTTTAAAGCAGTTTTACACACAACATTAACAGTTTCATATTTTCAATAAAAAATAAATTCATACAGACACTAACACTGCTATTAACCCATTGAACATTTCTTACAGTGCAATTCTCATTTTCTCACCAACACAATTACATTTTTATTTTTGAACACCACTGATTTATATACATTTCAATAGGAACCATTGAAATACTAAACAAATTTTGGTCTGAAACATTTTCTTCAACGAACTTTTGTTTTTGTATCCATTTAAATATAAAATTAACATCATCAAAATTCTCTGTTCTAGTGCTAAACAGAATCTTAAAACGTTATGATCTATAAGTGACTGAAGTTTAATATCAGCATATGATTCAGTGAGTGTTATATTATCTGGGTAGCATAAACTCACTAGATCATACTAACTAGCTCATAGCATGGGAATATCTTGGGTTTAAAATGAATTATATGTTGTCTTAACATTCTATAATCATGAGTTGACAAATCGCAATCGATTAGCAATGCTAGTGCCTCATCAGTAGAGAGGCCTTCTTGATTTTCTCTAGAAGTTCTATCCATTATTAGCTCATTAACAATTGCAGCCGATGAGCGCTTTCCACATGAACGAATTTTAGTTTCAGCTGCCATTAATAACTTTTCGTGTTCTGATACATTCACACATTCGTGTTCTGTCTTTTCACAACAATCAACAAAACATTTTTCTGGTCTTCCACCTGTAAATTGAGTTGCATTATAAATAAATCATGACATACCAATTTTATTTTCAAGCCAATCACTATTCCATTTCAAAAATCTTAACTTAGTTACATTTGCTTCCTTCCATTTCATGCTTTTAATTCATGGCAAACTCTGTATGTAATTTATCGAAATTATCGAAATCTCTATTTTGATTGGAAGAGACACTAATATTTCCACTCATACAATCAAAAACACGCTCAGGCCTATCTTTATGTATTGTTAACAACCAGATATCAAAAATTTGTCGGTGCTAAATTTTTAAGGTCATGATGCGTTTTCGGGTCAAATTTTTCCGCAGGTGAATTGAGGTCGGATTTTACTTCTGTTCCTATAAGTAGAAAGATCACTTAACACAATGGTGATAAAATCTCTACCGAAGTAAATCGAATTTTGTGTTTTTTTTTTCAACAAAAATTACGTACTATTAAAAAATTGTCACTAAAGAGGGATATCTTCAAAACTCCCCCTAATTTAATCACACAGCTTAGTTTTTAAAAACAATATTTAAGAATTGAGAAAAAAATAACAAAAAACCATAAAAATAGATGTCTTCAAAGATTACCTACTTTAGCCAACAATTTCAAAGAAGCTTGACTGTCATCAACAAGTATCAGTTTGGGATAACGTTACATTTTTATTGTTTACATTTCTCTTCTTTTGAGTTTTTTTTTTATGATGTCAGTGTTGTAAACTAAAGTTTTAATAAAAACTGCTTAGCAAAATATGAAAAAATCAATTACATTCTCCTAAAATTTTGCCACTAATATAGCTAAGCTAAACGATGATTTACAAAAGATTTTTCTCTGGGCAACAGCAAATGGACTTTGTCTTAATCCAAATAAGTCGAAGTGCTTGATAATACATAAAGGAACAACTGATCCTGCCATAAGTGATGATATTTTAATAAATGGGGAAAAAATAGCAATTGTAAATTCTGCCAAAAACGTTGGGTTGATTTTTAATAGCAATTTAACATGGACAAATCATGTAAACGTACTAGTCGGACAAACTTACAATAAGTTAAGGACGCTTTGGTCATCACAATATTTCATCCCTTTACGAATAAGAATTCTACTCGCTAAGACATATCTAATTCCAAGTTTAATTTATGGATGTGAGCTTTTTCCAAGCTGCGATTCTACCAGCAAAAGAAGACTTAACGTTATCTTCAACAATGTTATTAGATATGTGTATGGATTACGAAAGCATTCTCAAGTCTCCCACATTTCAACAAATCTTTATGGCGTCTCGTTCGATAGCCTTTTTAAGATCCGTGTACTTCGTTATCTACACAAAATTATCTATACACAAACCCCACTATACCTTTTCGAAAAAATTCGGTTTGCAAGATCGCAAAGAGGAAAAAACATTATTATTCCATTTCACCGTTGTCTTGCATCTGAACGGCAGTTTTACTTGTATGCTTCACGTCTTTGGAATATTCTTCCACATAC